>QODF01000250.1:2102928-2114741 GCA_024372805.1 Oostethus manadensis | reverse complement strand
CGGCAGAGCTTCTCCTGCATCTCGAGGGAGGACCGGGATATTGAGTCCGAAGGGGCCGTATTCCGTGTCTCCATTGCTGAGGCACCCAGTCGTAGTTGCGGCCGCAAGGTGGTCGGTGCCATTCGTGTCGGCAAGGCCCGAACCCGATGGTGGACACCGGGGGTTAGGGCTGCTGTAAAGCTGAAGAAGGAGTCCTATCAAACATGGATGGCTTGCGGGACTCCCGAAGCAGCTGACAGGTACCGGCAGGCCAAGCGGCAAGCGGCTTCGGCGGTGGTAGAGGCAAAAACCCGGGTGTGGGAGGAGTTTGGTGAGGCTATGGAACATGACTTTCGGTCGGCCTCGAAGAGGTTCTGGCAAACCGTCCGACACCTCAGAAAGGGGAAGCAGCCCCCAGTTCACATTGTTTACAGTGCGGACCAGCTCTACACTCTTGCAAGGTTACTGGAGGGTATGTGGGAGTTTGCCCAACCGGTCTACATGTGCTTTGTAGACTTGGAAAAGGCATTTGATCGTGTCCCTCGTGGTTTCCTGTGGGGGGTGCTCCAGGAATACGGGATTGGTGGCCCGCTACTACGTGCCATTTGGTCCTTGTACAATCGAGCAGGAGCCTGGTTGGCATTGCCAGCAGTAAGTAAAGCTTGTTTCCGGTGAACGTTGGCCTCCGCCAAGGCTGCCCTTTGTCACCGATTCTGTTCATAATCTTCATGGACAGAATTTCTAGGCGCAGTCAAGACGTTGAGGGAGTCCAGCTTGCTGACCTTGGGATCTCATCTCTGCTATTTGCAGACGATGTGGTCCTTATGGCCTAATCAGGCTGGGACCTTCAGCGGGTACTTGAGCGATTTACAGCTGAGTGTGAAGCCTCTGGAATGAGACTCAGCACCTCCAAATCTGAGGCCACGGTTCTCAGTCGAAAACGGGTGGACTATACCCTCCGGGTTGGGAGTGAGGTCTTGCCTCAGGTGGAGGAGTTCAAGTATCTCGGGTTCTTGTTCTCTGTTTACCGATCGATCTACGTTCCGACCCTCACCTATGGTCATGAGTTATGGGTCATGACCGAAAGAACGAGATCGCGGATACAAGCGGCGGAAATGAGTTTCCTCCGTTGGGTGGCTGGACTCACCCTAAGAGATAGGGTGAGGAGCTCGGCCATCCGGGAGGAGCTCAGAGTAGAGCCGCTGCTCCTTCACATCGAGAGGAGCCAGTTGAGGTGGCTCGGGCATCTAGTCCGGATGCCTCCCAGGCGCCTCCCTGGTGAGGTGTTTCGGGCATGCCCAGTCGGGAGAAGGCCCCGGGGAAGACCTAGGACACGCTGGAGGGACTATGTCTCACACCTGGCCTGGGAACGCCTTGGTGTCCTCCCGGTGGAGCCAGAGACCAGGAAGTCTGGACTTCCCTACTGAAACTGCTGCCCCCGCGACCCGGACCCGGAGAAGCGAAAGAAAATGGAATGGAATAGAACATACTCACGTGTTAGCATTGGGGGAGTTTTTTTTTTATTCCTAGACTCCTTATTTTTTACTTCCAGTTTCTAGGCAGTAACATTACTTTCTAAGGAAAGTCTTTGAATGAGTCTTCTGAATGCCTTAATTTGGCCATTTTTAGACTTATTTAGGCAAAAATTTGTAAAATGTGTTTAAATGTACATATTTATGGCGAATTGGTCGCATTCAACAACAAAACATTAATGACTTCATATTTTGTTTTAAAAACCTAATAAAGTGAAGCCATGAAATTGGAAGCGCGCAGTGGTGAGGGACGACTGCACTGTATATATTTAAAAATCAAATACTTCATTCAAATGCAAAGATATCAGTCAGTACTGTTACTAATCTGTCGTAACATCGGATGATTTGGGCGTGAAATGAGCCGAAATACAAAAAAACAAACTGAAGGTAAAATCGCGACACCTGGCGGCAGGTTGACGACAGCCACGGCGCCGTCGTCCCCATGCATTTGGACTTTGTCAAAGACGGGAATGACAGAGGCAGGAGACTCAAGTTGGAGCTGCAGATCTGCGTAGAAGTCAAACCTGAGACAGAAGCAAAGAAAAAATAAAACAAAATGAACACTTTTTTACGTAAAAATGGAATAAAGTATAGTAAAAAGTAAAACAAATCTCAACCTGGAATTGGGAACCATAACAGTCTACTAAGTCAATCAGCGTTGACATTTATTTTAGTGCTAAATAACTTTTTTATCCACGAGATTACAACATTGCTGCAACAAAAGTTAAACATGAAATGATTTAATAGCGCCCTCTGGTGTTCCTGCATTTCTGTGAGGCGGCGGTGTCCAAAGTTTTTCTAGTGAGGGCCACAAACTAAAAAAAATGAAAGGATGCAAAAACCACTTTGATAAACATGTGGATATGCTAAGAACTTTTTTTTTAACTGCCTTTTTGGTATAAGTGAAAAACATTACTAGAATGAATTTTGTTTTTCCCCCTAATTTTTGCTGTTTGTTTTTAATTTTAAAAATATTTAAACTTCATTCTTTGTACATTTTCTTTTCAGAATATTTTGACTTTATTCCCACAATATTTTTTTTACTTTATTCCAACTTTTTCCCCAAACTAATTTTACAAAAATGACAACTTTATTTTGTTTATTTTGTTTCTAAAAATATTTCAACTGAATAATTTTTTTTTTTTCGTTTTTCAACTCTATGCTACTAAATTAATTTTCCTAATACTGTACTACAAATGTATTCTCAGAAAATTTTGATTTTTCTTTTGCGACTTTTTTCCCTTAATATGCTGACTTTACGATATTCTGGTAAAATACAGCATTTTTTTTCCAATACTTTTTCTGAATTATTTCTTAACATTTCTTTTTCTTCTCATAATTATGACTTTAGTGCCACAATATTTTGACTTTATTCGCATAACATAACTTCCTTCACAACCTAATTTTCCAAAATATTACAGCAAAAAATGGCCTTTTTCCTTTAATATTTAAACATTATGCTACTAAAGTGAAGTTCTTTCCTTATAATATTACGTTATTCTTATAACATTACCTCTTTTTCTCATTAGATTAAAACTTTTCTGCTGATGTCCCATTTTTGCAGTGATATATTTTTTAACCTGCTGAGGGCCACCTAAAAAACAGCCACAGGCCGCACTTTGGACACCCCTACTGTAAAGTGCAGCCGCGACCCAAAAGTGACTCACCACTGGGCCTGCCAGTTGACAAAGCTGAAAGTGGGGTAGAGAAACCAGCCCATCTCGGCCAGCGCCCCCTGTTGGTCAATCCCGATGAAGAAGTTTGGGGAGGGCGTGGTCTGGAAAGACACGTTGACCGCCAGGCCAAACCTGCACACAAACAGAGAGAACACAGTGCACTAACATTTGAAATGAGAAAAAAAGGGGATTAGAATGACTTTACAAGCTAAGATGGATGACCTTTAGGAGCGTCCGGAGTGACGCTATCAAATGCGTTGAGGGAATTAAAACTTAATCTACGTTCACAGTGAATTAGGCATCAATCTGACCGTAGCGCGTGGGCGACGGAAGGCTCCAGGTGCACCATAGCGGCGGGGAGGCTCAGCAGCGACAAACACTCATCCCCGACGCAGTTCATATCCTGGATGGGGTTACCGGGCTCTGCGTAGACCAGGACACCGGAGGCGTTGGACTTAGCCATGTTTTGGATCTGGTGGGAGATAATTCATGACCTGTCAGAGGCTAACAACGAGGAAAAAAAGACCATCTGTGTGATTATGCGTCGCCTTAAGAACCCACCTCGTGTTCACTTTAACATATTATTGTTTAACATACGTTAAAATAAAATTCCGATCTTTAAAAAAAAAAACACATCTGAGTAACAATAGTTTTTTTTTGCGGCAATGATATTTAAAAATAATAATATTATGCATGCAAATAATTTATAATTAAAAAAAACATTTAATACTTAATTTTCCTATTAAAATTAAAGCATTTTTAAGAATAGAAATGCCTTTTGGAAAGTAAAACACAAATATAAGGCAATCAGAAGATGCATTCAAAGACATAATGATTGTAGTATTCCCCACTGGTCACTGCGTGTCAGTAGTGTTACTGTAATGTTGGGTGAGACACACAAGCACCGGACTCGATCTTCGGAAGAACAGGCTTCTATTGCAGGTTTGGAAAGATCTCACAACAGGCACAATAATGCCTACAACCGGCTACAGTTGCAGCCGTGCCCGTGCCAAGTTAAACCTCTAAAACTCAACTTTCTGTCCACCCCTCACTAAGCTCCCCCCTGCGCCCGAACACAAAACAGCGACACACACAAGCATTAGTCTTATTTAGGTCTTAAAAGGCTTATATTATGTGTACCATATTGAGTAATATTAGCGCAAAGGTGACTATAGGGGTGTTACTTCATGTCTAGAGGGCTCTATTAATGTTAAAAATTGTATTCAGAGGGGTTTCTATGCTGAAAAATCAATATTATTTCATTATTTTTAGGTATTCTAGTACAGGGAAATGCACGTATCGCGGTCGGTTCTGGAAACTACAAAATGAGGTATTACTGTATGTTTTACAACTCAATAAAGAAATGTTTATAAAATAATTACAATTACATTAAATAAGTAGTCATAATAGACTTATTGTGTAATGACCATAAACACGTATACAATGGTGTGAAAAAGTGTTTGCCCCCTTCCTGATTTATTTTTTGGTATGTTTCAGCTCATCAAACTAATTTAAATACTAGCCAATGACAACACAATCGAACACAAAATGCAGTATTTAATGAAACTTTTTATTTATTTTTTTTTCTTATGGGATCTTTTGGGCCCTCTTGGATGGACCACTCCTGGGAAGGTTCACCACCGTTTCATGTTTTCACCGTTTGCGGCTAATGGCTCTCACTGTGGTTTGTTGGAGTCCCAAAGCTTTAGAAATGGCTTTATAACCTTTTCCAGACTGATAGATCTCAATTGGTTATGTTATGTTTTAACAGGGTGGGGGATCACCTTTTCCACACAGACATGTAGAACTGATTTTTTTTCTCTCTTAATTAAAAAACAAAAACTTTCAAAACTGCATTTTGTTTTCAGTTCTGTTGTCACTAATATTTAAATTTGATGATCTGAAACATTTAATTGTGACAAACACTACTTCACACCACTGTATATTGTTGCCCGTATTACATGTACATATTGTATAGATATTAATCAAAAATAATTTTTAAAAAAAAGAAAAATAATCAACCCTCAAAAGATAATGCGCACTTTTGAATTAAATGATCTTAGAGGTTTTGTGTCTACCATGCAGCTGCATGCAAATGTTATCAAATACTGAAAACAAAGCCCAGTGCAATGCAATGCAATTGTACAACCACAAAAACAAATATGTTAATTGCCAAAACTGTTTAATAATATGAAATTATGCATATAAAAACTGAGAATTTGATTTGTTGTTTTTTTTTTTAACAGCATGCATGCTCTTGTGCTGGACCGCATTTGGTGTACCCCACTGTGTATGCTGACCTTGATGAAGAAGGAGCAGTTTCCCTCAGACAGCCAGGCTACAAAACCAGCCACAGAGGGCGACGGCTCACATCCATCCCCTGCATCCCGCAGCTGATACCACCACTGACCCCAGCGCTCCATCAGCCAATCGTATCTCGCGTCCAGTCGCTTGACAATCACCGGCATCTTCCAGCCTGCAGGAAGTATAGAAAGATCATTAGATAACAACAATAAACTGGATCGTGGGGAGGGTGCCGGCTTACCTTGGGAGGTGAAGACCGCCTGGGCCAGGCCGCAGTTGTGATCCGTGCAGCCCCAAGAGTACAGAACGCTGGGGATCCAGTTCCCCAGAGCAAAGACCGGCAGTGGAGAGAAGTGAAGCCTGGACAGAACCTCTTTTTGACTGAAAACAGGACAACATCGACACATTTGTTTTCCGAACTTCAAAGTATGCGGCTTATCTTTATAGTAGCAGGGGTGTCAAAACATATGAATAAGCTTTTTTAAAAGTTTGTTTTATATTATATACAAGTCTGGAGCCTCTGATATACATCCTAGTGCGTGTTATAAAAGTTCTGTGGCACATGTACTGATAGCATATTTTTACTATTTTATTACATATTTTGTATATGCTCCATAGTTGGGTGTGGGCGGCTCAGTCCAAATATCCACACCAAGTGAAGACGTTCATATTTTTCAACGCCCTTCCTTGTTCGACTAATATTTCATAAACAGTGGTGCCTGTAATTACTTGATATCGGGTCGATACCGACCGGTATCGCTGACCCGGAGTACAAGGAAGTCACCTGCGCGTCACGGCGGCGCGGGAGAGCCGTTCCCGCATCCACAGCGCGTCGGTCACGGAAGAGTCGTCCAAGGAGAGGAAGAGCACCTGAGCACTGGCCGGCAGGTCCTCAACTAGGCTGGACAGGGACGCTTCGGTGCTCCACAGACACTCCAGGAAGGCTGACTTGTTGGTGAAGGCGTGGATGACCACAGAGCTCCCCGTTACGGCGCCGGGCTGGTACACAAACTCCCCACTCAGAGTTGGGACCCTGAACGCGGCAGCCTGGTCGCCCGGCTCCGGCGTGCCCGTCAGCCCGGCGCGACTCGGCTCCATCGTGACGTCGTGGGCGGCCGAGGCCGCTCGGCTCGCCTCGTCCTCGGTCAGCTTCGTCCACCGCTTCGGGTTCACAGTCACGTGAGCGTTTACTAGCAACAACAAGTAGAGCAGGCGGGACCATGAACGCAGCATCCTCCCGGACTTTGAACGAGCGTCAAATAAAAACAATAAAGTCCGCGTGAATGAAATGTGTGGAAACGTTTCATTTGAAGCCGCCTTGTTGTCCAGTGTAGCCGTCGGCGGGGTTACTTTTTGCTAGTTGGAACTGTAGGCGGGCCGCGGTAATGGCCTACGACTACGGCGGCCGACGTAGGCCAAAAACCGCGCAAACGCCACAGCGCGGGGCTTCCGCGCTGAAGCCTCGTTGTTTACGGTGACCGAGCGGGCCAAAGAAATGTAAACGACCTGTCGTCCGTGCTTTGCCGAGTGACATTTTGTGTACGGTAGCCGAAAGGCGCAGGTATTACCAAAAACCTATTGAAGCGTAAATCCCGTTCAAACGCTAAAATCAACGTACTTGTAAAAATGTCATCATTTCAGTTCACTTAAGTGTCCCTATGCAATTGCAGAACGACAAATGACTTGATAAAAATATATTGCTCCAGAACTGCTACTCTCTGTGGTTCATAAACGCCAATTACAGCAAAAGTGGCGCCGAGGGAATTGATGCCACCAATTAGGGTATGTGCAGTCCCCACGCCCCATGGCGCATCTTCCCCCATCATCACCACCACCAGAGCAGCTGCAGTGTCGGCATCTGGTCCAGCACAGATCTTTAGTTTCCCTCCAACTGCGGATTAAGGTCGGTTTGCGATGGAGAGAACTCAACTTTTTGTTTTGCTTCTGCTGCTGGCAAATGTTTGCTGTATGGATGCAGTCAACCACAGACGTGGGGTAAGATTTTTTTTCCCTCATTCTGTTTGATTGACAGCTTCTTCTTGAGCTTATATACAGTACAGATTGTGTAATAGTTTTTTTTTTGTGTGCAAAAGACGAAATATGCAGAGTCGGAGTTAATTGAAGATATTTTGAGGATGGCAAGAAAACAAGCGCCACCGCGATATTCGAGGCTCCCTGGGAAGAAAGACACAGGTCAGGCTTTTACTGTTGATAGCAAACTATTGCACGGATTGGTTTTTGATAGAAGTCCGTTTCCACTCAAGGTGCAAGAAGTCAGACAACAAGCAAACGTAAGTCAGGTGACTTTCCTTTAGATGTGTGTGCAAAAATAACCTGTTTTATACGGAGGAGGACGATTTTTTTTTTTCCAGGTCAAAGATTTCAAACCTTCATAGGTCTGATGGGTAAGAGAGGCTTGGTGTTCCCTACATCGAAAACTGAAAATCTGCCTGGCAACAGCTACAGCCTGTGAAGAAAAGACACATCGAAGACAGTAAAAAAATGGTTCAGCCCACATGAACAGGAATAGAAATGATAGGAAACGCTGAGTTACCAAGACCAGCGGACATAAGCTGGCAGCATTACATTGGGTCAAACAGCGCCCTCCAGTGGCCAACTCCAAAACCTCACATAAATAAACTCACCTGACTCCACAGTATTATCACAGGTTTATTAAGTGACTTTGTACAATACAAATGAAAAATAACATTAAAAATACAGAGATGGAGTACATAGCCAAAGCAAAAATGCGGTGTTGACTCTTCATGTATTACTGACAGCACGACCAAAATATTTTTGGGTTTTTAATTCCTTTGTTGTTAATCCTTGTTTGGGCGTCCAGGGTGTCTATTGATTACGAAAGTGTGATTTTATAAACATTGGACGCTGGTCTCCAGTCTGTGGGAGGGTTTCCTTTCTTCTTCTACACATAAAAAAGCAGGCCTTTCTTACTTCAGCTGGCTCGGTATATATATAAAAATAAACTAAAGTGAAATATAATACTTTCAACATTATAAATGGTGGTCCAAAGCTAGTGGAGATAGCTAAACAGGGAGAAGAAGTCTTTATATTGCAGAAATAAGAAGCATAAGCCATTATTTTAGTCTCTAAAAAGGCCCAAGGTGCATTTTATTGTTGTTTTTGTCTTATTTCTTCTTGACATCGACACCGTTTCATTGTAGGCTGTTGCACTGGGAGGGAAAAGTTTAAAAGGTTGACCGGGGTTAGGTTGAAAAGAAGAAGAAAAAAAATTAGCCAAGTCATCTTCCTGCGTGGAAGGCCATCAGACTCATGTTGGCGCTAATACGCCAACTTTCTTTCCTGTAAACAAAATGATTGTACAACAGTCAAAACACGCCAGTCATTAAAAGCAACCTTGGAGGAAAGAAGGGGGGAGCCTGAAGGGGTAGTATTCAGTAATAACAATAATAACAACACCAATAATAATTAAAATAATTAAAATAACCGGGGTTTGGCCTTTTCTATGTTTTACTGTTGTTAAGGTAAACACATTCTTCAATGATGATGAGTCCCGAGGCAGTGTGGAGGCGGGGGAGTCTCTGGTTCTGAATGTATTTGCCACCATCCACCCCCAAACCCTCCACGCACACACACTCACGCACGCACATACACGCATATATAGCAACAAACACCCCCCGTAGTGGCTGGGTGCAGGAACACAGAGGAAAGAAGGGAGGGACCCAATAGAGGAAGAGGAAGAAGAAGGGGGTGTCAGTGCCACACACTGATGATGCCCTGAGTGGCAACGTTGGCAAACAGAACTAAGTCGACTCGGGCTGGTCCTGGCGACTGTCTATTTAAAAGATCTTGCCTTTCTTTTTGTTCTTCTCCAGAGTTCTGAAAAACAGACAAAGCACAAAATCATTTTGTTTACTCGGCAACACGTCAGCCTATCGTTAAAATACTATTCAATCATAAGAACATCAGAAAAGAGGCCTTTTCTTCCCCAAAGGAAACAACTTATTCACCGTAAACTGCTGCCATAGTAGCCTATAAATACAGGACCTACAGCATACATGTATCATTTTTTACATGTTTTTGTCTTTATGCTTCAATGATTACATCATGCTAAGTGTTGGGATTTCGCACGTTTTTTTGGACGTCCCTGAATGCATCGTAGTTGCTGTGAGGTGAGACGCAACAGTGAAACATAACTTCTACAACGTGACTCCCATTCCATCAACTCTTCAATCATCTTACATTATCATTGCTTAGAAGTGAGTACACGCATAGATATACATGCAGTATATACACTGTATTTTATCAAGGGCTGCTGAAGTTAATGTGCTAAAAAATTTCATGAAAATCCCCTTTAATGCCACTTTTGACATGCGATCATCATGTTTGGCCCTTCAGCACGCATTGCATTTTGCAAAAATGCAGCGCCGCCAAGCCACGAGCAGCAACAAGCACAGAGCATAAACGAACAAAAAAAAGGGGTCACCCTGAAAGGCACGCCTTGCCTCAAAGCCCCTGCAGATGGCTCAAAGAATCTGGAGCATGCAGAGTCCCAAACGCTGGACCCAGCTGGGGAAACCACTGGAGCACTGTAGGTATTTTTTTTTGTCTTTTATACAATAGTGCCTTGGCATACAAGCGTCCCATCTAACAAGTTTGTTTTGTGTTTTTGCTTTGAACTGCGAGCTAAAATTTGGGTTATAAGCTGCTAGTTACAGGCAGGCATTGCCGAAGACAGCTATTTGGAGGGCTTGTGTCTCCTTAGTATGTGAAGACAAAGGTGGAAGCGAGCACGCGCACACACGCACAACGCTCAACAGGACAGCAGTAAATTCTTGCGAGGATATTTATTAGTGCTATTATGGAACTGCTGTTTATCAAAGAGAACAGAATAAAAGTTGCAATGTTGCAAGACCAGCGGTGTCACACTTCAAAGAAAACGCCACACAGAGATGCCCAACAGACATTCAAACCCAGATCTTCCAAATCTCCTGACTGTGTGGCTGACATGCTAACCACTCGACCAGTGTGCGGCCAGTGGTAATTTTATCATTTAAAAATATGTCTATAAGGTCTGTCAGGCATATTAATGACAGAAGTGGCACGTGCTGCTGCTGAATTTAATATAATTACAACAGTCACTCTTACTGAAAATGTCGATCTGAAATCGGAGAAGCGCATCTCCGTTAAGCTAGGAAGAGAGGGTAGGAGGAGCAAACTGTGTCAAAAATAAGACGATATTCCCAGGAGTTTTGTGGGGATCTACAAATACCCATTTGCTGTGTCAACTACACCCCAAAGCTAAGACTTTGGGGTGACTTGTGGTTGGAAAAGATTTTGACATCTGAATTATACTGGGTTAAATTCCAGCAATGCTGCTGCACGTTAGGAGGGTGGCCACCAGGAGGCAGTAATGAGTAGCTGGGGAACAATGGCATCAGTGTCTGTGCGAAAAGCAGCACGGGAAGTGCCCACATGGCGTCAGGTACCTGGAGGCCTCCAGTTTCTGCTGCTCTAGGCGCTGCTGGGCCTCCCAGTTTGCCCTCTCCTCCTCAAACACACGCCTCTTCTCCTCCAGCTCCTTGTGCTGCGCCTCCAGGTTCTTCTTCATCTGCTCGTGGCGTCGCTGAAGCTACACAGGAAATGAAAATAAATCATTAGAAAAAGTACAGTGTGTGTGTGTGTGTGCATGCGTGCATACATATATGTATATCCTATAAAGAATATTTGTCATATCTTAGTCTGCCGGTCTACATTTAGGGTTCATAAATGCATAGCCATCCACGTCATGTAATATGTAATTCAGCCCAACTAATGTCAATCAACTAGTTGAACTTCTCTCTTCTTCGCAGTAAATCATTCCAGTCTCGGATGTACACACGTACAGTATTTACAAATTTTGTAGTCGCATAAGCTAACTAACAGCCTTTCAAACATGATAGCCCAAGACATGGGCCCACTGAGCATGGTGGATAAATACAGTTTGTTCCTATGCACGTCAATTTAAGAAATTCTCTGGTGGGGAAGGAGCCCGAGTTTGTGGAAGAGGCGGAGAGATTCCGACTAGATATAGTCGGACTCACCTCAACCCACAGTTTGGGCTCTGGAACCAAATTCCTTGAGAGGGGCTGGACCTTGTTCTTCTCTGGAGTTGCCGCAAGGGAGCTGGTGTGAGCTTATTGTTAGCCCCCCCGCTTGGTGCCTCTGTGCTGGAGTCATCCCCAGTAAACGAGAGGGTTATTTCCCTACGCCTTAGGGCTGGGGAGAGGGTCCTGACTGTGGTTTGTGCGTACGCGCCGAACGGCAGTTCAGAGTACCCAGCCTTCTTGGAGTCTATCAGAGG
>QODF01000250.1:2069855-2101489 GCA_024372805.1 Oostethus manadensis | reverse complement strand
CCGGATGCCTCCCTGGTGAGGTGTTTCGGGCATGCCCAGTCGGGAGAAGGCCCCCGGGAAGACCTAGGACACGCTGGATGGAATATGTCTCACAGCTGGCCTGGGAACGCCTTGGTGTCCTCCCGATGGAGCTGGAAGAGGTCGCTGGGGACCGGGAAGTCTGGACTTCGCTACTGAAGCTGCTGCCCCCGTGACCCGGACAAGTGGAGGAAAATGGATGGATGGATGGAACAATTGATAATTATTAAAGTAAACCAACTGGTTGTTCATAAGGGAAATGTCTTATTATGTTGTCTATTTGTAATTGCTTTTTAGCCAAGCAACGTTTTATCCGATTACTTGATTAATCTGAATTTTCAGTAGAATACCCGTCTGTTAAAAAATTTAATAGCTGCAGCCATATTTTCAAAATTAACAAATGGAATATTTTCATAGAGCATAGAAAAGCTGCATATAAATTTCTAAATGCGGTTTAGATTAGAGCCCACTAGACATGAAATAACACCCCTATAGTCCCCTTAAACTCGTATTACCCAATATGTTAAACATAACGCACACATTAGCATTGGAAAAGTTCCTTCTTGTTATTGTATCTCGAACGTAATATGGGTCAATCGCAATCTCGTAATATTAATTTCTGTACAAACCACTGTATGCGTTGCTGGCACCATCATAGACTAACAAATTAGCACAATTTAGAGTATAGCACCCACCTTTCACACCCGCCAGAAGTGACATTACACACACACACACACACACACAAAATAAAGTGTGTCCGCAGAGACAGAAGAAAGGAAGGAAGGTGTGTGTGTGTATAAGATACCTCTGCTTCAGAGTCTTTGAGCTTCTGCACTTTCTCCTTGACTTTCATCTCAAACACCTGCTCCATCTCCATCTCCATCTTCTTCATCTTGGTCACATGCTCCCGCCTCTCCTCCTCCATCTGGGCCAGGGGACTCCTATAATGCACACGCACGCACACAAGCACTCAGGTCAGCAAGGTTGTTGTTACAACAAACAATGGGCATTTTCAGAGTAACTTTAAGCCCAGGAGAGTTCTTCCTGTGCATCTGGACGTTCAATGTTCATGCACACGTGTGGTAGGGTCATGACAACAGAGAGCAGTGGCATAGAAGGAAGAACCATACTTTTGCAGCGCAGCATTTGAGGTCAATCACCTTGAAACATGCTGACTGGTTGTCGTTCCCCTTATACCGCTTGACTAATGTTACAAGATGAAAAGTCATCTAGCGCCCACAGAAAGACAAGAAAGTGATGACAAAGTGTCATAGAATTGTCCATTTTATAGGCGGTAGCAGGCCGTGTGATTCTCTGCTTGTTCAGCCTGGAAACATGAGCCACCGGCTAGGCTGGGGTTGTGCGAAGGGGAAGGGGGGGAAGGGTAGGATCGGTTGGGGCCGTCCAGCAAAGCCAAAAGGAAACAGAGGAGTGAAAGCGATGGCCACAAAAAGGTTTGAAAATAAGTGGGGGGGGGACAATAAAAACCACTTACATTCCTTCAACTGCGTCAAGTCTAAAAAAATGAAAACACACAAACACAGCATGCAATGATGAGCTCATGCACTAAAAGTGTGTCAAACATTGTGAGGGCTGCGTGTTAGCAGAGTTGTGATTTTAGCTTAGCGTGTTAGCAAGATTCAACTTTGCATACTTGTATGCAAAGCCAGCACCTGAGAACTAAAACTAAACAAAAAAAACGGGTGGTCTTCGGCTACATGTCGAGTTCAATTCCTAGACTGTGATGCAAATCGAGTTTGCTTAAATCATAGCTAAAAAAGCCCTAAGTCACTCACTCTCTATACACAATACATAAAACACATGAATAAAATGAAATATGAAATAAAAAGAAATAAAAACTAAGCAGTAGAAACCTTTTCATGCTTAGTTATTACTGTCACTTCCATATGAGCAGATCCTTCACGCGATTTGGCAGTTGTGTAGTGCGGTGTAGTGTGGTGTTTTGTCAATCATCAAACTGCGGCCCAGGGTGTCCTGGTGCCAAGTGCACATGTGGACACCCTTTTGCTTGAACATAGTGTTCGTTATAGACAATCCAACAAGTCCAACAACAAGACACCGCTCGGGTTAGGATCAGAGGGGCCGTTCCTCCCAATCACACCTCTCCAGGTCTCACTGTCGTTGCCAACATGAGCGTTGAAGTCACTCAGCAGTACACGGGAATCGCCCAAGGGAGTACTCTGTAGTACTTCCTCTAAGGACTCAAAAAAAGGGGGGTATTCTGAACTGCTGTTTGGCGCATAAGCACAAACAACAGTCAGGACCCGTCCCCCCAACCAAAGGCGTAGGGAAACTACCCTTTTGTTTACTGGGTTAAACTCCAACGTGCAGGCTTGGAGCTGGGGGGCAACAAGAATTGCCACCCCTCCCCGTCACCTCTCATGGCTCGCAACACCAGAGTGGAATGAAGTCCAGCCCCTCTCGAGAGGACTGGTTCCAGAGCCCTTGCCTTGCGTTGAGGTGAGTCCGACTATATCTAGCCGGAATTTCTCCCCCTCACGCACCAGCTCAGGCTCCTTCCCCGCCAGAGAGATGACATTCCACGTACCGACAACTAGCTTCTATAGCCGAGGATCGGACCGCCAAGGCCTCTGCCTCAGGCCGCCACCCAGCTCTCTTTGCACCCGACCCCTTTGACCCCTCCCACATGTGGTGAGCTCATGGGAGCGGGACCCACGTTACCTTTTCGGGCTGTGCCCGACCGGGCCCCATGGGTGCAGGCCCGGTCACCAGACGCTCGCCATCGTGGCCCACCTACAGGCCTGGCTCCAGAGGGGGGCCCCGGTGACCGGTGTCCGGGCAAGGAAAAACAAAGTCCTTTGTTATTGTGCACCATTGGGGTCTTTTGAGCCACTCTTTGTCTGGTCCCTCCCCTAGGATCTGTTTGTCATGGGTGACCCTACCAGTGGCATGACAGCCCCCGACAATGTAGCTCCTAGGATCATTGGGACGTGCAAACTCCTCCACCACGATAAGGTGGTGACTCAGTGAGGAAACCAAAACCCCTGTGCAAAAACCCTTACCTTTAATATATCAATGGAATATTTAGCCCGGTATTTGAGAAATGCATGTAGACTGGCAAACTTTTAGGTAACGTCAGCACACATTGCTCCAAAATCTTCAACAAACTATAATACCCGTGCTTGTGATTAAGGAAGATGTAGTCAGCCATGCAATTCGATTTTTTACGACACACTTATTTTGTTTACACCGTTAGATGACATGGGGCAAACGGTGCTCTTTTGATGACCGGAAGTGTACTCCCTGTGCTTAGAATGTCAACTGATGAAATCTGTTGAACGTCTTTAGACAACCTGGGTGTAAGAAAAAACGTGCTTCTCGTTTTCACTCAAAAACTGCATTGTAAAACGCTCCTTACATTAAAACACCACACGGTGAGAATATACTCATCCAGGCTAAGTTACACACACACACAGCCACACTAAGATGCTAAACTTAGCTAACCCCGCTACTTTCCATTTACGCTCTGTCGGAGGGGGTTCTGCCAAATTTTGCTGGTGTTTATCTCCATTTCAACATGTTTAGCTCTGGAGGGAGCAGTTTAGTGTTTATTTATTCCCCATGCGTACGTTCTTTCTCCTCACGATGACAGAAATTCATTCACATTATGTCAATTTCCGCAAGATTCTGCGTTTAAAACAGTAAATTCCGTGATTCCGTTAAAGCGGAAATCATAGGGGCCCAGGTGTGGTTCCGCCAACGGTAGGGTCACGTCAGGGTAGACGTGCAGGACCATCTTGATCCTTAATGACGTGCGTGAGCAAGTGGTTGAAGAACCAAAATTAAATCTATTTGATACATCTTTGTAAGCTCGAACGTAAAATCGGACTAAAACAAAAACCGAAAACCACCTGAGTATGTCGTGTCAAAACAGCCTGGGCTGTTTCCGGACTCACTTGGTAGACAGTTGACCCTTGGCCCTGTTGTTTTCCACGCCGTTGTAGGTGACGGCCGCCAGCTTCCTGCTGCGGTAGTTCTCATAGTGGACATTGTTTGTCACGTCCTTCAAGTCCTGCATGTGAGTCCTGTTGGTGGGGGTGGGGGACAAACAACGTCACAGGTAGTCTTTGAAGGGTGGTCTGATAAGGCTTTCTACTGAGGAATACCTGATGAGCATGTCTCTGAGGATGGTGAAGTCACAGTGGTCGCTGTTCTCAACTGGGAGGGAAATAAAATGTCAGGAAAAAAGCAAATGCCCTGCGCAACTAAAAAATATTATGTACACTTGATTGGACTTGGAACTGTCAGTCGCATTATGCGCTAGTGATGTGTCAGTCGCGTATCAAACAGCTCTTAGAGCCAGCGGTTTGAAGTGAACGAGTCGTCATTTTCCTACGTGCGGTGCGGTATGTGTGGGCAATAAGCAGAAGGGATGGGAGGGGTTACACACAAACAGACCCACAAGCCAACTTGAAAAAAAAGTTGAGACTCTGAATAGCAAACTCCACCAAAGACCAGCAGAAACGGTTACTTGGACGCTGCTTTTTCTTTTAGTTTTGCACATTTGGATTTATATTGGATTATGTAAGGTTTTGTTGACATGTTAGTTTACTGTAAATCATTGGAAAAGTACAAATGCACAATCAGACTGGACCTTGTGTTTAATAATTGCTTTTCTGTCACAATCCGTTCCATGTTGGGCATATAAATAAAGCCTTATAAACAACAAACATTTGCTACAATTGTGTTTTTAAATTAAAAATACATTTCACACTAATTTCCATGAAAAATCATTTTAAGCTACAGAAAAAACAAAATCGGGATTGGCTGCCGTTCCGCTGTATTTAGAAGAGTGGAAAAGATCAGCATCCGCCACAAGATTGGGCTGATCTGGTTGCTGTAAATCTGGACCACACTTCCAACCCTGGAGGTGCGCTAAATGCCCCTCAAAGCTGGTTGCCACTCGACTCCCGCGACCCAGTCGAAGACAAAAAAGCTCAAGCCTGATTTTTTTAGAACACTCAGTTTTCTTTCTTATACACACTTGACTCCAAAAGCTTGCTCTAACCACCACTGCCCTCTATAGGCCACACACAGCAACACATACCCGTCTGCAGTATTTTGCACACTCTTTTTTTCCCAATTGTATCTTTCATTGGATGTGCCTTAATTTCATTTGGGACCTGACTCAGAGGTTTGTTACAAATGCCAAACAATATTGTTGGTCATGCTGTGTAACTTCGGTTGCATTATTTTTAAGGCTGTTTTTTATTCATTCATTCATTCATTCATTCATTTTTTATGCCGCTTATCCTCATTAGGGTCGCGGGTAATCTGGAGCGTATCCCAGCTGGCTTTGGGCGGGAGGCGGGGTACACCCTGGACTTGTCGCTAGTCAATCGCAGGCACCTGAGCCACAGCCTACCTCACGACAGTGTGATCAAACAGCTTTTTGGTGATAATGGGCATTGCACTGTACGAATGGGCTAGTGTGAGTATTTAAGTGAATATGTTGAACTGCTGTCTGCACTTAGTAATGCACTAATGAAAGCCTAGGTTACTCTCCGGACCAAATGATTTCAATCAATTCTATCAGGGAGAGAAGTCCCGTCCAAACCTTCTGCAACCCCCCAGGGGTACTGTCGGCCTCTGACCCGCTTGCCGTTCACCTCGATGATGGTGTTGCTGCCCACGACGGCCAACGGCAGCTTGTCCTGCAGACAACATAAGGCTCATAAGTAAGTATGCGTGGAGTCAGGCTCACGTCGTGATGATGCCAGCCAGCAGGTAACGGCACCTTGATCTTCTTCACCAGACGGTTCTCCTCTTCATCATCCGTCTCGGGAAACTCGTATATCTTGATCTTGTGCTCCTGGATCTCTCGCATGATCTGTTGGCGAGAGAAGGGGTTTGGCATCTGACAGCGCCGAACGGTGACAGAATCAATGTTGTAAACGTAGCAACTACAAGACAAGGAAGAAGCAGCCCAAGGAACATTTTTTTCCTTCCTGTGGAAAGCTCTGACCTGCTTCTTGAACTGCTGGCATTCCTCTGGCGTGAGCGTGTCTGCTTTGGCGATCAGCGGGATGACATTGACTTTCTCATGCAGACGTTTCATGAACTCGATGTCCAAGGGCTTCAGTCTGCAGTCACATCAACAAACAACTCAGGGTCACTCAGACATCATAAACAGTCAGGAAAGTCTATTACGGTAACCCCTCGTCATCGGTTCAAATTTGGGGGATTCGCTCTGTCGTGGTTTTTCAAATATATACCAAAAAATTGTTTTGTGGTTGAATAATATATTTGCATATTTTCAGATTATATTTGTATAATATTTGTAGTCAAAAAATACAAATATTGAAGCAAATTGTGCATATGTTTTGGCCTAAATTAAGCATTTTCAAGCATAAACAAAAAAAATGCACATATTTTGCAGAACCTTTTGGAAAATTGACCCGCACTGCTGGGACCATTTTATGTGGCGTTTTATGCACAAACGTTGAAATATCTCACAGTGCTGTCTCTTTTTTTTTTTAATTCCTAGATCCAGACAGTGATCCGGATCACCCCTCCAATGTAATCAGTTCTTCCTTATCCTATTTCTGACAATGCCTGGAAATTTCATCCAAATCCATTTAGAACTTTTCAAATTGTTTTTGAAACAGGCAAACGTATAAAGCCGACAAAAACATAGGGTCACTGGGTGTAATTTTACTGTAATGTTGGGTGGAACACACAAGCACCAGACTTGATTGCCGGAACAGGCTTTTATTGCAGGTTTGAATGATCTCACAACAGGCATAATATTCCCTTACATGGGAGTCCTGTTGCGGCCGTGACCCACGCCAAGCTAAAACCCAACTCTCAACCCCCAACATCACTTTCTCTCCACGTCCCACTCGGCTACCCCTAGCACCAGAACACATTTACAGCAACACACACAGGCA
The DNA here is from genome assembly GCA_024372805.1 of Oostethus manadensis. Classification (NCBI taxonomy): domain Eukaryota; kingdom Metazoa; phylum Chordata; class Actinopteri; order Syngnathiformes; family Syngnathidae; genus Oostethus; species Oostethus manadensis. Next base: position 2,094,539 of record QODF01000250.1, on the reverse strand, counting down.
TGAGTCCTATTGATGTCTTGGCTTGTTTTCTGTTATGACATCTACTGTAGGCCGCACAGTGGCTTAGTGGTTAGCATTTTGGCCTCACAGTCAAGAGACCGTGTGTTTGTGTATACACTGGAACATCTGTCCCTTTTATCCTGTGCATGCGGTACTCTCCTGGTACTCCGGCTTCCTCCCATATTTCCCAAAAAAAACATGCATGCTTGGTTTGTCTCTTCATGCTCTGGCAGACCCAATCATGTGGCCTCGTGAACTAATAGGGAACGTGAGCTGGGTTTAGACCATCGTGAGACAGGTTAGTTTTACCCTACTGATGATGTGTTGTTGCAATAGTAATCTAGGTGCAAAATTAGGGGTGTCTCGTGACACCCCTAATTTTGGGTAATACGAGTATCAAGGTGACTTTAAGGGTCTTTTTTCATGAGTAATGATGTCTAACGATGCTTTAAAAAAGCCTTTCTAAAAGCTGCAAACTGGTTTTCTATACTCTAACTATGACAACATTCCACTTATAAATAAGGAATGCTTACTTAATCAAAATTCACTTGACGCGGTTAGGCCTGGAACCAATAACCATAATAAAAAAGGGATTATTGTACACAATTATTACTGCATACAATTATAACAGACTTACACTTATAAAAAATACACAGTCTCAGTCATTCTAATCATGCCATCTAATTTCTAAGCTTTTTCCACCTTACTCAAGGACTCACACTGCACTGTTGTTGGGAAAGCCTCGTTGCCACGATGGCCAGGGCAACTTGACTCCACTGCGCCGGTTCTAACCGGTGACAGCCAACGCAGAATTATTCATCAGCTCAACGGAGAAGCAACTTGTTCTCAGACCATTCATTTTTATTATAAGAGTCGTAACCCCCCCCCCCCGGAAGTGAAGAGTGTGGTTTGAATTATACTCAAATCATTCAAGAAGGCCGAAATTAGAATTATATCTGAACTCTATACAGCACAATAGACACTCAACTAATTATATAAAAAACAAATAGGAAACAGAACTTTCAATCAAAATCACAAGGAATGGCTGAACATGTGGAAAGTGCACTAGATATCCACCAGTTTGCAGACCTAGAGGGAGTTCTCTCTGGAAGAATAAACGTTTTTTTTTTTTGTCACGCCAAAAGGTCAAGGGTATGCAATTACAGAAGAATGGCATGCTGGATGGGATGTGGTTCAGCAGATGCAAATCAGTCACATGTCTTTTGAAAACGTGTTAAGATAAAGTGGTTTCGGAAAATGGTGTGCTAACAAAAATATATAGATATCTACTACCCATTTTTAATACCCAGAAAATTAGAATATCCCGAAAAGGTTGTTGTATTTCTGCAATTTAACTTAAAAGGTGAATAGGACATACTATATAATGGAATAATATGCAAATCAATGTATTTTAAGTTTTTCTTAAAATTTTGCTGATCAGGTCTTGCAGCTTAGCTTTTTCAGTTTTCCTGAGTTTGTAGTTTTTATAAGCTGAAAATCTTAATTAGCAAAGTTACAACGAGGAACCTCTTGACCGATTGATCAATTTGCGTGTAATGGCACAAAAAAATCTTTTATGTTGACAAAATAAAACAACTTGAATAGCAAGTTCAAGTTTTTTCTGGTAGTACTGTATATATGGGAAATCCATGAGGAGAACATACACGTGAAGGAAGATATTTTGGTAAAGATTCTGTTGGTAGTGGGCAAAAATGAGGACACGGGGAAGCCCCTACACAGGAGCAACTCTTCTGTTCCCTAAGCGGGCATGACAAACAGTAATTGAGAACCACTGGACAAAACACACAATGAAAACTGCCAATGAGAACTGACAGGCTATTGAAGAAAAGCGCTCATGTAGGCACTGTGTTTTTTCCCCTTCTTCCCTTATGTTGTATTTAACAAAAAGAATCTTCAGTAACAATTTAAATTCCCCAAAAAAGTCCACCCTCAACTGTCCTTCTAAGAACAGCAGCAATTGGACCACTGGAAGTGTAATAATATTAGTAATAATAATAATAATAATAATAAACAGAAAATCACAATCTCAGTTCTGAGCAAGGATATCATGACTAACATGGTTGGTGCAGCCCTGTTTTTAAGACATGCTTGTTGTCCTTATAAGGCAGGGGTGTCAAACTCATTTTTGTAGAGGGCCACATTTAAATTATGGCTGCCCTGAGAGGGCCACTTGTAACTGTCAATATGAATGAATATGAATATCCAGTCCACCTCCCACCCGAAGACAGCTAGCATAGGCTGCAGCATACCCGCGACCCTAGTGTGGTGGAAAATGGATAGATGGATAAATATGAATATAATCTCATGATATTATAAACACAATTGCCCGTGTATTTGCTTACTAGAATTGATAATTGGCTTGCCTACAAATGAGGAGTGAAGTGAAGGTCAAGGTGACAAGCATAAACAAAACAAATGCTATCAATATCTTGTTCATGTCACATAATATTAAAGTTCAGAAGATTTTTCTGTCAAAATGAAAGAACAAAAACAAAAAGCAAAAAAGAAAAAGCTGAATTGCATTATTGACACATTATACCCAGGCCTTTGCGGGCCACATATGGCCCCCGGGCCTTGTGTTTGACACCTGTGTTGTAAGGGCATAATATTTGATACAAATCATATATATAAAGTGTACAGGCGTACCTAATGTGTACATTCTATGTAGTGGAAACACTTGAGTACATGATCAGTCCTTCTATATGAGCAAACAAAGCAAGAAACCATCTGTGGCACCAGACGGATGTTTGCGATGTCGGGATGACCTTACAGTCATGAGAAAAGCAGAGTTATTCTTGGCATTCGGCGAGCTGGATAAGTCTGCCTGCGACATTTACGGATCACTTGACAGAGGGCCAACATGGAATGTTTATATAGAATATCACTTTACTTTTGTTTAAAACAAAACAGCTGGCACCCCTTGCCTGTTACTGTTACTCGAGATAAAACCACAGATAGCGAGCAGTTCTGGTAGTTGAGGGGTGGAGGGTGTCTGCAAGATATCAACGTTGTGCAAGCAGAAACATATTTGAATTCAATGAAGGCTCACCACAAATATGTACCGTATATGGTATACACATTTTTCCTGCAGCTTATTTGATTTTTGGGTATTTTTAAGTAATTAGTGTCAAGTTTTTTTTTGACTTTTTAATGTAGCAGAAGTGTCTTGGTAGCAACTGACCCAATAACAATGCCCACCATATGAGACATAATGGTTTGTTACCTCAAAGAGCTTGCACTTCATCTCTGGCTGAATGGGAGACTTTTATTAAAATGTTATGGTTATTTGAAACATATGTGCACTATACTGAAAGAATTCCACAATGATTGGCAGCCAAGTCTAACATAAAAAAAAAAGAAAGTGTAACCTCATGAGTCTCAACATGTGCTGTTCCGGAGGCGAGAGTGCAGCCTGAGGACACACTTTGCACAAACACAACGTCTCAGAAAAAGTACAGAGGAGTCTTTATTGCATACAGTCACGTATAGGTAGTGTAGCTTTCCATCAACGTGGCAGAGTGTGTATTTTTCAGGTTGAACTATAAATACCAATGCAATTTCAGCACAGTGAATGACAGTTAAAGGTGCTCAATTGTCAGCAAACACTTGGTGATCTTAGTCAGTTGCTGCCATTTTGTCAACATCCTCCATTTTTCTCCTTTTACAAGTCTTTTTTTCCCCTCCAAGACAGCTGACTCAGTCACACATTATCATTTACAACAAAAGTCTGGAGGGGGAGTAGTCAAAGGAAACCACGCAGCACATTTTACTGGGAAATTATGACAGACGAGCTATCTGTTTTCCCTGGATTCTATTATTGATGGTGGCCAGCCACTGATAAATTTGGATCGCCACAGAGTTGGTGTGAGCTTTTATTTATTTTTTAGATCGGGCGCTACCCGTTTGCCCTCACAATAAACGTTACATATGTATACGTTTGGCAAGGCAGCACACGCCCGTGGTCTCAGCACATCGAATCCTAATTCCGACACTCGAGCAACAACACAGGATTTCCGCGATGTGGCCACGCTGGACCTCATCTTTCTCTCATACTGCAGAAACAGTATGACAGACAAATTTAGTGGTTTTGAAACTGACGTTTTCATACCGTGGTATACCTTGAAAGCGTTGACTGGCCCAAGCCCAGTACAAACTTGAAAACCAGTGCATACTTGCTTGCGTCATAGGAAACATTTGTTTTATTGTGTTGTTTTTCCTAATTGCACGACATGAAACCAACCCGTAAATCAATAACTTCATAGAGTGTTGTTTAAAAACATGATGTTGCACAATTCTTATGACAAAAACCTCTGTTTTTCTCCTTCACACTCAAACACTTGAGTCAGTTTTTTTATTTTTTTTATTTTTATCTCCAGACCAGTGTTTTGTGTCACAGCTAATTGTGCAATTGTGTTTGTGTTTTTTTTTTTTTTACAAGAACGATGACTCAGTCACACATTATCATTTACAACAAAACCCTGAAGGGGGGAGTAGCCATCGGAAACCACGCTACACATTTTATGGTGGACTCCACCCAGGCCACAAAATTAGGTACACATTCTAAAATGACCTGAAAAAGGATACTGCCTTTGCAGTAGGTTGAGGTGGTGTACCTAATTTAATGAGTGTACACATCAGTTTGCCAGACTCACCCGTGTCCTGAGGGCGCTATGAAGTAGAGGCAGCAGTGAATTCGGCTGTCGGGCATCTGTCGTCTGTTCACCCGAGATTCCGAGTTCAGGTAGTCCTCAAACTTGCTGTCGATGTGGTCGATGATGGGCTGCCAGCTGCAGACACACAACACTTGTCAAGCAACGGAATGCCCCACTAGGGCAGGCTAAAATGAACGGCAGTGGACGTGCGCATCTGCCCGGAGGGATATTAGGGGGCGATGGCTTAAGAAATGTGAGGAGTGTCGGACTGAAGCAGCATAACATCTTACCAGTTGCTGTTGTCGACCGCATCGCCAAAGCCCGGGGTGTCGACGATTGTGAGCAACAGCTGCACGCCGCCTTCCTTTATGAGCACTTTGGACTGCTCCACCTGACAGGGCAGAGCATTGAAGGGCAGGTTAAGTTTCATGTCTTTGTCCATAAATTATGCGCCTGAACATCACAAGAGAGGTGATGAAGAAAAAGGGTACAAAACCATTAGCGCTGCCAAATAGCACGTCACTCGTAGACGTGACGTTGGCAGCGTGTCCCAACAGGCCGCGCTCAACACCGTGCTATTAAAGCCAACTATGCTGAGGAACTGGTAGAACGCACAAACATCTGGAGGCATCGTTGTTGTCACTCGCGAGCCAAAGATCTCAGCCCATCTTGTGTAATGACAGCGACGTCCAGCGAGGCCGCAGCTGACCGTAAACATGAGAAATACTCTCATTTCATCTTCCACGCCAATCAAGGCTTGTTTAAATGGCAAATTGCTGAAGCTCAGTTTGTGCACCAAATTTTTAATCCTGCTGAGCTCAAAGGTATTTGGTACACATGCGCTTTGTTTGTAGATTTATGTAAGAAAGACATGTTAACATTTCCATGCAAATATGTAAAAATATCATTGGGCCCCGAGACATACAGTACCATAACATGTAAAAGAATTGAAGAACGAAAAAAAGTAATCAGAAACATAAACAAATCACAAAAAACCTAACCATCAGTTCGGGGAGACAAACTACAAAAGTGTTAGGTGCTATAGTGGACATCAGAAAAATATCCATCCATCCATCCATCTCTTTCGCTTATCAGAGGTCGAGTCACGGGGGCAGCAACCTAAGCAGGGAAGCCCTGACGTCCCTCTCCCCGGCCACTTCTTCCAGCTCTTCCCAGCAGATGCCGAGGCGTTTCCAGGCCAACTGAGAGACATAGTGTCTCCAACGGTCTCCTACCGGTTGGACGTGCCTTGAACCTCCCCACGGAGGCGTTCGGGAGGCATCCTAACCAGATGCCCGAGCCACCTCATCTGACTTCTCTCAATGGGGAGGAGCACCGGTTCTAGTCCGAGTCTCTCCGGGATGACAGTGCTTCTCACTCTCTCTCTAAGGGAGAGCCCAGCCACCTTGCGGAGAAAACTCATCTTGGCCGCTTGTACCTGCGATCTTGTCCTTTCGGTCACTACCCAAAGCTCATGACCATAGGTGAGGGTAGGAACGTAGATCGACCGATAAATTGAGAGCTTTGCCTTTTGGCTCAGCTCTCTTTTCACCACGACAGACCGGTGCAGAGTCCGCATCACTGCAGACGCTGCACCAAAACTCCTGTCCATCTCGGCCGCCACCCAGCTCTCTGCAGACTACTTTGGCCACTCCCACAAGTGGTGAGCTCATTGGAGGGGGGACCCACATTACCTTTTTGGGCTGTGCCCGACCGGGCCCAATGGGTGCAGGCCCGGCCACCAGACGCTCGCCATCGTGCCCCGCCTCCGGGCCTGGCTCCAGAGGGGGGCCCCGGTGACCCGCGTCCGGGCAAGGGAAAACAAAGTCAATTGTTATTGTGCATCACTGGGGTCTATTGAGCCACTCTTTGTCTGGTCCCTCCCCTAGGACCTGTTTGTCATGGGTCCCCTACCAGGGGCATGACAGCCCCCGACAACTTAGCTCCTAGGATCATTGGGACACGCAAACTCCTCCACCACGATAAGGTGGTGACTCAGGTAGGAGCAGATAAATATATCCAGAAAAATGTTTGCATCAAGCAAGAGTTGCTTTTGGTAGACTATTTCTCTGCATTTTTATTGCCAAAAGTTCTGAAAGGTACCAAAATGGTGGTCAGAAAATACACATTCTTCAATAAACAGTACCTGGACAGTCTTCTTGATTCGATGTGAAGGTCCAGGATACTCTGAAGAGTACAGGTCGGTGAGGAAGAGGGAGTTGATGAGCGTGGATTTGCCCAAACCTGACTCACCTGGAGGAAGAGCGACATGGAAGCATGGGTTGCAATTAAGGCTGTCACGAGATCTCGTGTGATAAAATCATCACAAAAAAAGTAAACAATCACTCGGTCCAGAGTCTATCAGACTTGACAATGGCACTACAAATAATAAAAATAATAATAATACATTTTATTTGTTAATACAGGTAATATGGAAGTGGCAGTGAGCAAGGCAGGATCAAAACTGCTTAATGCACACTATAAACCGGCGGTGTTCACTTTTACATTTTCTAAAACCAACCCATGTAGATACAAAGAGATGTTTTTATATGTAAAGAAAAAAACAGCCCGCCTCTCAGCTTTGTTATCAGTGACATAGCAATAATTACTATGAACTGTTTCTCCGTAGACTACAGTTTTTGCTTGTTTTTCAGGCTTTTTTCCCCAAATATTTTAAATTTCTTGATCATTGATCGGCAGAAGCTGTAGTAATTTTACATTTATTCAAAGTTCCTTAAGATTTGTCTGATCAAAACAGGGTCGCTGCATATGACTTCCACCAAAACATGTGCTAAGAAGAATCTAATTCAGACCTACTTTCTGGTAAGGTAATCTAAGCATCATGGGGACGAAATAATAATAATGAAATAAACTTGTTATACGCTTTATCAAAGCCTCTCAAAGCGCTTACACTGTGGTCATCATTATTCATTCACACCACATTTGGTGAAGGTAAGCCGCTATGTAGCCACAGCTGCCCTAGGGCAGACTGACGTAAAGTGAGGCTGCCAGCGTGCGCCATCACACCCTCCGACCACCACAGACACTCACACACACCACTTTCATACTAGGTAATGTGTGTGAAGTGCCTTGCCTAAGGGCACAAGTAAAGTTTTTATTTTCTCCCACTGTGGCACCTGGTGTTCCTCTGAGGTCTCCCATCCAAGTACTGACCAGGCCCTGCCCTGCTTCTCTGATCTGACGGGATCAGGCAGGTTTGGCCACAGTAGTTCTTTTCATGTAAACATTAAGATAATCCAGTGCAATATGGAAAACTACACATGAACAAACATGATTAACAGTCATTTTTTCAGTTAACCCTTTTATTACATAATTTTTGTTTCTATCTTTGGAAAATAGTGAAATTGGGGATGCTTAGGTCAAGCATGCAAAATTATTAACATGTCAAAACGTACCTGCAGTGATTTGTGACTTTGTTAAATAAAGGTTTGTTTGTCCAGTCATATTTATTCATTGTACTTTCCATAAAATTGATTCATTCTCATGGACTCAAGTCTTGCGCGTCGTCTCGTGAGTTGGATGTCTTGTGACACCCTTACTTTACAGTACATGGTGGTTTCAGGATGGTGCCTGTTTGACCTTAGAACTGATCTATACAGTTAATTATTTCCGATCGAAAAACAGATCAAAGGTCAACCAGTGACCTAGAATGGATTGTATTGACCCTGGAGGTCCCACACTATATACCGAATGCAAATCAAAGCATGCATTCATTTACGTGAATTCTTACAAGACAACAAAGAGAACCTGTAATTGTGCTACTCTGAAAGCATGAAAGGCGCGGTAGGTCAAGTGCGGACACGATCCAAAAGCTCATGAGCTCACATGAACGCTGGTCCCCGCCTGCCCGCATTTACTAATGAGATGCCGCTTTTGAAATGGAAGGAATTTGTTTCTCAAACGCGCGACAAGCAAGCAAAATGCCAAATGAGAACGGGAAGCCATAATGGGGCCAGTGATGCACGACACCCGGACACAAACAGGTACCAGGCCCGTCTCCTTCCTTCCTTCCTTCCTTTTCTCTGGCTTTCCATCCTGCCTTCCTCGCTCACACCTCCATGGTGACGTCTTGCTTTGCCCTGCAGGGACATGTGGGCTCATTGCGAAGCAGAGCCAAGACAAGCTCAACACACTTTGTGTGTGTGTGTGTGTAAGTAAGTAGGCGGCAACAAAAAAACAAGCTTGCCACTAGAAATGAGCTTTTCCATGTTGGCTCCGCAATATATTCTGCAATCACTCCCAAAGTGAGACTATTTGTTCCAAACTATTTTTTCCAAGCGAGTTTTTCACCATCTAGCTGCTTTATAAAAGGATTTAAGAGAGAGAAGCAACATCTTATGATCGCTGGTCTTTGATGTGCTAATAATTTCCTGATAATTTGTAAAGAGATCACTAAAGCATTTGGAAAGCGCCCAGCTGTGCTGAACAAAAAGTGCCAAGCGAGCGGCGTGAGCGGAGCTATTCTTAGAGACGCGCCGCTACAAATTCTGTCGGTCCCAGCACAGGAAATGGTTTTGACCTGAGCCAACATTTTCCCTCCAAAAAAGGGACTGATGGGCCAGGAAGGATATTGGCTCAAACGCAGCATTCTTCTCCAAAGAACATCTTGCATTTTGCCACAAATGTTTCTGTTCGGCGAGACAACGTCGCAGACTTTTCCAAAAAGTCAGCGGTGCTCCGACCTCTGCATCTTTTGCTCGGCATCAACAAAGCAGGAGGCTTGTCCCCAGTGTATGAATATGCCCCCAACCACACACACACACACACACAATCTTGTCTCAACATAAACACACCACAATGAAAATGCAGAAATGCCAAACGCAAAAAGACACAATGAGACAATTGAAAGAACAACAAGGGCAAGTTTGCGCTCTTACCCACGACCATCAGGGTGAACTCAAAGCCCCTCTTGACAGACTTCCGGTACACTTGGTTGGGGAGGCTTGCAAAGCCAACATATCCTTCCAGATTCTTTTGCTGCTGCAAGACAAACATGAGGAGGCATCAAATCAATCGCTTTTTAACTTTGTGAGCTCAGCCTACCACTGAGACATCATCCAAACACTGCCTTCATCACAGATATTGGACTTGATGACTGCGTTCTCCATTCGCCGACTTGTTTCAAGTCACTACATAAGCATGTCACGTGACATACAGCGGACGTTCTCTCTCTGGAACCCGACCAACGATTTTGAGACTCCATTAAATACTGCAAGGCTTTCTTGTGACATTTTAAGCTCACTGGGCATTGAAAGCAGGGCTACTCAACCGGTGGTGAAAGAAGGGACAGATCTGACCTCCTGTCATATAGAGGATCTTTGACTAGTTTTTTTCAGTAGGTCCTAAAAAACAGAACAGCACTCCTGTAATACAGTCCTCGCTCTATCGGGGTTTGTTTCGCTGGTTGACTATGGTGTATTATTAGTCAAAAAATACTGAAAGACAAAAGGTATGTGTAATATTCATATATTTATACACACATACATACACACACACATACAGTACTTACAGGATATATTTATGTATCACTTCAATATGTTGTACTTTAATATAATCCAAACCAAACAAATTTGGGGGGGTTTTTCCAAATCGCTTGTCATCGTTTGAAAGATTAATACACACAATTGCATGTCCAAAGCGCATTTTAGGAAAAATGTAAAGCATTTTGTCACATAAATCTGCATGCATAAATGAAAATTAAATAAATAGAAAATTAATATGACCGCAATATCTGATATTTCACTTATAACTGTGCAATTAACAAACACCAGGAGGAAAATGACTAAAACATTCAAAATAACCTGCGACCCACTTTTTGGTGCTGACTCACCAGTTCAGAGCCACTGATGTAGAGGATCAACAATTAGCATTATTGCAGTAGGTCCTTAAAAACAGCAATGTGCTCCTGTCTAAAGAGGCTATTGCGTTTTCTTAGTTGGTGCTTATATTATAATGTGTTAATATGTATATTATGTATTATTGCACTACAAATCAGAAGTGAAAAGTTACATATTATCAATTCTTATTCTTCTTATCCCTCCCGTCTTGCTGTGATTGTTTTAATTTGTGATCAAGTGATTAAAGTTGATTATGACATTTTTGAAAAGATGCTTGAAAGGTTAATTTCTTCTGGAGATTACAATTCCTTTTTCTTTTGAAGCCACCAAAAAGAGTGATAGTAAGGAAGACGAATTTGAGTTTTGACAAAAGTGGTAGCACTTGAGCGTAACATTCTATAATGCAAGTGCATTAAGCACAACTCCTTCATATTGAATAAAGATCGACATAAAGATGCTTTTATTACTTACAGCTGTTTCATCCATGAAGTCCCAACGTGCAGGGAAAGCCAGTGGAGTTCCCAGACCAGGAAGAGATAAAGGAAGAGAGCAGAAAACACAAAATCAGTAGTAGTCCACATGCCAAACCTCACTCTCTGCACAACTAACTTGTAAATCCTCCCTGACTGACTGACTATCTGCACTGCAATAGCAACAGACATTAGACCAGCATGTTGCATACTTCACTAGCTACGCTCTCTTCATGTCACGAAAAAAAAAGGCTTTTTATTGCTGCGCCTGGGAGGAAGGAAGAGCATCTCTGGCCCGCATCCGCCCACCTGTGCTTAGGCAGTGACTGAATTCTAATGAAGAAACTCATTTTCCTCTCTCATTAGCACACTCACCCTCCTCAAGCTTGTCTCTAACAAAATTTCCCCCAAACCAAGCAGCGTGACTTGTGAGGGGTGTGCGAGAGGAAGTGACAGCAAGGGAAGTGGAGACCGAGACAGCAGTCAAAAAAATTTATGGGCCTGCATGACCCAATATGAAAATAAACAATAACACTCATTTGATAATTTTTATTGCTGTGGTTGTACGTGTATGCTATGGTGCGTTCACGTTTGTAGTACTGTAACCTGCTTCTGGCCACAAAAAAAGCATGGTTGTGTTTGCAGTCACACTTGTATTTTTGTCTGCGGCCCAAATAAGGCTCTCAGTTAAGCTAACAACATCATCAAAACAGGATATGTCTTCCGAACCACATTTGCTGGTAGGACTTTGGTCTCTAGGTTAGATTTTTTTTTTTACAGCCGACATGTAACGAAGAGGATATCAATGATAAGATGTAAAAAAAAGGTTTTGTATTTCTGGCAACATCAGTGAACTGCAATTAGCCATATACCCCCCTTGTTGAGTTGCGGCATCAAAGAAAACCTAACAAGTAACTTCAGAAATGCAAATGAATTTTTTTCTGTCGCATCTCCTGTGTCTCTATGAATATGGAAAACACTGCTACTGTATTTACGCTATTGGGCTTATAGTTAACAATTGGATGACATCATATCCGGGGGTTTGGCCCATCTGCACTCACTGTCCTTTGGTTCCTGCATTGATCACTTGGCCAAACAAAATCAGATGCGAAAGCCCTTTGATAGTGCAGTCGTACACCAGAATAATAGGCATTTTGACCAAAACCAGTATTTAACATAGCAATGATCAACAACAGGACACTTACTAGGGTATCCAGGACAAGAGATTGCAGTCTGATGGCCAGTGATTTTAGAAGTCAAAACATGCACTCTAAGATACTAGATCCACTTTAATCCAGATTAGAAAGCAGCCTTGCTCTCCTTAAACCTGCAGGGCGCCATGTGTTACCTCCTCCAGCTAAACCAACAACCAGCCCAATTTACTTAGCACACACACACACGTGCAAGAAGAATATGTGGCATATGTGCTAATTTGGGCTCCGAGGTCTGCTAGCTAAAGTCACCGTATAATGTGGGGATGGGTGGCGATCCGACATCGTGAAGTAAAAGAATGCAGTCAATGCAGTACATCCGCAGTAATGTTTGTTTTGTTCCACGGTCTGTACAATCCAGTAACTACTATCGAGCGCTGTATAACCTAAAAGGCGCACTTAAACAGCCACTAAATCACGGTAGTGTGACAAGTTCTTGCTGCAAAAGCTTGAAATAACGTCGGAAATACCCACAACCACATAAGATTGCGGTAGTATACTAGTGTATTATTATTGCAAAAGTAACATTTTAAGAGTTTGCCGACGGGCTAGCGACAGGAAATGACACTCCCGTTACTGCTAGCAAAGAAGATAGATGCTAAAGCTAGCTAGCATACCCAAGTGGAGGCGGACGACTGACTGGGCGTTGGTTGCTCAGACGACTGTACACGCTAAAAACCCGGCAAAAAAGCCCCGTCGTTCCGATGGTATAGCCCGATAACAACCACCATCCCTAGCAAATCGCGTGTGTGTGTGCGAACAATGTAGCTGAGAAGCAGCAGGCTCACCCATAACGTTGTCGCTCCCTGCCGCCTCGATAGCCGATCATTCACCAGCCGACATTCCTTGTCTGAGCGCGTTTGCGTGAGTTACGCACTATAAGCCACGCAAAGCGGTGTAGCGTCGGCGTAGTTACGGTGGGAAACCGACGCCGATCGTTTCGTGAATAGCCAAACAGGAAATCTCGCGAGAGCGCCAAAATCATTTCAGACCCTTTGAAGTCTCACGACAGTTCACTAAAGGAAGGATACTTTTTCGAAAAGCCGAGCGCTGTGTTTTAAAAACTTTCAAACGAAATTGTTATGGTCTCCCATCGTTATGTGACATTGGTTAAGGCCAATGTTACTAATGACCTATAATGCTTATTTTCCATTTTTAGGCTCCAAATTTGGATTTAAGTGTAACGATGTGCCGCATTCCATCAGCAAAGACGACTGAGCGCGAGCAGCGTCACGTGTATCCATGGCAACCAAGACTAGTCGTTCCACTGCGTCGTTTTATTTTTCATGACAGGTCGTCTTCCTTATACAGACCTTACAGGACGAGGCACGTACTATATTTTCAGTAGCTTTTGTAAACTTACTGTTTTTCTTAGATGAACTTTGCGAGTATGGATGGAAGGGTAAGATAGCTAGTTTGTTTTTCTTCAAGCCTTACTGGCTAGCTTAGTTTGTATAGCCACACACAACGAATACGAAGCTAGCTAGCTGTACAAATGTCTATTTTTACTTTTATAGATGAAGCAACATTTTCTTCCAAACTAAACCAACCGGCTAGTTTAGTTTGCGTCCAGCCAAACACAACAAACAAAAGGCTAGCTAGATGTATGTATGTGTATTTTTACCTGAATTTTGTAAAGCAAATGAGTGTCCCCAGCAGACACACACGTGACTCATGGCAGCAAAAGGTTGAAAATGTCCAAGCAAGTCAGAAAAGTCAGACGAGGAGAGAAACAACCCTGGAAACCCACAGGAATCTACACGGAGTAAGCGGTGACATTTAATAGTGCATTTGCATGACATTGTTACAATAAAAACCTTTTTCTAGGCCATCATGTGATCTCAGGAGGCTTCAGGCCCACCTAGCCAAAAGCAGCCCCAAACAGGAGGTGAACAATAACAAACTTGTATCTTGATAAAGATACAAAACGGCTCGTGTCGTCGTGTGTGTGTTTGTGTCACAACAATATGGGAGTCAACGTGCGTTACAGGTGTTGACTCACAGTAAAGCAGGAAGCAGCGGATTCCACAGCCCGCACCCTCTAAGAGACAGCTGCAGCGAGGCCTCCGAGCTGGAAAGATTCAGGTCATCTCGACAGGATAGTCCACATCAGAGTCACAACATGTCATTTTAATTTCATCGTTGTTGGAGTAAAAGAAAATAATGCCAATGTCCTTGTTTCAGCATGACATACATAAACCAGAGATGTTTCAGCAGCCACCCTCTACATAAACTCTTCTCCGACATCCTCGCCTCTCTGGTGAAGAACCGCCTCTGCAGGTGAAAGCTTACAATGCAGTCCAATGTGCGGCCCGTGGATCACTATTTTAGGGTGCAGAAAAAAAAACAGCCAACATGGAAAAATAGAGCAAAAAGGCGAAATGTAACAAGTTTGATACTTATAACACAGTAATAACACAAAGACATGTCTTAAATGAAATTGCTTGCCATTGTTATGAGAATGATACTTAGGTATAAAACAGTCCCCTAAAACAAAAGGAGGCCTTCTTGATGCTAAATTTGATGGAGTTTCTTGAGGAAGTTAAAATAAATGTCTGCAATTTCATGAAAATACGACCGAGGTGGTCATCTTTGGTATTGGTGCTTCAGAATATGTTTGAAAAGTGAATTTATTTCAATAGTTTAGTCCAAAAACTGAAACTTTTGTTCTATAGATTCACCACACACAGCAGCAGTGTTTGCAGTACATATTTTCAAATGTATTTCCGTGAGAGCCATATCATTTTTGTTTGCAGTGATTACAACTAAAAGTGTGGTTTTTTAAGGAAGTAATTACTTATAATAGTCATTACTCACTGAATTGGATGGATTAAAGTGCTGAGAAGGTTTTACATTCTGAATTTTATTTCTAACACTGTGAGTCCTGCCATGTTTTACTTTAAAATGTCAGCAAAAACAAACATTATACATTATAAAACAAAAATATTATATTTAACTAATATTAGGACTTCCCACAGCATTTTAACTATATTCCTATATGAATTTTCCCCCAACCTAGTATTCCAGAAATGACGTTCAATTGTTTTGTTTGCTTCTCATAATATAACGACATTTAAACAAATAATAAAGAACTCTATGCTACTACAATGACATTGTTTTTTACTCATAACATTGCAAGTTTAGTGACGTTTTTGACTTTCTACTTGTAAAATTACAGCAATATTTTCAATTTCTGCTGTTTTTTTATTTTTTTAATTATGACTTTATTCCTGTAATATTATGACTTTATTCTCCTAATATTGTAACCCTTTCCACAAACCAAATTTTACCAAAATGACAACTTTTTTTGGTTAGATTACAACTTTTTTGTCTTAATATCTTGACTTTATTTTTGTGAAAATTACTGCTGGTTTTTTCCATTTTTGCTGTTCCCTTAAAGTTTTTTGTTAAATTGTATTTTTAGAATGTGCAGCAGGTCAATAAATCATTCAGACTGCACTTTGAACATCCCTGTTGTAAAGCAAGATATGTTACATATATTTTAAGAAAAAAAAGTATTAAAATAAATACATGTTAAGGTGTTAAACGTCAGAGAACCACATCGAGCTCCCGAGCCACAGGTTCCCTACCCCTGCTTATGAATTTGTTTTTTAAACCACTTTAGTGACATTTTGTAGTTTTATTGGTAATTCATCAATTTTAAAAAGTAGTTGAAGACAGAGTATTTATTTTAAACTCTGAGGTATATTGCAATAATGTGATTTTCAATATAGCCAAGCTAATATACAACAACAGAAAGAACTAAATCATATAAAATACGCGAAAAAGGTGTTTTAATATAAAAAAGAAAATAAGGACAATAATTCAAATAGAGTAGTAATTATTAAAAATTACTGTAAGAATGAAATCTTGTTCCCACTAATCATTCAGACAAGATGTCAGTTATTTCCACTGTTCAACTCACTCGAGTGTCATGTGATATTGTGATTTAAGAATCAGTTTTAGAGTATTAAGATATTGTACCGATATTTCAATATCAATCAGCACATCATCAGTTTTTAGTCACTCTTTGTTTCCCACAACTTCTGTAAAGTGACGGGATTTTTTTTCAGTTAATTTTCTACATTTTTCACATTTTGTTAGATACTGAATATATTTATGTATACTGTACATACACGCACCGTTTTTAGCCTTTATCCGTCCCTCGGTGGACAAAGCTTGGACACCCCTGTCTTAAAGCATCTGCGTTCATGCTTGTGTTTAAGTCGTACTCTTGAGTTATACTCAGTCTCTGCAGTGAATGGATTGACATGGCGCCGCCCGAGTCGGTCCTCAGAGTTCTCCTTTGCCTGCGATTGCTGATCCGAGATCCTGAGCATCAGGTGCCACTCCATTGATGGACACTTTGAATACCAAACACCCGACAATTAAGGATCTGTAAGATCCAATATAAGAGTTCTATATCAAGTAATTAGAAACAGCTGTCAATATCAACATCTGCCAGGTCTTCAAGGTCTCATTTCTTCTTTCAGAAAATGCTCCACCGTCTTCAAGGCGTCAGTTCCCTTGCCAGGGTAAATATTTGTTTTAATTCTTCATCATTAAAACAAACAAATTCTTCATCTCATTCCTATGTCATATTCCCGTCTGCTGTGCTTCACTCTCAGTACATGAGCTGTGCGGCTGACATGTACTTAGCATGTGGTGAGCAAGCGCTGGTCGCACAGTCGCTCATCGCCATGACCTGTGAGTACCGTACCGCCGATAAATAACGTCAGAACAAATACAGTATGTCCTGTGTTATCACAGCTTTGCTGATTGCTCTGCAGACATATTCCAGAAGCTATCGGCCGCTGAGGATCAAAGGGTCTGGGTCATCGAGAGCGGGGCTCACGCGGTAAGAGACGCTACGCGGCGAGGGCATCGTGTCCTAGCTAGCAAAGTGTTGCGGCTTCACAGAAGGACCTTTCACCCCCTGCTATCGCAAGAATCTAAAGTCATTCATCTGCCAGAACATTCACATCTGAACGGTTTTTGAAGGTTTGAAGAGGAACAGAAAAGGAGCAGTAAAGTGTACTCCTTTGACCTTCACATGCTTAAATGATGAAAAACATTCAAGTATGAGTGTAATGAGTAGACCAGTACCGATTCCTTACCAATGGGGGGCTTAGGATCTTGTCTGTATTTGCGGTAGCTGTGGTCCTGATGGTCTCATTGTGCTGTGATCTCCAGCGTTTACTGTGGCGGTTTGCAGCTAAGTGTAACATTTCTGGGATGAGACTCAGCACCTCCATATCTCAGGCCATGGTTTGGGAGTGAGGTCAAATAATGTTTACTATTTATTTATGCCGGTGATGTATTGTGACAGAACAATTCAAAGCGCTTGCTGGTCATTAAAGAAAGGGAAACTATTTTTGTTCCAGCCTACATAATACATTTTTTAAATAAATTTTTTTTTAATGTATATGTAAATTCTACCGTAGTCGTTTTTAACAACGACAAAGTCTCCGGATCACTTCAAAGTAATGGAAAGAAAAACAGGTGGATATTTATGCTCCAAAATTGTTGATTCACTCACTTTACTGTCAATCAAAAAAGGGATTCCGCCTCAGACAGATCATCCAATCATCATGCAGGGGATGAATGAGAAGGAAGTGGTGTCAGTTAGCTGTGATGAGCAGCTGATTCTGAACAAAAGGTGAAGGTATTCTAGCGCATACTTAGTCAATGAAATGTACACAGTACATATTTCAACACTTTTTTGGGGACATTTTAGGAGAAGCCGAGCTTCCCTTGCAGTCTTAGAGCAATCGTTTTCACTTGTACTGTACATTTTCTGTTTTCCATGAGATTTTTTTTTTATGTGAAATACAAACCTTTGCACAATAAAGCCAGGGGAACCCTGATCTTTTTTTTGGATCTAATTAACTATCTTCTTGTATAGACGCTGGTGAAGCTGCTGTCCACAACTGATAGCAGCGTGCTGCTGGGCGCTCTCATGGCACTCACCACCTTGGCTGAGAGGTGGACACAAACATTCCCCCTTTTTAAGGAATTATTTTTAGGAATTATGTTCTAAACGTGTCAAGTTTACGTTCACGCAGTTCGCAGTGCAGAGATGTGATCGGGGAGCTGGCCATCGCTGAAAACCTTCTGGTCATCCTGCAGGAATATGACCTGCTGTCTAAGAGGTTGGTCTAATAGCGCAGTGCCATTTAGCATCACTGCTGTGTTTAAATCAAACTTTTTTTTTCCAGCGAGGGCCACATAGTGAAAAATGAAAAGCTGCAACTTTGCCACTTTGATAATTTGTAAAGAATGTACATATGCTTAGAAGTTATGTAAAGAAAAAACTGCTTCTCAGCTTTGTGATACTGGTGAAAAAGTGTATTATTAGTACAAACTGGTCTTTGCTCTTTTTTCCCATTTTTGCTGTTTTTTTAAATTTTACTTTCCAACTATATAACGTTCTTCTAAAATAATCCTCATACATTTTCTGCTCATAATGTTATTACTTTGTTGCCAAAATATTATTTTTATTATATTTTATATAACTTTTTCCCCAACCTAATTTTCCCGAAGTGACAACTTATTTTGTTTGTTTGTTGTAATGGTGCAACTTTAAAGACTAACTTTTCTTCAATATTCTAACTTTATGCTACAAAAATGGCAATATTTTTCATTGTAATTTGACATTGTTGCAAAATTGCTTTTTTTTAGGAATACATTTTTTTCTTAATAGTTTAACACTATATTTAAAAAATTACAGCTTTTTTTTCATTTTTGCTGTCATTTTTTTAATTTCTTTGAACTATTATAACTTTCTTTTCGTAACTTTTTAAAATCATAATTGGGATTTCTTCCCAAAGTATTTTTAAGTAACAATGTAATTTTTTCCGTAACCTAATTTTCTAAAATAATTCTACTCTTTTTGTTTAATTTTTGATCATATAAATAAATAACAGATTAAATAACATATTTTTATACAATATTACTAAATGTACTTTTTTCCTCATAATATATCAACACTATTTCTTTTTGGATTATTATAACATTTTGACTTTCTGCGTGTAAAACTAGTGCTGATTTTAAAAATTTTTCTTTTGTTGTTTAGGCTGTCATAATTTTTATTTACTTGTTAAATTCTATTTTTGGAATGTGCCGCGGGCCAATAAAAGAAAAACCCCTGGTTTAAAACGGACACAACATTAGGCTCTTAAAGCTCACTTGATGATCTCCAGTGCAAGAGTTTTTTCCATGACAAGGACAATAATGCCCATTTTTGAAGTCAGAATGTGTTGTTGTCGCTTGCAGGATGGCTGCAGAGCTGCTGAGGTGTCTCTCCCCAGTGCAGCACATCAGAGATGAGTTGAGAGAGCTGGAGGGACTGCCAGTGCTGCTCAGCCTCCTCCACACTCAGCACCTCAAGCTGCTATGGAGCGTGGCCTGGATCTTGGTGCAGCTCTGCCAGGACGCCGACACCAGGACTGAGATGCGGAGCTGGGGGGGCGTGCAGCCTCTGCTCCGACTGCTCAACAGGTAAAGCCACCATGTCTTGGACTTGGACTGCTGCTGAACTGATACTCTTCCTACTTATACAGCCATAGATGGTTTGTCTGTGACCGCTTGTCCATCGAGAAGCTGTCCAGCGCCAACGCCGCTGGCCGAGTCCACAAAGAACTGACAAGAGAGGATCTCGGTCCCCATGAGGAGGCCAACGACATCGTGGCCCTGCAGTCAGGTCACACGATACACAACACACACACACACACAAACAAGCTGGACATTTTCTTGAAGGCTAGACGTCCCGCTGCAGCAGGCCAAGATGCTGATTTGTTGCTTCTGCTCACCAGAGGAAGAAGAAACATCTCACCCCAAGAGAAGCCTTATCAGTAGCCAAGAATGTAAACAAGTTATTTCCTGATAATCAAGACACATAAAGTGACGGGCTGCAGCTATCCCTTTGGACAAGCTTGTTTTTGAATAACACAAATAAACGTCATTATGTAAGGCATCCCATGTAGGGATAAAGCATTCGGATTTAGCCTAACCCCTAACCCTAACCCTCTAAAATAGTGTTGACCAAAGTGCGGGACACGGGATGTGGGGACATTGCTTAAAGAAAATAACTGATTTTTTAAAAGTTTTATGCCGAGCTGACCAGCGTTTATCGTTACCAAAATCCTTTTTCCAGTGCTTGTAAGGTCAGGGTGTCCAAAGTGTTGCGGCTGGCAGCCTGTTTTTTTTAATTGGCATCAAATAAAAACAAAAAAAGCACCAAAAAAACTTTGCATATCCAGAAAAAATCTGTAATCTAAAGAGAAAAAGTTTTAACTTTACAAGAATAGTGCCTTAGTATTATGAGGAAAATTAAAGTCACTTTTGTAGTATAAAGATGAAATATGAAAGAAGATGTTATTTCTTTCAAGTTGTAATATTATCAAAAACTAAACAACAAAAAAAGTAGAAATTTTTGAAATATTGTGTTGCGGAAAATGTTACGTTGTTATGACAAAGTCAAAATATTTTTGGAAGAAGTCACAAGTACAACAAAAAAAATAGAAGAAGAAAATTCCATCCATCCATTTTCTATACCGCTTATCCTCATTAGGGTTGCGGGTATGCTGGAGCCTATCCCATCTGACTTCTGGGCGGGAGGAGGGATTCACCCTGGACTGGTCGCAAGTCAATTGCAAGGGAAGAAGAAAACTGTCATTGAAAATTTTTTAAAAAGCACAGCAAAAATAAAAACCACCTGTAATTTTATGAGAATAAAGCTAAAATATTAAGAAAAAAATTATTAAAACCAAAAAAAACAATTTTACAAGAATAAAATAATTGTCATTTTTGTAGCATGAAGTAGAAATAAATCGCAAAACAAGAAAGTTTGGGGGAAAGAAGTTATAATATTATAAGAATAAAGTCAAAATATTATAAAATATTCAAGTCTTTCACACATGAGAGAACATGCTGGATGGTTTTATCTTTGGAGATTAAAAAGTTTTACACTGGATGCAGCACGTTTTTTTTTGTGGTACATTACAAAACAATATGATACAAAAAAACTCAAATAAATCAAATCTAATCTCTTAAAAATGGGAGGAAGGTGTCAGTTTGCATTCTTTTTCTGTGCCACTTAATCCTCATTAATGTTGTGGGGTATGCTGGAGCCTATCCCAGGTGACTTTGGGCGAGAATCAGTGTACGCCCAGGACTAATCGCCAGCCAATTGCAGGGCAAAATGTAAATCTATCTTTATAAAACTAACTATAATACATTTGGTCACCTATAACAAAAAGCTGCCACAAGGTGTGTCTTCAAATATATTTAGTAACATACATTATTTATTTATGTGTACAAAAATTCTTTCAGTTATTTACCCAATAAGTCTCGATAGCGTGTTGCTCTCAAGTTTTATTCTTTTTATGACAGGTACTTAATAATCCCTTTAGGCACTCAATCTTGGATTGTTTTTTAAACATCTTTAATGTACAAAGTGTGTCAAAATGGCCCCTATATCCCTCCATTCTTCTGTATGCGGTCCTTGGGGGAAAGAGTTTGGACACCCCTGCTACCCCAATCCTCGTCTTACTCGTGGGGGACTGGCTATCAACAGTATGACGATCTATAGCGGGCTAATTGACAGTCGTTATTTATTTATTGCCATGGTAAAGCAGGGGGCTCATTTTGAGTAAGGGGGCACATTTTCAGCAAATGCGCAAAGGGGGCAGACTGCAGCTGTGATGCGCGCATGGAGGCTCTAATTTGAGAATAAAAATGCTCTCGTGTCAGCCCCTGTTGGTGGGATAGATGACACGCTGCTCCCTATTGGATATTGGTTGAGAACAGGGCTTTCCGAACCAAAAAGTCCATGGCCAAATTTTGTGCTAGTTCACCCCTGGACCTTATTATTATACTTTGTACTGTATATATATACTTTTTTAACTGCCCTCAATAGCTACTCCAGCACACCATATTGACCACCAGGGGGCACAATGTTGCTCATAACTATAAAAACAATACAATACATCCTACGTTCTTAATTACGAGTGCGCCTGAACGCCTCAAGGAGTAGGAGCAAAAAGTAGAATGGAGACAGCACACGATGTTGTTCGTTGCTCTGTGTGCATCATAAGCACAAATAAGTAAGTCTGATGATTATTTGGTGCGTTACAGTGTTTAATCTGAAATATTTCATTTATTTTGGTGTTCCAATTCCCGCACGGCGCAGCGGTGAAAACCTGTCACGGTTAGCCACTTAATGAGGCTTTATCGTTGGTTGTATGCGTTTTTGTACGTCGGCTACCGCTTTATCATGATAGTTAAACCTTCCCTTTCAATTTGGTATTAAATTCTTATGTGATGCTCCAATTCAGAAGAATGCCAACATCAGGCTGGAATAAAAGCTATGCAGGATGATTACTATCTATTTATCTATTTATTACTATCTATCTATTTTGCTCATGTGAAACTTTATCACAATTTAACCTTGCAAAATATACATTTTGACCTGGAATTACTATAAAAAGAATTAACCAAGTCAACTATGTTCAATATTTCTAAAATATATGTAGAATGATTACTTATCTATTTATTAGTGCTCATGTGAAACGTTATGAACATATCATCATTATTTACATCCAATATTCACTGTAAAAAGTTTGGGAACCACAGCAATACGTTGTCCCATCCTCTTTTCAGCTCGTACGTTCTAAATATTCCATAACAGTCATCCCCGTTCTGATTGATTTTTCCAGCCTGCTGCACAGCTCTGACGGAGCTCAGCCTGGATGACTGGTGTGCTCGTCACATTGTGCAGGTCAGTAAAAGTCAGCCGAGAACAAAAGAACCTGAAACAAAACACTACACTTTCCCTTCAGGAAAATGGAATCTATATCCTGTCCAAACTGATTTTACCACCAAGTTCTGTTCCAAAGGCGTCGTCTTTACAGGTACGACTCTAGTCGAATGCAGACTTTGACGTGAAAGTAAACGTGCTGTAAGTGTAGTCATTGTGTTGGCAGCGCTACGCACTCCGAGCCCTGCGCTTTCTCTTCAGTGTGGAGAGGAACAGACATTATTTTAAGAGGTGCTGTTAAATTCTTAAGGTGTTGTAAAATGGACCCACACGACCTTTCCTCTTTTTTGTGCTTTTATACGTTGTTGTTCATTCCAGGCTCTTTCCTACCGACCTTTTGGAGCTTTTTATTGATGTGGGTCATTATGTGCGCGACCTCCAGGCCTATGAGATTCTTCAAATCAAACTTTCTAGATATTCTGTAAGAAAACAAGAAAAACTCATCCATTTATCCACATGCTGTATTCAGGATTTTGTGTTGGTATGACAGGAGGATGAGCTGGAGAGCTTGAGAAAGAGCATCAATGCCGTGGATCTGAACCGGCCCGCACTAAAAGTGATCAACGGCTACGCCATACTGGACCATCTCGGCACCGGCGCCTTCGGAAGCGTCTTCAAGGTGCAAAACTGCCGTTGCGGCGTCGTTCACATTGGGTCACTACACCTACACCGCTCGTCTTCTAGGTGCGGAAGCAGAGCGGTCAGAATCTTCTGGCTCTGAAGGAGGTCAACCTCCACAACCCGGCTTTCGGCAAAGACAAGAGGTCCAGAGACAGCAACACGGAGAAGATCATCTCGGAGCTGGCCATCATTAAAGAACAGGCGAGTTTGACGGAAAGAATGTGAAGATGTTAGGACTTACTTCCTGTCTTTTGCAGATGGCCCACCCAAATGTTGTCAAGTACTACAAGACCTTCCTAGAAGGTGAGGCTATCTTCTGATAGGACCCAGAAAGTGGCTATAAACCTAAACTTTTGGCACTTAGATGACAAGCTGTACATCGTGATGGAGCTGATTGAAGGGGTTCCTCTGCTGGAACGTTGCAACTCCCTGAAGGAAAAACAGCAGCAGTTTGCCGAGGACCAGATCTGGAACATCTTCATCCAGGTATCTCCACTTGAACAAAAAGCAGGAGGAACGGCAACATCAAGTTTTCATTTTCTGATGTTTCAAGTCAGCGTTTCCCACAACACATCAGTCTATCTGTGGCATAGTTTCTGTACAAGCTTGCCAGTGATTCCTTTTTCAGGCTTCTGATTGGCCAAAATGCGCAAGGGGAGTGGTGGAAATCTGCATTTTTGAAAATACCCATGTTTGTGTGGAAAAGGCCTTAGAGCAGGAGTGTCCAAACTTTTTCCATCCAGGGCCATATTATAAGATATGCTTAGAAGTTATATATGTATTTCCAGATAAACACTGCATCAGGTTTGCCTTTTATTTGTATCAACTTCATGCTTTGCCTTATTTTTCCATTTTCCTCATGTCGTTGTTTTTCCCAATAGTTTACTTTTTTCTTGTAAATAATAATAATAATGGCCGCACGGTGGCTGAGTGGTTAGCACATTGGCCACACAGTCAGGAGATCTGGAAGACCTGGGTTCAAATCTCCGTTGGGCATCTCTGTGTGGAGTTTGCATGTTCTCCCCGTGCGTG
>QODF01000250.1:2033894-2068408 GCA_024372805.1 Oostethus manadensis | reverse complement strand
CCAAGCTGGACTCCCTCAACACCTTGACTGCGCCTAGAAATTCTGTCCATGAAGATTATGAACAGAATCGATGACAAAGGGCAGCCTTGGCGGAGGCCAACGTTCACCGGAAACAAGCTCGACTTACTGCTGGCAATGCAAACCGGGCTCCTGCTTCGATTGTACAAGGACCGAATGGCGCGTAGTAGCGGGCCACCAATCCCGTACTCCTGGAGCACCCCCCACAGGAAACCACGAGGGACACAATCGAATGCCTTTTCCAAGTCTACAAAGCACATGTAGACCGGTTGGGCAAACTCCCAACTCTCTAAACTGGCGTTTGGCGTGTACCCACAAACCACAGTCAGGACCCTTTCCCCAGCCCAAAGGCGTAGGGAAATAACCCTCTCGTTCACCGGGGATGACCTCAGCACAGAGGCACCAAGCCGTGGGGCTATTAACAAGCCCACCCCAGCTCTCCGCTTCTCCCCTGCAGCAACTCTCGAGTAGAACAAGTTCCAGCTCCTTGGTTTCAGAGCCCAAACTGTGGGTTGAGGTGAGTCTGACTATGTCTAGTTGGAATGTCTCAGCCTCTTCCACAAGCCCAGGCCTTTTCCCCACCAGAGAAGTGACATTCCATGTCCCAAGAACCAGATTTGGCCGCCGAAAACAAGGTCGCCTGGACACCCGCCCTCGACCACTGGCCAAATTGCATGGCACTGGACCCTTAGGCTTGCCTCTGCAGGTGGTGTGTCTGCGGGGGGGATCTCCCGTGTTGCTTCTTTAGGCTGGGCTTGGCCAGGCCCCAGGGTGAAGGCCTGGCCGCCAGGCGCTCGCCTGCGAGCCCTTCCCCTAGGCCTGGCTCCAGTGTGAGGCCCCGGTGTCCCACGTCCGGGCGAGGTGTGGTCACTCCTCTTGGTTTTAATCATAAGAGTCTTCTGAATCACTCTTAGTTTAGCCCGTCACCTAGAACCTGTTTGCCTTGGGAGACCCTACCAGACCCTACCAGGGGCATAAAGCCCCCAACAACCCTGCTCCTAGGATCTTTCGGGCACTCAAACCCCTCCATCACAATAAGGTGATGATTCATGGAGGAATTGTATTTTATTATTTATTAATTTATTAAAGCCTGCAACAATTAATCGATTATTCCATCCCATTTTCTTCCGCTTATGCGGGTCCGTGTCACGGGGGCAGGTAGTCTCAGTAGGGAAGCCCAGACTTCCCAGTCTCCGGCAACCTCTTCCAGCTCCACCGGGAGGACACCAAGGCGTTCCCAGGCCAGCTGTGAGACATAGTCCCTCCAAAGACCAAGACCAGACTTTATTAAAGTGTATGGTATGAATATGACAGGATGAAACTTCCTTATTACATTATTGTAAAAAAATTACAGCTTTAAAACAATGTTTCTTTTATTATTGTGATGTTTTTCTTGTAAAATGACTGCTGATTTGTTGTTTTTTTTTTTCTAGTTTTCTTGTTAAGTTTTTGTTTTGTGTGGTGGTCCAATAAAAAACAAGCTGCCAGCCACAAATGGCCCCCGGGCGGGTGATACATTGTTTTATAAGAGTGTCTGCAACTGTTGTTGTTTTTTTTTATTGGACCACAGCACATAAAAATACATTTAACAAGAAAATCGGCCAAAAAAAGTTCCAAGACCAAAACTACAGCTGAACAGGAGAACATTAAGGCTCTAATTTTGCCAGGAAACATCTTGATTATCCCAAGGATCTTTGGGCAAAAACGCTGCCGTCTGACGAGACAAAAGTTGCACTTTTTGGGAGGTATGTGTCCCATTACATCGGCATAAAAGTAACACCGCATTTCAGAAAAAGAACACGATAGCAGTAGTAAAATATGGTGGTGGTAATGTGATGGTCTGGGGCTATGCTAATTCAGGACCAAAAAATCCTAAAGCAGAATATTCGGCCATCTGTTGGTGACCTCAAGCTGAAACCAACTCGGGTTGTGCAGCAGGACAATGACCCAAAACACACCAGCAAGTCCACCTCTGAATGGCTGCAGAAAAAACAAATGAAGACTTTGGAGTCTGACCTGAATCCTATTGAGATGCTGTGGCATGACCTTAAAAAGGCGCTTAATGCTGAAAAAGCCTTCAATGCGACTGAATGGCAACAATTCTGCAAAATTCCTCAAAGCTGTAAGAGACTCATTGCAAGTTATGGCAAACGCTTGATTGCAGTTGTTGCTGCTGAGGGTATTAGCTTTAGGCTAAAATCACTTTTTAACACAGGGGGCCAAGTAGCTTTGCATTCGTTTATCTCCCTTAATAATAAAAACTTTAATTAAAAAAATTCATTGACGAATGTTTACATTTGTTTGATGATCTGGAACATTTAAATGTGACAAACATGCAATAATCATGAAATCAACAATTTTTCACACCACTGTATACATAACTTTTTGGCATATCTGTGTGTTTTCTTTACAAAATATGAAAGTGGCAAAATTGCAGCCTTTCATTTTTCACTATGTGGCCCTCGCTGGGAAATGTTTGGACACGCTTGTGTTAGCATCTAGAAAAAGTTTCTAGATTTGATGCTTTTTTAGTCGCTAAGCCGCCAACGCCACATTTTCCTCCCACTTATGATCCCAGCTACTGAACGAAGTTGTAACAACACGTTACACAGACAGTCCCGTTATAATGTGTTCAAGAAGGTCAAACAGGTAGCGCCAAGAAAGTGCAGCCATATGTATCTGTGGTGGTCCAAATGTATTTGTGGCGGGCCGTCCAGTAAGTGTCATGTCCTGGTACAGATGTGCTTGGCGCTGAGGTATCTTCACAAGGAGAAACGAATCGTCCACCGCGACCTGACGCCCAACAACATCATGCTGGGCGAGAAGGACAAAGTCACCATCAGTAACACCACGTTGATGTTTTTTTACTTTATTCAAGCCACACACATGTCTCACCTGGATGTGTTACGCTAAGTCATTCCTCTCGCCGCAGCTGACTTCGGCCTGGCCAAACAGAAGCAGGAGAACAGCAAGCTGACCTCGGTGGTGGGCACCATCTTGTACTCCTGGTGAGGAAACTGCTTTTGCGTCGATACACGGTGCATTGTAAGGTTTTCTTTGACGTCTTTAAACAGGGGCGTCCAAACTTTATTCCACGGGGGTCAGAAAAACAATCATAGAAGGTAAATGTGTGTGTTCCAGTCCAGAGGTGGTGAAGAACGAGCCGTACGGAGAGAAGGCCGACATCTGGGCTTTGGGCTGTGTCGTCTATCAGATGGCCGCTTTAGAGCCGCCCTTCTACAGCACCAACATGTTGTCGCTGGCCAGCAAGGTGGACTCCACACACACACATGCGCACACAGAAAAGTGGCACAAATAAAAGGACTTTGTGTTGTTATCGTGTGTGTGGTTAGATTGTTGAAGCAGTTTACCAGCCGCTGGAAGAAGGGAGCTACTCTGACAGGCTGCAGGACTTGATCACATGGTACGGGCTGTCACGTTTCTTATTTATATATGAAACATCCATGTTTGGCAATGACATATATGACTGTTTTTTTTTTCTTTTTTATGAGCCTAATTCTTAAGCAACATGTGAAAATAGCATGAAAAAATACAGTGTCTGAAAATTTAGTTAAAAAATTCAATGCAAAAAAAATCAGTGCAAGTAACATCGATGTTTACTCAAACACGACCCCGTTTTTAGAAGACCCATGTCACGTGACTGCACTTTCTAGACGCAATCATTTGACTACGGCCTGCTATCAGGCAGAAAATATGCATGTTTAAGGAAATGGTACACATTATTGGCCTAAAAGAAGCATTTTCAGACATACAAATGACTTAATGAACTTAAATACAAGTAAACACATTCAGAAGGTGCATTCAAAGATGGGGTGTAACGTATACTACGTTAGGTGGACACTTAAGGTGTCAGCATTGTTACATTAAAAAGAAACAACAAGGAACTCTCAAGGGTGACGTGTGAGTTAGTTAGTATGCGCGTTAGTATGCGCGTTAGTATGCCCGTTAGTATGCCACAGATGTGAATTTTGAAACATCACGTTGACATTTATTTGCATTCACTTTTTAAAAGGAAAAAAAAGGAATATCTATCATTTTTTATTACGTCTGATTGCTAAATAACTCGACATGGGGCCAAACAAAGTTGCCAGGTGCGCCAATCCTTCTCAAGATATGAATGTAATTATTTTGTATTGTTGTCTGCAAGTAAAACTAGAATTATTCTCTAAAAAAGTACTTTTTGTTCATATGTGTGTGCTTACGTTATTTCCCATGGGAAAAATTGCCTCTTTTTGGAAGCCATTCATGAGGTAAACCGAGGTGCCACAACTCCCAGACGAGATCCAGATTGCTTTTCCACTCCTCATACCCATCAGGTGTTTGAGTCCAGACGCAGACCAGCGGCCGGACATTGTGGCGTTGAGCTCCAGGATCTCGGACCTGATGATGCGGCTGATGGATGGTCTGTACGCCTCCCAGAACGTGCTGGAAAGGAGAGTCGAGAGGGACAGGAAGCGAGCGCAGAAGTACTTCCTGGACAGGCATAAGAGCTGCCCTTCAGTCCTGCCTCAGGTGGTCTTGACCCATCCAAGCCTTTTAAGTCGGATCTACTTAGAGTGTTTGACATCATGACTGTGCCCTCCAGAAAGACGCTTTCTTGACGACTGAGCTTCCAGTGGTGTACTTTCCTGCAAGCTGCAGTCCAAACCAGATTGAAGACCATCTCAGTCTAGGTGTCCTTCGGTGGCCACACACACCCTTTAACGCAGACCGGGTGACGCCATGAATGAATGTTTTTCAGACGAAACCTCTGATGATGACGATGTGGAACTGGTCACGGCCAGGAACGCCGAAGGGGAACTCCAAGAAGGTCCGTCATCCACCGTGAAGAGTCGTGAGTCGTCCACTTTTATATTCGTTTAAATGAAAAGTCACGTTGTGAAAAATGAAAGGACGCAAAATACACATGTAGATATGCTAACAAGTTTCACAAAAAAATGCATATTGATATTATTACTATCAACTTTGGCTGTTTTATTTGTTTTCCAAATATTTCAATATTTATAACTTTCTTCTTATATTTGTACATTTTATTTTCATCATATTATGACCTCATTCTTATATTATTTTGATCCTATCCCTATAATATGATACTTTTTCCCCAGCCCAAGGTTTTCAGAAATTAGCTTATTTTGTTTATCACAATATTACAACAATGTTTTTAACATATTTCTTCTTCTATATTTTCTATATATCTAGTCAAATTATTGATATTATTTTTCCTCATAATACTTATTTCATTCTCCTAAATTTGTGACTTTCTTTTTCTTAGAATACAAATTTGTTCTCCTAAAATTTAGATTTTTTTCTAGTAAAATTACAGCTGTTTCTTTTTTTAATTTCTGTTTTTTTCTCAACATTTAGTTCTCTCTATATATACAAAAATAACTTTTTTCTTGTTGACTTTTTTTCTCCTAATATTTTTACTTTATTCTCGTAAAATTAAAGTTGTTTGTTTTTTTTATTTGCCAACTATTTCATCTTTTTTCTTGTAAATTTTCTCATAATTATGACTTTATTGCCATAATATTTCAACTTCTTCCCATAAAATTAGAACTTTCTCCAACGTAATTTCCCAAAAAATCAAAAAAAAAATTTTGTTTTCTTTTTTCACATGTTACAACTTTTTTATGTTTCATCTCTATAAATAATAAAATTACTTTTTTTCTTGTTGGAATACAACTTTTTTCTCATAATATTTTGACTATATTCTAGTTTACAGCTGTTCTGCTGTTTTTCTTTTTTTTTAAACTATTTTTACTATTTCAACTTTTTTTGTAAATTTTCTTCTTGTACTTATGACTTTATTCATTTAATATTTCAACTTTATTCCCACAATATTTAATATTTATACTTTTTCCTCCAACCTGAATTTCTAAAAACTATAACTCTCATATTACAACTTTTAAAAAATACCATATGAAACATACCATAAACAACAATATGTTTCATCTCTAGATATATACATACATTTTCTCCCAATATTTTGACTTCACACTTGTAAAATTACACTGTTGTTCTGTTGTTTTTCCCCCAACTATTTCAACTTTTTTTCTTGTAATTATGACTTTATTCCCATAAAATAGCATACAATATTTTCTCTTGATATTTTGACTGATTTTTAAAAAGGTTTTCTTTTAGATTTTTAGAATGTGCCACAGGCCAATAAAAAAATCTGCGGCCGCAAATGGCCCCGGGGGTGCACTTTGGACATCCTTGTTCTAATGGCATGTTTTTACGGGCCATAGGGTCAAAGTCTGCTGCCTCTGTTGCACCTGGACAAGATCTCCGGGAGGATTTATCTCCAGTGAGGATGAAACCAAAGCCGGGTATGTTTTTATCTGTTCTCTCAAATTGGGGCAAAGAGTAAATAGTGAAGTTGATATTATTACTAGGCTTTCTGAGTTTGGACACACTTGATTGAAGAAAATCATTTATTGTCTTTCGAAGAAGATTATAAGCGTGTCCTCGTTTAAGAACCTTGAGTAAACGGCAATGAATCACCCGAGCTCATTTGTTCCTCCTCAGCGTCGGCAGGGATCTGCGTCTCCCAAAGGAATTTACGCCAGATAGAGGACCCCATCCACAGGCTCCTGGTGCAGCTGCACAAAGTGGTCTACATCACCCAAGTAGGGTAAAAAGGGCAGATCACACGGCCGCTGAGGGGCTCACGAAAGCTAACAGACGGGACCTCATTGCAGCTTCCGCCCGCTCCTCGCCACAACGTCAAGAGGCGGCTGGTTGAAAGGTTCAAGAAGTCTCTCTTCCGGTTTGGGAGCGAACCGCAGAACTTAAAGGTGGAGCTCAGCAAGGTCGGGGCCTCTCGGTCTTAATCGCAGTAGTTCTCAACCGGCGGGTCGCGGATTCATTCTGGGTCAAAAATTCCACGGCAATATGCAATATATGTCTAATTTCAAGTGAAATATCTCATTTTATGGTCCATTTCATATTTCATTTTATTCATCGCATTTTTTGTATGCATGCAGTTTGCATGTTCTTCCTCATGCATTCAGAAATTCCCTAAAATGCACTTTGGACCTGTAATGATGATGTTTATTTGCGTTTCAAAAGATGACAGGCAGTAAAACAAATCAAAGCAGAAAAAATTGTTACATTTATGAAGGAATAAATATTGAAATAAATGACAACATATGGAAATAAATAAATACACACTTAAATAAAAGTGTCACAATTAAAAGAAATAGTTTAAATTAACTTCAATACAAGTGTAAATAATAATAAAATAAATACAAATTATAATGACTGAAATAAAGGTGTCCAAAATATAAATATAAAATATTACTACAAATAAATGTAAATCAAATAAAATGGTAAATATTAGGGGTGTAACGATTCGATTCGTATCACGATTCTTAGTTGCTGATTCGATTCAAAGACAATATTGGTTCATTTAGAACGATCCGTTCTAAAACAATTGAGTAACTTTAAAACGATTCAGTAACTTTTTAGCCAAGAAATCAAGAAATAAATAGCTGGATACTGGACGGTGCAGGTGAAGTTTCCTAAAATGACCTTATACAGTACGTATGGACATAAACAAAAGGTAAACAACAATTCATGGCAAATGCATTCACGTTTTATTTGAATAAAGTGCAACCAACACTTGAATGACGAATAAATGAACGGGTTGAATGACGAATTCCATCTGATGAAACATGACTAACTTTAATTCCTCATTCCCTTCTCTAACCAAAGTATTAAAGAAGTTATTTGGCACCCCCGGATTAGAATGAAATGTCATGTGCTGTTCGATATTAAAGTGAGTGAATATCCTACATACTGTAGCGTTTGCTATTGAAGCTACCAGGAGGTGTTTGATCAACGCGCTTATCAATGCAAGAAAAAACGCCAAAACAACAGTGTGGCTCCCAGACGACAACAAGAACACACACTTAACGCTCGCTACGTACCTTTTATCTTGTCCTGACGCTCCCAACCATGAGTTTGGAAGTTTAACTTAGGATCTGGTCCAACACTCAGTTTAAATCCTGTAGCAAATGGAAGACGAAGAAGTCATGTAGCTAACATGCATGTACACCAAATACAAATACAAATAGAAATGACTTATATAATACCAATACATTTACATTCCTTATATAAAGTATAAATAATAATAAAATATATAAATACAAAAAATATTTTAATATAGATTTTAAAAAGAAAAAAGAAAAGTTTTAATGATAATAAAATAAATGCAAATAAAAATGACCGAAATATAAGTGTAAAAATAATACAAATAAATACAAATAAAAATGACTTCAGTGTGTGCAAAAAATAATCAAAGTAAATTAAAATGACCTGAATATGTGTAAATAATAATAATAAATATATAAAAAATAAAAGTGTAAGAACGTTCAATAAATATGAATAAAAACGACTTAAATAAAAGTGTCAGAAATAATATACATTTTTTAAAATAACTTAAATACAAGTGTAAATAATCAAATAAGTTTCTAAGTTTAATAAAAATGACTTAAATAAAGGTGTCAAAAATAATAAAGAATACATTTAACTGACTTAAATCTAAGTGGAAACAATAATACAATAAATACCTCTAAAAAATTACTTAAATTGAAGTGTACAAAATAATACAAATACATTCAAATTACTTATATAAAGTGCAAATAATACTCAAATAAATACCAACAAAAATGACTTTTAAAAAGGTGCAAAATAATTAATATGACTTAAATTAAAATGTAAATAATAATAAAATACATACAAATAAAAATGACTTAAATAGCTAAAAAAAATTATACAAATAAATAAAAGGACATGAGAATGAAAACACTAATAACATAAAAATGACTTAAATAAAATGTAAAAATCCAATAAAAAATACAAATAACTTCAATAAAAATGCAAAAGTAAACAAAAACATAAAAATGACTTAAATAAAAGTAAAAATACTTTAAAGTAATACAAATTACTTCCATAAAAATGTAAAAATAAATAAACAAATTTAAATGCAAAATGAATTGAATATAAAGTTGGTCGTGACTTAATGACCTTCAGGAAATGTGTCTCCCAAACGTGTGCGTTGTGTTTCCCTGCAGCTGGTCCAGGCGTCGTCAGAGCTGATGGATTTGGAAATCCATCCCTTTGCTGGAGACCTCCATCCTAACGAAGACTCGGGTAAGAACGCAGGAGGTGAGGAGAAGCCCACAAAGTAACCCAAGTTGCTGCTGCCGCCTGCAGGTGACACGCTAAGAGGGGGAGTCACGTACGTGCAGATGCAGGTCCGTTCCTGATGATCTGTGTGTGTGTGTGTGGGGGGGGCTGTGCGTGTGTGTGTGTGAGACTCACGTCCTCCTGTTTTTCATCAGGGGATCGTGGAAGAGCTGCTGGAGGAGAGCGGCTACTACAAAGCCACACACGGCAGGTGAGCGTGTGACGGGATACAACACAACTGACGCAGACGTCTAAAGTGAGGGGTGGAAAGGCAAGCAAAACAGGTTTATTGAGCAAATGAGCTCACAAACTGCAGCAAAAACACATAGAATGAATGTCAAATAATTACAAATGGGATGCAAGTTTCATCTTGAGATGGAATTCAATCGCGTTTCTTACCTTTATCAAATTGCTCACACCTGCACCCTTCTTTGGCCCCATGGTGGGTTATTTAGCAGAAAAAATTCACCTTTGGTGAGTCCGAAACGATTAGAATGCTTTGTTTTGGGCACGGAAAAATACAGGGCAGGGCTAACCGGCTAGTTTGTCACGTGCGATTGTGGTCGGAGTTTCCAAACAATGCTAAATTTTCTGTGTGTTTTGTGATTTTAGGGAGGCGGACAAAACAAGTCGTCCATGTTCATCCTTTTAAGTCACAAAGATGAAGTGCTTCCATTTTTATTCTCACAGAGAGTGTACAGTTACTTATTGTGTATGTGTGTGCACGTTAAGAAGGTAAGCAAAGATGGCGCTCATTTTTTTTCCCCTACAAAATACACACACTGTGCAATATATTAAATACACATTTCATAGCTGGTGAGGCACCTAATACAGGTTAATACAGGTTTCTGGTTCACTTTGGTTAAAATATATTTTCAAATAAGTGTTAGTCCCATGTATTTATTTTATTTATTTCATGAACTGAAAGATTTTGTGTTCCTCCCTTTCGTCTGTATATGACGCACATGCACCCAATTCCTCTCCAGGAAATGCTCTGATATTTTGTTGTAAACGTCCAATCACATCCCGGTGAGCTTGCATATACAGTATCCTCCATCTCGGTAGTCGAAGTCATTCATTCATTCAGCAGAGCACACAAAAAGTATATTTGATGCATTTGACTTGCTGCCTGTTCCTCTCTATGGAAGGATGGCAGTGACAAGCACCTTCGAGCTCACATGCAACCCCCCCACCCTTCCGGATGAAGCGAGTACTACAAGCGCCTCCCGTATGGCATTTGTGTGTATTTTATTGTGCATGAAATACTTGACACAGGCTGTTGAAAGTTGTAGAATGTTTCTCTAACATTATATTATTGCCCACATGCTGGCAAAAACTAAAACTGGCAGGCGCCACGTAGCAACTCGGGGGTTGCGCACAAAGTGATGAAGAGAGGTTGGTGGAAGCCTCATCTTGTATTGACTCAGGAAATGTGCAAATTCAGCCATCTTTACATTAGAAAATCTAAAAAATCATACAGAAAATACATTTATAATACACTTCACTATCACATATTAATATGTTTAGAGGTAACATTCTAAACAATTCTTTATTTTGAGAACTTAGTTATTTCTGTACCTGACAGTATATTAATGCTTCCTTTAAGATGAACGCCACCCTGAGATGTGCTTCAACATAAGAAGTACTTCTTTGCACAAAGATATGTGTTTTCATTGGCAGGACATATGTGTTATATATTTAATGTGGTGTATGATTTGAGAATAATTTGAATTTGGGATACACTTTGATCAAATTGTATGATAGTTTGTGATCATTCTGCTTGTAAAAATGTTTGTACAGTGTATTATTATTAAATTATGCAACATGTGGATGGTGCAACACGATGCAATGTTGTTTTGCCACTGAAAGCAAACATACTGTACTGTACTGTCATGCAGTGCCGTATCTCACTGCAGAGAGTAGTATAATCCACGCTTTAGTGAATGTGTCGTTCGCGAACGAATCGGCTCTTAGAGCCGGCTCGCGTAAGTGAGAGCCGACTAATTTTTTTGTTAAATTGTGACGCATTATGGGCGGGGTTAAGTGCACATAAAACGGAGGAGGAGTTTTTGAATGCCAATCTTCAGTAAATACCCAACTGTTACCTGGATGTCAGGGGCGGGGCTTCAGGGGGGGGGGCTGGGAGGCACGCCCCCGGCTCGGAGATCCCGGATAGAAGGCGGGTCTTGATGATGATTTAAAGGGCCATTTGCCCCGCCCCCGGCCCCTTTTGATCTGCTATTGTTGGATGCTTGAGTTTTAATTTGTTTTGTTGTAAATTTTGCATGCAGAGAAGTCTATTGAGATGGCTAATCATATATTTTTGGAGTAGTTCAGGGAGGATTTCAATACATCGATCAGTAATTATTTTTACGCAATTCACGCTACTGCATTTTATCATGCAGTGCCGTACCCCACCAGCAGAAGGCAGTATAATTCACGCTACTGCATTTTATCATGCAGTGCCGTACCCCACCAGCAGAAGGCAGTATAATTCACGCTACAGTATTTTATCATGCAGTGCCGTATCCCACCAGCAGAAGGCAGTATAATTCACGCTACAGTATTTTAT
The DNA here is from genome assembly GCA_024372805.1 of Oostethus manadensis. Taxonomy (NCBI): domain Eukaryota; kingdom Metazoa; phylum Chordata; class Actinopteri; order Syngnathiformes; family Syngnathidae; genus Oostethus; species Oostethus manadensis. The sequence continues at coordinate 2,056,605 of QODF01000250.1, read as the reverse complement.
CATGCAGTGCCGTATCCCACCAGCTGAGGGCGTATAAGAGGGTATAATCTATGCTTCGGTGAAGATAAACCTCTCCACAACGTCCAACACACAAACCACATATTTGTTATAAACGCAGCAAGACGTGAGTCAGCAGCGGTGTTTAATATTTTAATGATATTTAAAAGTACACATCACACATTGATATACACACAGGAGGCTTGAATTGTTGTTAGAGGTTGTCATGGTGACCGTGCGGCGACACAGAATGAGCCAACAAAAAACAATCTAGAGCTGCAAGTCATTTGAGCGGCTTGTAAACACTCGTTAAGGCATCAAAGAGTCAGACAGCAACTAACGTGAGGTCAACATGACTTCCGGTGAGAAGAAGAATAAAGACTGATTACGTGGTGAGGGGTAAAAGTCGCCAAGTGCAAAGACTTCCTGTTACGGACATGCGCCTATAGCGGAACAGCACACGTGGCCTTACGTGTGCCTACGTGCACGTGGCCGGGATTGTTGCCTGCACGGTAATCCCGTGGCAAGCGTTACATTCTCGTATTCGTAGGCCCATGTTCACACCCGGTGCTGGGACTGGCCCGGTCGGTCCGGTCCAGTGAGTGTGAGCCTGTTGTGGGCGGGATCAGCTACATACGTACTGTGGCTGCATTGATGTAGACCAGGGGTGTCCAAAGTGCGGTCCGTGGGCTATTTGCAGCCATATTGTTTAAAAAAAAAAGTAAATAAAAATAATAACCTTCAGCCAATAAAAGAGGGACCAGCTGCTCCTCGAGAAGAGCGACGTTGCCAGAGTGTGATACATTTGTGGAACGACAGTGAGGTCGTGAAGTTATCGCCAAATTTACATTATTTCTTCTTTCTGGTGTTTTTTTTTAATGCCACAAACAAGACGGCGCCGTCTGAGCTCTCTTAGATCGGGGGGAGGGGTTTGCAACAGCTCCCGCTGCTCGTTGAGAAGAGCGATAGTCTTTTGTGTCGGGAGTCCCGGTTAGAAAGCCCACAATTTTGACGTGTTTCCGTCTTTTGGTTTTGTTGATCGTGTTTTTCGTCAAATATTTTCCAGTTTGTTTTCGTGCTTTCATGTCAGAGGCGCCTAAAGACTCGTGACTCTCGTTGCCTTTTTTAATTTAAAGCAGTATCTAGTCCCTCCTGCTGCATCTTCTTACTGCCTCATAACATGGGCAAGCGTGTACAGTACATACACATGTATTGTATATGTACATGTATTGGTGGCGGGCCACCAGCAATGCGTGAATGGGAATGCTAGCAATTTGCTTTGATAAGGGAGCACATATTGACCTGCTTCTAGCATCTTTAATGTACAAAATATAGCAACGCGGGCCCCCCTGCATCCTTGTGGCTCTCACTGGAAAAGGATTGGACACCCCCTTGAAGGACATTCCTGTACTCCTGCTTTGCGTCTGTAAAGATGAGGTTATTCGATGAGGTATCTTAGCAATATAAATACAGTAGGGAGCGGACGGAGCTCATAGAAATAGACAAGTTAGATTTTTACAGGACAAGAAGAGGAGGAGGCGCAGGAGCAGTGAGGAGGCGACGTGTATGGCCGCGTGCCTCGGTTCTCCGAGAGTTTGTTCTGGTCTTTCTCCAGGTTCTGCAGGTCTTCCAGCATCTCCTCTATCAGTGGTGGCATGGCGCCGGGGATCTCCATCTTCAGGGTCACCACTCGCTCCGCTCCTGCGGGGGGTGGAAAGCAACACAGCACGTTCTTTGAGATGCTTAAAAAAGTCACAACAACGTCTCAGCCGGGCCCCGGACCTTTAGCGCTGATGCTGCGCAGGTCGGTGATCTTCATGAGGGCCCTGGGGAACATGAGCGGCATGCTGGGCCGCCGCTTGCGAGAGTAGATCTTCAGCGCCTCCAAGAGCGGCTCCTGCAGCACCTCCACCTTGGAGGGCTCCTTCAGGTCCTGACGATCTGTCGCCAAGAGAGACGCGCGTCCCGACACCTCATTTCTGCTCTTGATCTGCCACAAAAGGAGCTGCGTTACCTCCGGAGACGAGGCAGATGGCGCTGAGGAGCCCGCTCTCCGTGTCGTCCATCTGCAGCGGCAGCAGCTGGCCGGCGAAAGTGAACACCTGATCCGTCAAAGGCCCGAACCCCGCGTTGTGGATCTGTGTGCGGGTCAGGGTCAAGCCGTCGGAGAAGGTCATGGTGTCCTTGTCGGGGGTGTAGCGAGTGCAGATCCTCAAAATCTACAACATCAGAGAAGATGGAGGGGATGGAAACATACTTTTTTTAAGTATGTACATGAGTATGAACCAAAAATGTCGATGACTTGGTGGATTATTTCCAGTCTTGGGATCGTTTGGATTATGCATTTTGTGCAAAAGTTGCGCTGTCATGAGTTACTTCCAAGTGTCATAAATTACTTCCAATAACACACCATACTTTGCTGTGTGACTTTGTGGAATATTTCCAGTCTTGGGGTTTGTTTGATTATGTATTTTGTACAAGGTTGCTGCTGTCATAAATTACTTGCATGAGAGGCGACAGCATGAATTTAATTACACGCTCTATTCCCCCGTATTCCTGGAATTTCTGTGATTTGGTGGAATATTCCAGTCTTACTTGAAGTCATTGTGAGTATTTTGAACAAGGTTAATACCGTCATTAATTACCTGCAAAAGGGGCAATCACATTAAGAAATGACCCACTCTATTCTGTGGTTTAAATGCAATTTCTAAGATTTTGTGGAATATTTCCAGTCTTACTTGAGGTCATTCTGATGATTTCTTTTGTGCAAGGTTGTCGCTGTCATGAATGACTTGCAAGAGGGGCGATTGCTTTATTGAAATAACACTTTTCATTCTGTTGTATTACTACAATTTCTATCTATTATCTATGTGGATTATTTCCAGTCTTAATTGAGATGGGGGTTTTTGTGTGCAAAGCTGCCGCTGTCCTTAATTACTAGCAAGAGGGGCAATCACATTAATTGTATGACACTTTCTATTCTGCTGTGTCAGTGCAATTTATTTGATTTTGTGGATTATTTTCAGTCTTGGGTCAGTTTGACTATGTATTTTGTGCAGGTTGCCGCTGTCATTCATTTATTATTAATATGTCATTAAACGCATTAACAAAACGTCACATTCTATTGTGGTATATTTTCCTGCAATTTCTGTGACTTTGTGGAATATTCCAGTCATACTTGCAATCATTCTCGTGTTTTATTTGGAACACGGTTACCACTGTCACTTGCAAGAGGGGCGATTGCGATAAATAAATGACACATTTTATTCTGTGATTTAACTGTAATTTCCATGACTTTGTGTAATATTTCCAGTGTTACTTGAGGTGATTGTGATGATTTCTTTAGCGCAAGGTTGCTGCTGTCGTTCATTTTCACAAGGGGAGCAATTGCATGGCACGTTGTATTCTGTTGTTTTAGTGTAACTACTGTGACTTTGTAGATTATTTCCAGTCTTGCAGTCGTTTTCATCGTATATTTCATGCGAAGTCGGGGCTGTCATACGTTTTTGGTGAGAGGAGCACTCGCATTAATGACGTGACCCGTCCCTATTACATGCACCAATGTAATCGTGGGTGAATAAGTGTGCTGTGGTTATGACTTGTGGATTATTTTGAGTCTTTGTATGTTATTTCTTTCATGAAATGTCGGTTATCCATAACAACCTGCGAGGAACGATCTCATTCAGTCCTTCCACGACTCTGCTATGTTGCGCTAAGTAAGCAAGTCGCCTCTGCGTGCTCCTGCTACCTAACAGGCAGACTGTGACGGAAAGCTAAACTCCCTGGTGGAGGTAAAGGTCCACGTTCTTCACCAGCATGTCCAGACAGGCGGCCCGCAGTAGAGTGATCTGGTCGGCCATGGTGAGGCCCGTGAAGCCCGGCACCCGCTTGGCAAACTCCACCACCTTGATGATGCACTTGGTGGCCAGCTCGCTGAACTTGTCCCACAAGCCCAGGTCTAGCTGGACCCTGTGGTCCGCGCTGGAGTTCTGCAGGAGGGAAACAAAGGAAGATGAAGGTTCCTCGTGAAGGTTACGATGCTCCTCCTCACACTCACTGTGGTATATTTCCCCAGCTGGCAAAGGGAGGGGAAGGTTTCTTTGTGGGCCCTGCAGATTTTCTCCACGATGACGTCCAACTCGGCCGTCATCTTGTACGTCTCTGCGATGGACATCTTTGGCTCCTCCCTCGGCGCCTTACGCCTGTTTCTGTCATTCCTCACCGCTGGGAGATGACCAATACGTCAGGTGACTTCCTGTCTACTCAACGCAATCCAACTTCATTGTTATTTGTCAGGGGAAAATAATGAGTTATTATTCATATTTGCATTATTATTATTTTACATACGACATTATTTATAGGGTATGATGTCATAATCAGATATGGATTCCCAATACTGGCTCGTGTGCCGATATTGTCCAGCTGTCTGGCTCCAATTCCGATATCAACCAATATCGATACCGATGTGTTTTTACTTCATACTTGAGTGCTTTTTGAGTTGGTGCCAGGACAGTTCCAAGGTCCCTTGACTGCCAGGGAACCCCAAAAATAAATCATTACTAATTAAAACAGTCATTTATTAATAATTGTCTCGTTTAATGTGCTACTGCGCAAGATAAAGCGATAACGATATTTCACATATCATGCCAATATCGGGGCCGCACGGTGGCTGAGTGGTTAGCACATTGGCCACACAGTCAGGAGATCTGGAAGACCTGGGTTCAAATCTCCGTTGGGCATCTCTGTGTGGAGTTTGCATGTTCTCCCGGCGTGTGCGTGTGTGGGATTTCTCCGGGTACTCCGCTTTCCTCCCACATTCCAAAAACATGCATGTTAGGTTAATTGGTGACTCTAAATTGTCCATCGGTATGAATGTGAGTGTGAATGTTTGTTTGTCTATATGTGCCCTGCGATTGGCTGGCAGGGTCCAGGGTGTACCCCGCCTCTCACCCAAAGTCTGCTGGGATAGGCTCCAGCATCCCCGTGACCCTAATGAGGATATGCGGTGCAGAAAATGAATGAATGAATGAATGCCAATATCGGACACTGACATGTCATGCAACGATACCGATATTGACCTATTCCACATTTTTTGCCAATATCGGCCCAACGACATTGTTGGACATCAATGTAGTGGGGAAAAAAACGATACCAATATTGACATTATCACATTTTCATGCCAATATCAGCCCACAGATTTTATCGGACATCCCTATCTGGAGAAAAACCTGATACCGATATTGACCGATATCAGATTAACATGCCTGTAACGGCTCACCGATACTATCGGACCTCCCTATGGGGGAAAAAAAACGGTACCAATATTGACCGAGACTGGCACCTTCTTCTTCATTGCCTGTTTCTGTCATTACTCGCTGATAATGTGATATTGATATTGAGCCTAACCCGATACTAACCCTAACTGATATCACATTTTTATGCCCGATATCAGCCCACCGATATCAGACATCCTTATTGGGGAAAAAACGATATTCTAATTCAGCCACATCAACAAAAATCCTTTCATTTCATTTGCATGCATTTTTGTCACTTTTTGTGACAAAAATGTGTCATAACTAAAATAAAGTATTTCTTAGAAAAGGATGAAGACTGCAGTTTATTAAAATATTGAAAATATACAGTATTGTATGACGCGGCCGGAATGAATGCAAACAACCCGTGATAGGGAGAAGCGGGAAGCGGGAAACGGAAGGGATTTGTGCACGCTCTCCAGCGGGACAGTGGCGTGTGTGTGCTAGCGCTGAATGGAACATTTGGAGGAGATGCCCCACGCTGCCCTACTTTGTGTGTGTAAACACTCCATGTGAGATCATGCTGCACGCCGCCTGCGTACATAGCATTCCTGCGTCTGCGCCATGTGACACGGTTATGTAACGCTCCGCGGCCGGGCTGGCGGACGACATGCGGCATGTAAATGTGGGTCGCCGCTGCCTAGCACACTTTTGTGCGCGCGGAGAACCTCCCACCGAGACGGCGGCAAGTTGATGTTGACGAGGTCGTGGCGGCCCGTGAGACCAGACGTGAACGAAAGCTCATCGAAAATGGAAAGGACAGCTGCCAGAGTTGCATGAAAAATTCATAACGCCGTCTCCTGACTGGACCTTCACGACGTCAACTCAACAGGACCAGACCTCCGAGCCGGGACCCGTTTATTTTTTCATCTGGTCCCTGTCGCTGCAAATGATGCGCCAGAAAAACGACGTCTCGCGCGGCTTCGCTTCCTTTTACACTTGTATGACACTTCATGCTATCCTGTGACTAAAAACAACGCGAACAGTTGACGTTGCTTCTTTTCACACTTTCGGGACACCTAAGAATGTTAAAATGTGATTAAAAACAAAGTTAGCATTTTACAGGATCAACACTGCTTCACTTCTTTTTACACCTAATGTAAAAATTCAACTCAACATTTTATGCCATTACCACAGCTTCACTTACTTTTACACTTAGAATGTTCAAATATGACTTAACAATTTTGCTATTAACACCGCCTCCCTTCTTTTTACACTTTTAATACATTTAAGAAGGTTAAAATGTGACTTTAAAACAGGGTTTACATGTCATACTGTTAACACCGCCTCCCTTCTTTTTCCACTTAAAGTGAACGCGTGACCTAAAAGCAAAGTTAACATTTACGCTATAAAACACTTGCATGACACTTTAGAATGGAAATCTGACCTAATAAGAAAGTTAACTTTATACTACAAACACTGCCTCGCTTCTTTTTACACTTGCAAAACAATTACGAATGTTCAAATGTGACTTAAAAACTAATGTTAACATTTGACCTTACAACGCAGCTTCACTTCTTTTCACACTTTAACGGCATTTAGGAATCAGATTTTCCATTCCATACTATTAACACGTCCGAATGTTAACATACGACCTAAAAATACGACTTAATATTTTACGCTATCAACGCCACTTCACTTCTTTTTACACTTGAATCACACCTCATGTTTAAATTGTGACTGCAAAACAAAGATAACATTTGATGCTATAACACGGCCTGCCTTCTTTTTACACTTGTAAGACACCTCAGAATGACTTAAAAACAAAGTTGACCTTATACTACAAACAGTGCTTCTACTTCTTTTGAATCAAGAATGTTAAAAGGTGAAACTTGATGGCCAGGTGATTTCTGCCAGGTGACATCATTAGCAACAGTGGTTGACTTATTCTTCGACTTATGAGACAGTAAAGAATGTTAAACACTGAATGTACACCTCGAGCTTACACGATGGCCGCAGTTTGACTCTGGAACAGACTCGCGTACTGAAAAATCCAAGGGCACTGCTTTTTTCATCACGCAATTCAACTGGCGGCGTTTTGTGTGGTCGCGTGCGTGGCAGGTGGAGGACACTTACACTCTTTGGACATTCCCACAGCAAAGCACCTCTGCAGACGACAGTACTGGCAGCGGTTCCTGGTCACCTTGTTGATGATGCACTTCCTGTCCCGGTGGCACGTGTACGCCATCTTCTTCTGCACGCTGCGGCGGAAGAAGCCCTGCAGAGACGAGTAGGACGAAGGCGTTTACGTGACAGGTGACGTCATCGCTTGGTGCGTTTGTGTGATGGAGCTAGCATGTTTTCTTCAGCGCTAACACTGTGTTGTATTATATGGCTTAAAAACCACCGCTTTTTTTCTTCACTAATCCACAATCAAGCTTCTTTCATCTTTCTTGCTCAGAGAACAGTGAAAGCAACAGTGGGCATTTTATTATTTTTATTTTACAATATATTTTTAAACACAATAGTGTTCTTTTTTTTTTTTAATTAAAATAAATGTTAAAAATAAACGTAATGGTGCTCTTGCACTAACATACCTTGCAGCCCTCGCAGGCGCTGACCCCATAGTGGTATCCTGAAGACTTATCCTGGCACACGAAGCAGGGCTTGTAAGTACGGGGGGGCGGCGGCGGTGAGGGGGCGGAGCCTGCGAAGGGGTCGTCCGAGCTGGAGGCGGAGCTACGGCTTCCCACGCCTGCAATGACAAACAGCGGGGATGAGGTCCAGGGGAACCAGCAGGACCAGCCTTAAAGCTGCACCATGTCTGGGAAGTTATCAACTATACTTCCTGTCCACGTCCCTCTCTAAACCTCAAAAAAGGTTCTGACCCAACCTGAGGAGGGGGGACGCGCTCCCATCTGCTTGGCCTCCGCCTCCCACCCTCTCTGTCACTTCTAGCCACGCTGCAGCGCTGGCAGAGAGGCGAGGAAGACGTCCCTCAAAGGGGACAAAAAGGAGAAAAATTGCTCATCTGAGTCCCCTCGGACTCGTGACCTCTTCTTGAACTTGCGATCAGACGCACCCCCCCCAAAAAAAAACATGGAGGACAATGCAGCAGCACGCCACCAAGCCAGCTGACGAATGATAATGATCACAGGCAAGATACGCTACGTGCTAAGCTAACTATCACTGCCAACAAGGCTGTAGAAAGAGAATGAATGTAAACAGGAAGTTATGTCAAGTCAGACCAATCACATTCATCGGACTTGTTTGCAAAGTTAGCATTTGTGACACTGCTTCACTTCTTTTTACACTTGCAATTGTGACTTTAAAAACTCAGGTAACATTTTATACTATTAAAACGGCTGACCTTCTTTTTACACTTCAAAATGTGACTTAAAATGTTAATATTTTATACAGTTTTAACGCTGCTTCACTTATTTTTACACTTGCAATCATGACTTACAGAGTTCATTCATTCATTCATTCATTTTCTGTACCGCTTATCCTCATTAGGGTCGCGGGGATGCTGGAGCCTATCCCAGCAGACTTTGGGCAAGAGGGGGGGTACACCCTGGACCGGTCGCCAGTCAATCGCAGGGCACATATAGACAAACAAACATTCACACTCACATTCATACCGATGGACAATTTTAGAGTGGCCAATTAACCTAACATGCATGTTTTTGGAATGTGGGAGGAAACCGGAGTACCCGGAGAAAACCCACACACGCACGGGGAGAACATGCAAACTCCACACAGAGATGCCCAACGGAGATTTTAACCCAGGTCTTCCAGATCTCCTGACTGTGTGGCCAATGTGCTAACCACTCAGCCACCGTGCGGCCCTGAACTTCTTTTTGCACTTGAAAATGCGACTTAAAACGTTAATATTTTGCAGTTTAAAAAATGCTTTACTTCTTTTCCCACTTGAAATCATGACTTAAAAACAATGTTAACATTTCAACTCATAAAACGGCTGAACTTATTTTTCCACTTGAAAACCTGACGTGAAAAGTTGAATAACACTATTAACGCCGCTTCGCTTCTTTTTACACTTGGACTGATGAGAGGACAACAACGGGAGCACAAGGTTGTCTCCTGTCCTGCAAAGCCTGCGATGTGTAAATGCAGCATCACTCCGCTTCCTGGTGACCGGCCCGTGAACCCATCGTGACCCCAAGTTGAACCGAACCAAACTCAAACCGGGTCAGCCCCGACAAGACAAGAACCCAGTGACACCGGTACATCTACTCACAGTCCCACAACAAGAATTGCCATGTTTGCATACGTTTCATAATAAGGGAAAGCAGCTGTTTCTAATATTTGGACCCTCTGGTGCCGCCCAACGAAGACAGCAAAATATTAGGAACAGCTCTGAGGAAGATGTAGTGCGCCTACAGAAAAACACGAGCACAATATGACGCATTGCCAGCATCACTGTCGGTACCATCCGCGGCTGCTAACCTAAACCGGTTCGGCACCGGTTCCACTCCCGACACCGAGCACTTACACTGCCAGTGGCCGATGAAGAGCTCAGGTAGGTCGGCTGCACACCGCCGCTCCTGCTCGTACATGCAGTCTGAGCTCTCCGCGCACACTCGGGCCGTCTCTACAGTACCGAACACTTGGACGTCCACATAGTCGAACATGATGGATCGGATGCGGTTGAAAGGAAGAAGGAGTGGATGCTGGTTCTTGCGGTGTCAGCGTGCCATGGACCGTGTCGCAGGTGGACGACGGCGTGGTTCGGTCCACTTGCGGAACAGCAGCCTGCTCGATTGCAGGAGTTGTATTTGTGCCGATGAACTCTGCGTGAACTGACCTTCACGTGACCCCGCCTTGTGACGTCACCGCGGCGCTTTGCCTCGCGCGGGCAGCTCGTCAACTTTGACGTCTTTCCAAAAAGAATGCCCAGAAATGAAACTTTAAATGTTTTTACACAAAACGCGGACATAATATATTACAGTACACTCTCTTTTACTGTTTGGGGTAACGCTTTTCGACCAGTAGTCATTATCAAACTTGTAAAACAGAAGTGAATTATTAGCAAGCTAGCTAGCTAGCAGACGAACTTGACGCCGTAGACAGTCGTCGCAACAACAACAAGACTTCCGGGTTGTGTTTACTGTTGCTAGGAGGGGTTGACTAAGGACTCAATCAATTGGACCCCATTGACCAATGAAAAAACAAAGTCACATGACAGCCACGCCCACCTAGAGGCTTTTAATTGACAAGTAGTGTAGGTCAGGAGCGGCTATAAACTCACAAATGAACATACAAATACTCTTTGAAAGTAAAAACATACCATAATAATAGCATTTTTCTTAAAATTTTGACTTAGTGTATTAATACATCAGCTCTTTCCACCAATGAAAGAAAAAATATCCTGATGGTAACTCAAAATTATGAGCTACAATGTCGAAATTATGAAACTTCGCGTGTGCTAAGTGCCACTAGACGAAGGCGGCACATGCGCAGTTTGTGTCTCATAATTTCGGCTGTTCATCTCATAATTAGGACTTTTTATCTCGTAATTTCGACTTTTTATCTGAAAATTCAGGATTTTCCGCATTCATAATTATGACTTTTTTTATCTCATAATTGTGACTAACTATTGAGATTTTCCCCAGTGGTGGAAACGGGCTTCCATACATTGGGCATACAATCTCCCAAAACACAGAAATCCCAGTATAGAGATTTTTTTTTCTAGTCTGAACCCATCTTAAAACTTAGAATCCAATAATAATCCAATAATTATCTAATTATTATGTAATTACCTCCAAAGCCATGCAAGACCTCCGGCAGGTATTGTTTATTCATTGTATCACCTAAAAAAAGCAGAATATAACATCCAGATGGGAACGGTCAGACCTGTGTAGGCCATGATGCACACCTTCATGTCATTTGGCGCTCGGTGGCAGTGTTGGCTTACCATATGGTTTTATGCAAAAACCATGTAAATATTGTTATGCACTGTTTTTAAGTAAAACGCGAATGCGTACATTGCATCTTTGTTTTCGTAACTTTTATAAATAGAAGATAGTCAAACAGATATGAGGCGGAGGTCCTATTTGTTACCATGTGGCCTTTTGAAGAAAATCAATTCTTTTCAGGCCTCGTTTGTCTTCATCCACGACCGCGTGACTTCCTCACGCCTGACTTTAAGTGAGAGATATTTGCACTCAAGACGACCTAATTAAATCTGCCCCAAGACCAAGCGGCTCACCTTTGAGACGTGGGTGGGGGTGGAAGGAAAATAAAGGCCGCGCGTTGATCGGCATTGTTTTACAAGCAGAGCACTGCGAGTATAAGCGCGCGGGATGCTGAAGCTCTCTCTCTAAGGAGGCCAATTACTCCCTACGCCATTAGCGAGGAAGGGCTTGGGTGGAAAAAGGGGCTGGGGGTGGTGAGGTCATCCAGAGGACAACCATGTGAAACATTCAAACATTCCTCTGCTGCCACCGGGCCTCACTTTCATTCCAGAACATTCCATCCCACTGCACTTTCTCCCCATCCACCGCTCATCTGTACATGCTTGGACAGCCTTTTTATTACAAACATCTCTCAGTGTGTTGCAGCGGAATACACACATTAAAAAAATCCTGTCTTTGTAATATCTCTTAATAAATCGTTCCTCGTGTCTACTTCACAGCCTGTTTGGAAAAACGCAGCTCCCACCGGCTAAATGACATTATCTTAAAGGTCATCATCACATCACATTATGAGCTATGTGATGCGTTCAGGGCTGATCCCCATAGCAACATCGCTGTCAAACGGCGCCATCTTATGGCCAAAGCCCCCTACTGCGCAGCATGTTTGAAAAAAACACAAACACAAAACATTATTCTTCTCCCATATTTATTCATTTATACTATACATATTTGCCTATGTTCAAGAGATATTTATATATATATATAGTTATATACATGTGACAGTGTTGCCAAGTACAACAAACATCATGGATGACACGTTTCATGTTCAGTGCCCTGCAGAAAGCACAACGTTCGATTAAAAAAAAAAAAAAATAGGTGGAAAGTTAGAAAAAGACAAATATTCGTGATTATGCTTGGCCTCCGCACGACCTCGGCCTGACACGGGTGGTTTAGGGAGAACTTGTGCGAATGTAGTGTCCCAGAGGTTGTCAGGCCGAGCGCGGCGGGCAAGTTGGTGCAAATGCCAAAAAAAATAAAGTAAATGAAAGAAAAGTACACTACACACACACACAGGAAGATAGCGGGCGAGAAGAGAAGTTTAGCCATGCATTAGCAGCACATTCGTCACGTTAGCTTCCTCACTAGTTAGCACGCCTCTCGAAGAGCAAAAAAACATGCAGGTTTTGCGCCTCACTCGCTCGCTTTTTTTTTTTTTTTATACATTAAATGGCTTCTGGAGGAAATAAAAAGAAACAAAATAAAAACGTTGCAGATACTTTCAATTGTTGCATAAAGCAAAGTTGAGTTTCTTCTTTCTGCTGAAAGTAGAAAAGTGCCTCCATGTTTGCAACAACGTCAGCTTGTAGTCCCCAAAAAATACAGTACTGGTCTTCTCTCTGGACACCGCGTGGTCCGCCTCACACAAAAATTTAGTACAAAACAAATTGTAAATACATTCCGCAAATTAACACACAACAGGGTTGGTCAAATGCAGAGAGGTGGTTGGTGGGGTAAAGGGGAGGAGCCTGGGCCAAGTGGGCGTGGTCCAGGAAGTCATCACGGGTGCACTTTGAAGGAGAGGAGCTCCTCAGAGTGCATGTTGTTGAGGGAACGCAGCTCGGGGAGTTTGAGCAGCAGCTTGGTGAAGGTGGTGGCCGCCTCCTCGCCGTGGTTCTGCATCACCAGGTTCCGCAGGGCCCGGATCAGTTTATCCTGCAGGGCCTCCACGGCATTCAGGTCCTGGATGCCTGAGCGGTCTGAGGAGGTGGAAGGGAGGTGAGCATGTTGTCTTTGCAGCAAAGTTTTGGAAGTTTTTATATTCTCTTTCGTGCTTGGCGTTCTTACCGGCGGATACGAGCACCACGGCGGTGAACAGGCTCATCTCCTCCTGGTCCAGACGCAGCGCCATCAGCTTCTCGCTGAACTCGCACATGGAGGTGAGCAGCTCGCCGGCGCCCAGCGACCTGAGCGTCTCCAGGCTGTAGTGCTTGCCACTCAGGAAGGTCACGGTGCGTTCCGCCAAGTTGAAGAGCGAGGCGAACCTGACCATCAGCACCTGAGGGGGACCAATCAATCAGACGGGAATCAGCTCGGTGTCCTGTGATGCTGCTGATGTCATCGACGTGGAACAACCACAGCCCCCTACCTCGAAGGTTCCTGCCTTCAGCAAGCCCACTTGGTCGTGCTCTGGGAGGTCACGAAAGCCCGGGATCCTCTTGGCGAACTCCACCACATCCCGCACGGCGGGGGTGAAGCTCATGGAAAACTCTTCCCAGATCTCCTGGCTGGGCTTGCTGGGGTCCACGTAGGGGGAGGTGTTCATGGGACACACCTGAGAAGGAGGAGGCGCGTAAGTACTTCCAAATCCACATTCAAGTGATCATGTGGCCGTCATGTGACTCACCAGGTGTGCTCTGCTGTTGCTTGGTCCATTGTGGTAAGCGCGCTGTCGGTGGGCATCCATCGGACAGCTGGAGGTGCCACTAAGCTGCTGCGGGCACCCTCGCCTCTCCTCGTTGAAGGCGGCACTGCTGGCGTGTTGGTTGTTGCCGTACGAGCTGTCCTGGTAGCCTCTCATCACCGCCTCATTGTTCCAGCAGTTCCAGCTCTGCTGCTGCTGCTGCTGTTGTTGTTGTTGTTGTTGCGGCTGGGACGCCTCCATGCAGCTGTCAGTGGCGGCCGCCGTCTCCGTGGCAACAGGCGACGGAGAGACCTGGTGCTCCTGGTGCTGGGTCCTCTCAAAGGCATCGTTGTGCTGCCTGTTCGCACCCACCTCGTCCTCGCCGCTGTCTGACGAGCAGGAGGAGGCGGAGCTGGAGTTGGTGTCCATTGAGACCACCGACTCGGCGTCCTGGGGGCACCGCGGGGAGGAGGGGCTGGAGCAGGAGGGGGAGTCTGAGGAGAGGGAGGAGGACGAGGAAGACAGCGAGGGGCTGGTGTCGCTGGGCAGCGGCGAGCTCTGGTGGCCGTGCAGCATGTTGTGCAGCTGGCTGTTGCTGCTCATCATGTTATTCATGGCGTTCTGCATCTCCAGCAGCATCCTCTGCTTCTCCCGCTTTGGAATGCGCCCGAATCTCACAGCTGGGGACACAAAATGACGACATTACACTCAGCCTCTACTTATTTTACATTCTGGATGATAGATGATTCATCTAATGAGAAATATATTTCATATTTTGCTACTAATTTTCCTGTGGATTAATAGCTCATGTTTAACTTAAATCACGTGCAAGTTTTATTCCATCTAGGGGCCAACTGGTGTTACTACAGTGCATTCATGTTCGGCTGCAATTATGTTCTCCACCAGCAGAGGGCCTGAGAGTTGCTTCCTCAGCAACAAACTGGGGGAAAATCTTTTTCACTTTGTGGCCGATCACATAGAATTTGTATGTCTTCTACTAATGCTAATTATGCTAACAAAAAAGCACATCCGGAGCGAGCGCTCACCGTCTCGGGACATCCCGACGGCCAGACATTTCTTGAAGCGGCACTGCTGGCAGCGGTTCCTGTTGATCCTCATGATGGTGCAGTTCTCCATCTTGAGACACTTCTTGTACTGGATGTTCTGCTGGATGCTCCTCCGGAAGAAGCCCTGAAAGGAGCGACCAAGTGGGGGTTAGCGTCAAGTCGCACATACGTGTGAAAACCACGTCTCACCTTGCACCCTTCGCACGCGTGGACGCCGTAATGGAAGCCCGAGGCCACGTCTCCGCACACCTTGCACAGCAGCACCATGCCGTTGATTTCTAAAACACACGCGAGTGTTAAGCTAATGCGCAAGCAGTCGTTTCAGTGTCTTTATCTACAGCATCTGCTTACTGGTGATGCTGCTCTTGGCGGACGCAGATGAGCGGCCCGCTTTCTCCATGCCACTTCCGGCTCTGGGCCCGCTCTTGGTTGGCGGGGCGATGTCCACCACCATGCCCACCGCCCTGCTGGGCAACGAGGGGCGGGGAGGGGTGGCCGACGTGGACAGGAAGCCACCGCCGGTACTTGGGCTGGTATTCATGCAGGATTCTGGGCTGGAGGCGGAGCCTGAGGAGATGTAGGCGATGACACCGCCTAAAAAGAGGCGAGGACAGGGTTGAGAATTTTGGCATTGTGCATTTTTGTTGGTTGATTTTTCCCTGATGTTGCTTTTAATTTGAAAGATTCTATAAGTACAGTTCATGTATGTGCCTCACAGGTGGAACACGCCTCCATTGTTAGTGTGTGTGTCAGCTGCCATGATTGACCTGCTTTATCACATCCAGCCTTGCTGGTTGGATAACATGTGTTACATAACAGGGCTGTGAGCATGGGATGCTGATGGACTCTCACAGACGAGGTCACTGAAGCAGTAGAGCAACGCAAACACTGGCGTGAAAGAAAAGATTCACAAAAAACCCACACGCCATAGGGTTACACAAGAATGCGCCTGGCTGCGGTGACAGCTTTGGCACCAAGAATACTCAGTGCAATGCTAAAAAAAAAAAGCCTGAAGCCATTTTGGGACACAAAAACATGACAGATGTTAAAGGGAAGCTATAGTGTCATGAAGGCGACATATTGCAGATTACAGGAATTTGCTTTCTATGCTAGAATGCATGTGGAAAAAAAAATGTAAAAAGCAACGAATCAATTAAGGGAAAAGTAGTCGAATACCTATTGTGAATATATTAAAGCATCCCATTCATTGCAGACCTTAATAGGCAATAGCCTTGCAAAAGGTTTCTTTTGTCCTCCACACCTATGTAAGTGATTACCTAACACAGCCATGTGGATGTGTCATGGAGGGACGAGGACGCCAAGCAGGACTACAATCTGGGTCAAGGCAGACTCACGTGTACCTCGCCACTGTGTACGGTTGTGGATTATGCAATACGTGACGTCACATACGCGCCGTCACCCAATCCGGCAGAGAGACGGTCGGGACTCGTGCGCCCATAGCTCCGCCCCCCGGCCAATCAGAGGCTAACTGGCAGAAGCGTGTACACAGTGGCACATGGCTAGGATACGCTGTCCATGTGAGCCCTAGCTAGGAAGTAGAACACGGTTGTTGTGTCAAAGTGGACCGCGGGCAACGATAATATGACACCCCCAAACCCCAATTTAAAGCCTCGAACTGGGCCACTTTGTCAGCGTCCGAGCCCAGGTGGGCGGCACGTTAAGGAGTTTAAAGCGCCCTTTGTCGGCGTGGTAGCTTTAAAAAAAACAAAAACGTTTGATGTCGCCATTCATCGGGCTGCGCCTTTCTTCGTGACAGCTTAATGTAGTACAAAGCAACACAAAAACCCTTTGAGGGACATTTCACGAAACACTAAAAAAAAAAACCAATCATTTTTAGACAAGATAAGAATGCAGTGTGCACACACCACTGGTAAACTAGCACACGATTGCAGCGTCAAATGTCGTCCACTTACCAGGTTTAGCTGGTCCGACGTCCTCAGGCATCTCCAATCGAGGGGGAAAACAGACGAGTCAAAAGTGTAGAAAAATCAACCGTCGACTTGTGGCGGAAGAAGATGGCGACCGAACAAGTTGACGAGCGCGGAGCGAGAAGAGACGACAGCGCGGCTCACAACATCAAGAGTGTGTTTGTGGGTCGTCCGCAGGTCCGGTTCGGTGACTCACGACTTGTTCTAGTTCGCGCTAGCGAGCTTGGAAGAGAGAAAGAGGGTGGGAAATGGTCTTAGAGGAACTCCCACCCCCCTCCCGTGTTGTGTGCGCGGACTAGAACTTAATGTTCCTCCGCGCTCGTGGGCTCGCCCATGTGAGCGAGCTGCAGCCGAGGCCACGCCCCACCGGCCGGGTTCTCGAGCCACTTTAACCCAGTGACACAGTTTCAGCAGAGCCGAGGGGGCGGGGCTTAGCTGGCTGAGGGGACGTAACACACGAGGCGGTCACGTTGCAGCCGCCGACGTGCTGCGTGAAAGCGGCGCGCGCGCACACGCACAGCCTCACCCCCCACCGAGCCACAGTTTCACTTTACTAAACGTACACTTTTAATAATCGTCATCATAACAATGACGTTTTTCACGCATTTCCTTTACCCCCCTAAATGTATCGAACGGTGGTCATCTTGTACTGTACTAACACCAATACAGTACGAGTGTAGTTCAGGTACACGTGCGGCAAAACCGGATTATATAATCAAGTGGAATCTTCTCGGAATGGAATTTAGGCGTCAGTCATTCGACTTAAACCCAAGTATCGGGACCGATGTTAAATGTGCACTTGTGCAAATCAAGCCGCAAACACACAGTCACGTGTCAACCTTATTGAAACCGACGGTGTAGAAATTGCATCCAACGCATCAGGCATGTAGTTTGTATTGAGGAGAATTGTTCATAGTTGCAAATGCAAATGCATCCTGCCTACATAATAACGTAACAATTTGACCAAAAAGCAAATAAACAAATGTTATTACCACAAAATGGGATCGTTAGGGTGAAAGTGGGCAGATTGGGCATTAAAAGCACAATTATTTACACAAAAAAGAGCTCTCAATAGAAAACAAAAACAACATTTTTGATAAAAGGATAAAGATATGTCTTAGTTATAAAAGTATTAAAATAACCAAAAAGCCTCTAATGTTTGGAATAAAGTATTTTTTAACTTAAGAACGCAGTACAGTAACCATTGCGGAAATGCAGACTACATTTCACTTCACTTATACACACACTTTTAAACAAAACCTAAACTAATTTGACAATAAAATAAAGTCAAATTTTGACATTTTTTTAATTTTCATTTAGTTCGACTTAAAATAATGAACCTTTTCTCAAATCATTCATTCATTTTCTATGCCGCTTATCAGAATCAGAAATCAGAAATCAGAAAAACTTTATTGCCATTGTAAGTGAACAATTCACAAACTAGGAACTTTCTTTGGCGACTCAGTGCAACGTAGAATTCTAAGTAAACATAGAGTATTAAATAAACATAGAACTAACTAAACATAGAACCTGAGTAAAAAGTTGAAATCACTGATAAGTAAAGGCATGAGAGTGTTTTTAGTGCAGGTAGTATAAGGTGCCAATAATACTGTTTATAAAGTGAGCATAGTGCAAATGTGCAAATGTTATAAAGTGTTCATGAGTTCAACAGCAGCAGGAAAGAAACTGTTCTTGTGGCGAGAGGTTCTGGTCCGAATGGACCGTAACCTTCTGCCAGAGGGGAGTGGCTCAAATAGTCCATGTCCAGGGTGGGAAGGGTCGGCAAGTATCCGGCCTGCTCGCCCCCGAGTTCTGGAGACGTACAGGTCCTGGAGAGATGGAAGGCTGCAGCCGATCACTTTCTCGGCGGAGCGCACGATGCGCTGCAGTCTGTGTTTGTCCCTGGCAGTGGCCCCAGCGAACCACACTGTGATGGAGGAGGTGAGGATGGACTCAATAATGGCCGTGTAGAATTGCACCATCGTCTGGACAGGCAGCTTGGCTTTCCTCAGCTGCCTCAGGAAGTACATCCTCTGCTGAGCCTTCTTGATGATGGAGCTGATGGTCTGCTCCCACTTGAGGTCGTGGGTGATGTTAGTGCCCAGGAAGCGGAAGGAGTCCACAGTTGTGATGGGAGAGTCTGTCAAGACGAGGGGGGGTAGGGGGGCTTTGACTTTCCTGAAGTCCACGATCATCTCCACTGTCTTCTGAGCATTGAGCTCCAGGTTGTTGCAGCTGCACCACGACACCAACCGGTCCACCTCCTTCCTGTAAGCAGACTCATCACCGTCTGAGATGAGCCCGATGAGGGTGGTGTCATCCGCAAACTTAATCAGTTTCACCGAGTCGTGGCCGGAGGTGCAGCTGTTGGTGTACAGGGAGAAGAGCAGGGGGGAAAGTACACAGCCCTGTGGGGATCCCGTGCTGATAGTCCGAGTGTCCGAGACATTCTTCCCCAGCCGCACGCGCTGCTTCCGGTCCGTCAGGAAGTCAGTGATCCACCTGCAGGTGGAGTCAGGCACGTTGAGCTGGGCGAGCTTGTCCTGGAGCAGAGCTGGGAGGATGGTGTTGAATGCAGAGCTGAAGTCCACAAACAGGATCCTGGCGTAGGTTCCTGGGGAGTCCAGATGCTGCAGGATGTAGTGGAGGGCCAGGTTGATGGCGTCATCTACAGACCGGTTGGCTCTGTAGGCGAACTGCAGAGGGTCCAGGAGCGGGGAGGTAAAGGACTTGAGATGAGGCAGAACCAGGCGCTCAAATGACTTCATGACCACAGATGTCAGTGCCACAGGTCTGTAGTCGTTGAGTTCAGTGATCCTGGCCTTCTTGGGGACGGGAACAATGGTGGACAGCTTGAAGCAGGCTGGGACATGGCATGACTCCAAAGAGATGTTGAAGATGTCCGTGAAGACAGGCGCCAGTTCTACCGCACAGTGTCTCAGGGTGGAAGGAGAGACACCATCCGGACCTGGAGCTTTCCGAGGGTTCTGCTTTTTAAATGTCTTGGCCACATTCTGCTCCGAGAGTGTGAGGGCAGTGGGGGAGAGGGGGGGCTCCAGGGCTGATATGCCTGCAATGTCCATTGTAGTCAGTGGGGTGGGGGAGGGGTGTGAATCTTCGAACCTGGAGTAGTGGGTGTTAAGTCTTTCTGCTAGGTGACGGTTGTCAACAGGCGGGGGGGCTTTGGGTCTGTAGTTGGTGATTTCCCTCAGACCTTTCCAGACAGAGACAGGGTTGTTGCTCCCGGACTTCTCCTTCAGATGTTTGTTGTACCTTGATTTAGCCTTCTCCACCTCCTTACTAAATAGCTACTTGCTCTGTCTGTATACGTGAGGGTCGTTGTTCTTGTGGGCCTTTTCTTTCTCCTTCCTTAGCTGTCTCAGTCTGGGTGTGAACCAGGGTTTGTCGTTGTTGAAGGTCACTCTGGTGTAAGATGGGACTATGCTGTCTTCACAGAACTGAATGTATGACGTCACTGTGTCTGTGTATTCGTCCAGGTTATTAGTAGATACTTTGAATAGTTCCCAGTCTGTTGTATCCAAACATGTGCGAAGCTCCTCCACAGCCTCACTTGTCCACTTTTTAGCTGTTCTCACAGTAGGTTTGGAGAGCTTCAGTCGTTGTTTGTATGCTGGGATGAGGTGAACCATGGCATGGTCAGAAAGGCCTAAAGCAGCACGTGACACACTCCGATAAGCCCCACTGACTGTAGTATAACAACGATCCAGCGTCTTCTGCTCTCTCGTCGGACATTTAATAAACTGTTTGTACTTTGGCAGCTCCTGGCTCAGGTTTCCCTTGTTAAAGTCGCCCAGGATGATAAGTAAAGAGTCCGGGAAAGTCCGCTCAACGTCCAAAATCTGCTCCGCGAGCGTGCGTTGAGCTACGTGCACGTCCGCACATGGCGGGATGTAAACAGCAGACAGGATGAACGAAGCGAACTCGCGTGGAGAGTAGAAAGGTTTGCAGTGAAAATCCAAACCAACATGGCCCTGTCTGTAAAAGTGATTCACATAATTTATCTGAGATCAGTTGAGATTCTATCAGTGTAGAAAAGGTTTTAATGGCATTTCTAAATCTTTGGGACTCCAGCAAACCACAGTGAGAGTCACTATGTACAACAGAAAAAAAAACATGGAACAGTGATGAACCTTCTCGAGAGTGTCTGACCAACCAAAATGACCCCAAGAGCGCAGTGAAGATGCATCCAAAAGGTCACAAATGACCCACAACAACGTCCAATAAACTCCAGACCTCACTTGCCTCAGTTAAGGTCAGTGTTCATGACTTGACCATAAGAAAGACTCTGGGCAACGACGGCCTGTATGACAGAGTTCCGAGACCGAATCCACTGCTGAACAAAAATAACATTAAGGCTTGTCTCAGTTTTGCCAGAATAAATCTTGATGATGCCAAAGATCTTTGGGAAAATACTCTGTGGTCTGACGAGACAAAATTCCACTCTTTGGAAGGTGTGTGTCCCATTACATGTGGCGTAAAAGTGATGCTGCATTTCAGCGAAACAAAATCATAGCAACGGTAAAATATAGTGGTGGTAGTGGGATGGGCCGGGGCTGTTTTGATGCTTCAGGCCCGGGAAGACATGCTCTGATAAACGACACCATGAATTGCCTTTTCTGCCAAAAAACCCTGAAGGAGAATTGTCCGGCCATTTTTCGGTGACCTCAGGCTGAAACCATCTTGGGTTCTGCAGCAGGACACTGATCCAAAACACACCAGCAAGCCCACCTCTGAATGGCTGAAGAAAAAACAAATTAAGACTTTGGAGTCTGACCTGATTCTTATTGAGATTCTGTGGTATGACCTTAAGAGTCGCTTCCTGCTGGAAAAGACTCCAATGTGACTGAATGACAACAATTCTGCAAAGAGGAGTGGGCCAAGTTAGGGCTGCTAAGGGTATCCCAACCACTTATTAGCTTTAGGCTACAATCACTTTTTCCAGTTTTGGATTTTTCTCCCTTAATAACTGCATTTTGTGTTCAGTTGTGTAGTCGCTAACTAATCATTTTGTGCCGACCTTAAACAGGTAAGCCTGACAAACGTAAGCTAAACACATATTGACCTACACTGATTTTCTTTTAGCATTTGTGATGTACAAAATGAAATCAATGTCGCCCCCCCCGCATCCCTCAAACGTATCTTTCCAATACGCCTCTATATATAATACAGAGCAGGTCTTCATTTCTATGAAAACAAATAAGCAAATGTTATGGTCTCACGTGAGAAGAGCTTGGATGAGGGAAAGGCGTTTAAAGAAGCGTGTTTTCCCTTGCTAAGTTGTTTGTGTGCTATCATTTTTTCCTATAAACACACAGCTGGTACACGCGGCTAAATTAAACACCAGCGTGGCAGGCCGCAATACGCTGCAGAGATGGTGGGGGGGCGGCAAGTCAGCTTTCCACAGAGGTTTCCTGTGGGAACATTGTGTCCGCACAACAGCTGCCTGTTTGCACGTGAGGGAGCGGCACGTTTTCTTTCAGTTGCCATCGAGTCCCAACAACTTAACTGCAGTTACTGAGTCACAAGTCATTATTATTTTGACATGTCGAGTGCGGTGCTGTTCGAGGCGGACACAAAATAAGGACGGGCGACAAACACCGGTATTAGACTGACTTCTTCTTCTTTTCCTTTGGGCTAATCCCGTTAGGGGTCGCCACAGCGAATCAATTGCCTCCATCTAACTCTGTCTTCTGTATCCTCTTCTCTTGCACCAACTACCTTCATGTCCTCTTTTACTACGTCCATAAACCTCCTCTTTGGTCTTCCTCTAGGCCTCCTGCCTGGCAATTCAAAACTCAGCATCCTTCTACCAATATATTCACTATCTCTCCTCTGGACATGTCCGAACCATCTCAGTCTGGCCTCTCTG
>QODF01000250.1:1951168-2032452 GCA_024372805.1 Oostethus manadensis | reverse complement strand
ATGGACTATTTGAGCCACTCCCCTCTGGCAGAAGGTTACGGTCCATTCGGACCAGAACCTCTCGCCACAAGAACAGTTTCTTTCCTGCTGCTGTTGAACTCATGAACACTTTATAACATTTGCACTATGCTCACTTTATAACCAGTACTATTGGCACCTTATAATACCTGCACTAAAAACACTCTCATGCCTTTACTTATCAGTGATTTCACCTTTTTACTCAGGGTTCTATGTTTACTTCTATGTTTATTTAATGCTTTATGTTTACTTAGAATTCTTATTTGCACTGAGTCGCCAAAGAAAGTTCCTAGTTCGTGAATGGTTCACTTACAATGGCAATAAAGTTTTTCTGATTCTGATCTCTGATTTAGAATTTGAAGCTCTACTTAGAACCTCCTTAAGAACAAAGTGCAAAATGTAAATTCTCACAATTTGGTTGTCAAATTTTGATCAGGAGTGTGTATTTTTTTGCCAAGCATGCCTTTTAAAACAAATTAAAAAATGAAAATGTCTACAATGTGCCGTATGTAAAATGCATGCTCCGAATGGTCCCCACTTTGGACATTAGCTAGTGGTGCTGTAACAACAACTAACATTGAAATAAGGCAGCATTACAAGGTTTAGTCCTACATTTAAAATAAGACAGTACTTCTCATTTCAGTGTGTCAAGTCGACCGAGTTTGCACACACAATATGTACCCAAAATAAGTGTAGCGACATCTGAACAGTCTCACTTGAGCTCATTTGCATAACGATAGCTGAAAAGACATGTGCTCGTCAAGGGTTGACTTTTACTTCCTTTTTGTTAATTCTGTGTTGCTTAGGCGGCCAGTAAGGTGAAGAGAAGGGAGGGGTGAGGCAAATTGGGTCACAGCAATTAAAAATCAGCAAGCCGACTTTTCCATTGTGTTCTTTTATTTCCATATTTGCGCAGATAACTTAATCATGAAGCAAAAAATATACCAGACAATAAAGTACTAAAAATCTGAGATAGAAACAACCCCCCCCAACACAAACCACCAGGAACTCCCACTTCCTCCTCCGCTCGCTGCTGTCGCCCCACCGCAGGTTTATGTGGCGTATCGCTTCGTCCACTGTTTGGCTGTTCGGTCATGTTCGGCTCTGTTAGTCGTGTACTGGGTGGCGATGCTTCCCACCAGAGGGTCGGCTGCGGGGAGAAAACGGGTTACCTATCCACACAAACAGCGCCTAAACCATCAGGATAGGATGCATGTGTGTCTGACCTGGGTTGCAGTCTGTGAGCAGGGAGCAGATGGACAGCAGCACCTTGGAGATGGTGAGGGCGGGGCTCCAGTTGTCCTTCAGAATGTCCAGACAGATGACGCCCTGGCTGTTGATGTTGCAGTGATAGATCCTCGTGCGGAACGTCACCTGCAAACGACCCCTCATGTCATTCAATAAAGTGTGCTTTGTGGAGGAGTGCTTGAACACTCTTCACTCTGCCACTAATGTAAATGATGACAAGATGCCCAGCCTGGGAAATGCACGCAGTGTGCTTTAGAGAATACTTGGACGCCCCCTGGTGGACGAAAAGAGAAACACTTACAAATGAAAGCCTATAAAAAAAAAACTTTCACTCACACTGACTCATTATGGATTACCTTTAAACTCATCTTGGTAAGGGTGCTTCATTGAAAGGCTACATTATTTAAGGGAAAAAGACATTCAGAAATACGTTGGAACTTTAGTTGTTTTTTAGTCTTATATATCTATATATCTCTATCTCTATAGATATATAAAATTTACATTATTATATGTTTTGTCATTTATAAACAAATACAAATTTAGTTTATGTGAAATAATGACCAGAACATACAGTATACAGTAATCCCTCATCACTTCCTCAGACTTCAAATTTTGCCTTAAAAAAGATAACCCCTCTTTCGTGGATTAAATATGAACTATTTAAAAAAAAAAAAAAAAACCTGTCTAAGCAAATTTTACATATTTGTTTGCACAAATACAATATTCATTTTCTATACCGCTTATCCTCATTAATCGCAGATATGCCATCCATCCATCCATCCATTTTCCACCGCTTATCCGGGTCCGGGTCGCGGGGGCAGCAGCTTCAGTAGGGAAGTCCAGACTTCCCGGTCCCCAGCGACCTCTTCCAGCTCCATCGGGAGGACACCAAGGCGTTCCCAGGCCAGCTGTGAGACATAGTCCCTCCAGCGTGTCCTAGGTCTTCCCGGGGGCCTTCTCCCGACTGGGCATGCCCGAAACACCTCACCAGGGAGGCGCCCGGGAGGCATCCGGACTAGATGCCCGAGCCACCTCAACTGGCTCCTCTCGATGTGAAGGAGCAGCGGCTCTACTCTGAGCTCCTCCCGGATGGCCGAGCTCCTCACCCTATCTCTTAGGGTGAGTCCAGCCACCCTACGAAGGAAACTCATTTCCGCCGCTTGTATCCGCGATCTCATTCTTTCGGTCATGACCCATAACTCATGACCATAGGTGAGGGTGGGAACGTAGATCGATCGGTAAACAGAGAGCTTTGCCTTCCGGCTCAGCTCTCTCTTCACCACGACGGTCCGGTACAGCGACCGCATTACTGCAGATGCTGCACCGATCCGTCTGTCGATCTCACGCTCCAACCTTCCCTCACTCGTGAACAAGAACCCGAGATACTTGAACTCCTCCACCTGAGGCAAGACCTCACTCCCAACCCGGAGGGTACAGTCCACCCGTTTCCGACTGAGAACCATGGCCTCGGATTTGGAGGTGCTGAGTCTCATCCCAGAAGCTTCACACTCAGCTGCAAACCGCTCCAGTAAACGCTGAAGGTCACAGCCTGATGAGGCCATAAGGACCACATCGTCTGCAAATAGCAGAGACGAGATCCTAAGGTCACCAAGCTGGACTCCCTCAACACCTTGACTGCGCCTAGAAATTCTGTCCATGAAGATTATGAACAGAATCGGTGACAAAGGGCAGCCTTGGCGGAGGCCAACGTTCACCGGAAACAAGCTCGACTTACTGCTGGCAATGCGAACCAGGCTCCTGCTTCGATTGTACAAGGACCGAATGGCACGTAGAAGCGGACCATCAATCCCGTACTCCCGGAGCACCCCCCACAGGACACCACGAGGGACACGGTCGAATGCCTTTTCCAGGTCTACAAAGCACATGTAGACTGGTTGGGCAAACTCCCACATACCCTCGAGTACCCTTGCAAGGGTGTAGAGCTGGTCCAGTGTTCCGCGACCGGGACGAAAACCAC
Organism: Oostethus manadensis; assembly: GCA_024372805.1. Classification (NCBI taxonomy): domain Eukaryota; kingdom Metazoa; phylum Chordata; class Actinopteri; order Syngnathiformes; family Syngnathidae; genus Oostethus; species Oostethus manadensis. Next base: position 2,029,208 of record QODF01000250.1, on the reverse strand, counting down.
ATTGCAGCTCCTCTAACCGAGGTTCGACTAACGGTCGTACCCTTCTCTCCAGCACCCTGGAGTAGACTTTCCCAGGAAGGCTGAGGAGTGTGATCCCCCTATAGTTGGAACACACCCTCCGGTCACCCTTTTTAAAAATGGGGACCACCACCCCGGTCTGCCAGTCCAGAGGTACTGTTCCTGACTTCCATGCAATGTTGTAGAGGCGTGTCAACCAACACAGTCCTCCAACATCCAGAGCCTTGAGAAATTCTGAGCGGAACTCGTCTACCCCCGGAGCCTTGCCACTGGGGAGTGATTTGACTACCCCAATTACCTCAGCCACGGTGATAGAACTGTCCACGTACGTATCCTCAGACTCTGCTTCCTCTATGGAAGGCATGTCAGTGGGATTGAGAAGGGCCTCGAAGTATTCCTTCCACCGACCAACTATATCCACAGTCGTGGTCAGCAAGCCCCCGTCCGCACTGTAAACAGTGTGAACTGGGGGCTGCTTCCCCTTTCTGAGGTGTCGGACGGTTTGCCAGAACCTCTTCGAGGCCGACCGAAAGTCGTGCTCCATAGCCTCACCGAACTCCTCCCACACCCGAGTTTTTGCCTCGACCACCGCCGAAGCCGCGTGCCGCTTGGCCTGCCGGTACCTGTCAGCTGCTTCGGGAGTCCCGCAAGCCATCCATGCTCGATAGGACTCCTTTTTCAGCTTGACGGCAGCCCTAACCCCCGGTGTCCACCATCGGGTTCGGGGCTTGCCACCACGACTGGCACCGACCACCTTGCGGCCGCAACCACAACTGGCTGCCTCAGCAATAGAGGCACGGAATACGGCCCATTCGGACTCAATATCCCGGTCCTCCCTCGAGATGCAGGCGAAGCTCTGCCGGAGATGAGAGTTGAAGACTCGACGAACGGGAGATTCTGCCAGACGTTCCCAGCACACCCTCACTACGCGTTTGGGTCTGCCAGGTCTGTCCGGCATCCTTCCCCGCCATCTAATCCAACTCATCACCAGGTGGTGGTCAGTTGACAGCTCAGCCCCTCTCTTCACCCGCGTGTCCAGAACATACGGACGCAGGTCTGATGATACGACCACAAAGTCGATCATAGACCTGCGACCTAGGGTGTCCTGGTGCCAAGTGCACTTATGGACATCCTTATGTTCGAACATGGTGTTCGTTATGGACAAACTGTAATTCGCACAGAAGTCCAGCAACAACACACCGCACGGGTTCAGGTCAGGGAGGCCGTTCCTCCCAACCACGCCCCTCCAAGTCACACTGTCATTGCCCACATGGGCGTTGAAGTCTCCCAGTAGAACTATGGAGTCACCAGCTGGGGTGCTCTCCAGCACCCCTCTGATAGACTCCAAGAAGGCTGGGTACTCTGAACTGCCGTTCGGCGCATAGGCACAAACCACAGTCAGGACCCTTTCCCCAGCCCTAAGGCGTAGGGAAGTGACCCTCTCGTTTACTGGGGATGACTCCAACACAGAGGCACCAAGCCGGGGGGCTAACAATAAGCCCACACCAGCTCGCCGCCTCTCCCCAGCGGCAACTCCAGAGAAGAACAAGGTCCAGCCCCTCTCAAGGAGTTTGGTTCCAGAGCCTAAACTGTGGGTTGAGGTGAGTCCGACTATATCTAGTCGGAATCTAATCGCAGATATGCTGGAGCCTATCCCAGCTGACTTCGAGCAGGAGGCGGGGTACACCCTGAACTGGTCGCCAGTCAATCGCAGGGCACATATAGACAAAAAGACACAACCATTCACACTCACCAGTCGCCAGTTAAGCTAACATGCATGTTTTTGGATTGTGGGAGAAAACAGGAGTACCTGGAGAAAACCCACACACGCAGGGGGAGAACATGCAAACTCCACACAGAGATTCGAACCCAGAACCTCCTGACTGTAAGGCCAACATGCTACCCATTCATCCACCGTGCGGCCACAAATACAACATTTTACACATAATAGTTAAATTAAAACTACAGTAAAATACAAATCTCATATTTTACACTGCTCACTAAATGTCAGTCATGTTACTGTAATCTTGGGTGAGACACACAAGTACCAGACTTCATCGCCGGAACAAGGGCTGCTGTTATTGCGGTCACCCACACCAACCTTAAACCCGATTCTGAACCCCGGACGTCACTTCTCGTCAGAACATATTTACAGCAACAAGCATGTGCACAATTCTTAGTTATGTCTGAAATCTCTTTTCCCGTACTATGTCTACTATATTGGGTAATAGAAGTGTACATGTGACTATAGGGATGTTATTTTATGTCTGTTGGGCTCTAATGTTATAAAATGTATTTTTCAGGTTTATTATGCTACGTATAAATAAGAAATCCTGCTTTGAGGAAATTTGCATATCAACTCGGGATTAGTGTAGAGTGTTAAACAGGACTGCAATCTAATTGTGGTTGTGGGTTGGCAGGGCAGTCTAATTTTCCATGATGCATGTAATTTTAATAGACGCTGTGGACATAAAATGGGAGCAAAAAAAAAAAAAAAGAGAATGACGCGACTGTCTAAGTGTTTTCAGATGCGGGAGTGGCTGCTTGCTGAGAAAAACAGTACATGCTTTCATGTTAGTCTTCGTAAGTGTCCAAGAAGACCAGAAAAACTCACAAGATTTGTCGCTTGTCAGTTGCTTTTTTGTAAAAGAGACTGGTGGCACCTGAATTCTCCCTAAACAAGGCCAGAAAGTTGCTAAGTCGGCAACACTTATTCTTCCTGCTGCGTCGTCTTATTCTCTGATTGGAACGTGTTTGTGAACAGGTAGCATTTGTGGCGGGTCAGCACAACTAAATGAAGGTACGGGAAACACTGGTGTAAATGCATAAGGTCTGTGTGGGCAGTGTTAAGTGTGGGAAACAGACAGAGAAGAGAATGAAAAGCGCTGTTAAAAGAGTCATCTAACGGCGGACGTGTCCCAATGGGACTTTACACCGACATTATGACAACACTGCAGACGAGTGAGTCAAGAGCGTTACTGCATGAACATCAAAACACACCAAACAGCTGAGTCATTTCATTTACACAAACTAGAAAGACCATGACACTTCCAGCTGACACGCTCATTTTCAGTGCAATTCCACTCCATTGGCAGCAAATAAAGCCTGAGTGATGGTGATCTACCTTTGGAGGTTTGAAGGGGTAGTCAGGCGTGAAGGCGATGTCCAGGAAGAAGACGCCGCCCTCGTACACGGAGCCCGGCGGTCCCAAGATGGTGGACCTCCACTCATAGATGTTATCTCCTTTGGGGCCGGCACTGCGGGGACAAAACACACATACACACAGTAGAGCACAAAGAGCTGAAAGAATGCTCGACATAACACTTTCACTTCACATGCCAAAACCACATCCTGGCACTAAAGACACATTGTTTGCTTTTTAACCGCAAATACACTTTACATACTGTAGCTATAATAGGTGCATTCACGCTCTCAATCCAAGGTGACGGGAAGCAGCTGAGCTGATATCAAAACATGTTGATCCCATCGGTGCGTCGGTATCTAGGAAATCAAGGATTTTTCTTATCTTCAGCAGGGGTCATTCCTCACCCGCTACAGTATGTACAACCTTGGCCGTGGGTTTCATTCGTTTAATTATGGGGGTAAAAAAAAAGACACAATCGCCTGCTGTTTAAACACAGAAAAGGACTTGTAAAAATTGTTTTCTCTTGTCACGAAAATCAATAAATCAATTCACTGCACGACAGATAAAAACAAACTTGATAATTTTGCCACTCTTGATATGCTGACATGTGCAAGCATGTTTGTTTTCCTCCTCTCGCGCTACAAAACAGGCTGGATGACGAGAGGGTTCACTGTGTACATCTGACTCAACAACCCGGGCACCCTGGTTCTATAGTGGAACGAATGCAGTGAGTGAACCCTCCAGTCAAATCTTTTAGTCTCTTTGTCCCATAAGGTGCAGAAAAAGTGGTACAACTGAGAAGTAAAGTGGCGTTAACGCCTGCACGAATTTTGCCTCCACATTGTCTTGCAATTTATTTGTAAAATGGAAAGATTAGTTTGCGCGCCATTTGCATTCTGTTTACACATCAATTACACAATTGGCACGGGGTGCAATGAGCGAATTGGCCTGGCTCCTGTGTAACTTATTTACAGCTTGCCAAGTAGTGTTTACATCCTGTGCACGACATTAGTACGTGAGACACATTGCTCCCACATGGGTATGCGTAGCCACCACTCTCCGCATCCGCGAAGCAGTCTGGGCATTATTTGGTCCTGGTGTGTCCCGCGTGACGCCACGCACCAGCATGTGTCACCACTATAGCTTCATTGATTAGGGTTCCTGTTAAGGAATAATACGCATTGTTCATTTTTTTATTCAAGTGCAATTTTACAGAGACTTAATATGCCATTGTATTTGTGTGTTTTTGAAATATTTTTTAATTGTTTTAGGTTATTTAATTTTTATTTCATGTTTACAAAAAAAACAGCCAATTTTATTTTCATTGTTTTTTGGTTTCTTTTAATTTGCTTTATTTTATTTAAAAGCCATTGGCCTTGCAATTACCATGTTAAATACTTTGGATTGTATGTTATTATACATTACACTAGTTACCAGATGTTGTTTATTCAAGAGCGCTGCTGCGTCTCCCAATCAAATTCATTGGAACTCCGTAAGCAAGTTTTTTGGTTTGCATGCATCTTGTGTTGTTAATATTTTTTTTATTTTAATCACAAAACGTTCTTGTTAGCATCCAATTAGCTCACCACTCCGTGGAATCAAGAACTGGAACTAGGCTAAGTCGCCATTATTGATGTCATCAACGGTTAACTCTAAAACGTTAACTGAAAACATGTTTTAATAATTTCACAATGATAATCTTACATACATACAACAATGCTACATGCAAATAAATGCCAAATGAAAGGGATACTATTTCAGGTTACTTTACCTTCACTAAAAACATGTTCCCAAACAAACCATCTTCCTGTTTTGTCACACACTATTTCTTGGATAAAATAATGCTTCTCACCTTCTTCATGAAAATGCTGCCACTTGCAACTTTGCGTCCATTTTGGCTTGTCGAGGTCAGAAACACTATTGAAATCATATCAATCATATCTTCAATGATGGTAAGAGTAACCTTAAAATTCATGTTATCGCTTTCATTCATCGTTTCCATGCATGTGTGATTGTTTTCTGCATGCAAGACAATCGTAAAACTATAAAAATGTGTTCTATGTGAACGCTTTTGGCTTTTTGGAACAAGTTATTTAAATTTTTATGATTCCTAAGAGAAATTCATTCTGTTAGATTTGATCTTCTGAAACAAATCAAATGACCTTAACCAAGGTTACACTGTACTGTGTAACCGTACTGTACAGTCCAACTTCAATAAGGATACTGCGTACATGTTTGACACTTGCTGGAAATGACAATTCAAATATATATATGATTTTTCTTCTCCCCTTTTCCCTCCCCTACGCAGCCAAGATGGCGACTACTGAGGGTGGTAAGTGACCATCACTGCACACAACATTTTGAGCGTTTTGTGTGCAACCTGTACCGGTACTGCCAGTGCACCGCATTTAGCTGAATGTCTTTGTTGTACGAGCAAACCTATGCACTGAAAAAGACTTAAGTATAAGTATGCAAGTGCACCAAGTGAGACACAGCATCGGTCTCTTTGTGCTCTCTGCCATCATGGAGGTCAATGAAGCTCACCTGCAGTTTGGCGGAGGGTCCAGTGTGATGTCAGCCAGCTCTTTCTGAATCCTACACACAAAAAAACACACACACACAAAAAAAAACATGACACACACAGCTTTTCAAATGGTCCGCTGCCTACTTAGGAAATATTTGTGTAGCTCACGAATAGAGCATTAGGGGAAAGACTGTCTTCAAAACAAAAGCAACGCTCATGTTAGAACAATAAGCCACCAAAACAGGTTCACTAAAATTTATAATCCAAATTTTGACAGATGACGAAGTAGTTCTCGTGGACAGTTCCACAATTTGCAGCTCAAGACCCAAATCAGGAATTTTGCTGCTTCCCACACGCTTTACTAAAAACATCGACTACAACAGACATGACTTGTGTGACCTTGAGTACGACGGCGTATTAGGGCCACATTTTTTTAAAAAAACAAACAAAAAAAACTTAAGATTTCGAGATTAAAAGTCATAATATTGCAAGATTTAGAGTTGTAAATTTAAATATTTAAAGTCGTAATTTAATCTCTGACCCAGGTCAAGAGTCACACAATGTGTTTATAGCAGTCTCTGACAATGCCTGTTAAAAGAAGCATTAGAATCATCAGGATTTTGAGAATTAATTCGTAAATTTACAACAATAATGGTTAATATTTACAGGAAAAGATCGTCACGTTGTGAAAGTAAAAACTAACTGTATGGGAATAAATGCAGTCACTTCATTTTATATGCATTGCCTGAGACCGCTATGAACAGGAGAGCGGTATGTAGAGGGCGGGGTATTAAGAGTGTAGCGGTGAGACAATGCAGCATGTTAGCCTGGTTGTGGGCAACTGCTCTGTTTTGCTGTCCCGTTATAAATAAAAGATTGTCTGAAGCCAGAGTGAAGTTTCCCCTCTTTGCCTGAGAACCCTATTGAAAAGGGGGCCTTGTGTGAAGGGGTACATGAGGGTAACGATGAGATGAAGCTAATCATGATGCTAACCTGTTTTGTGCACAAATAAATAAAATATATTATAAATAAAAGCTTGGAAGTTTTTATTTATAATGGGACAGCAAAACAGAGCAGTTGGCCACAACCAGGCTAACATGCTAGCATCGTCTCACCGCTACACTATAATACCCCGCCCTTCCACATACGGCTCTATGACTTCAATTCTTTAATTCCCGTACTGTAAAGTTTTTACTCGCGTAACATGACAACCTTTTCTCGTAAATAGAAAACAGTGTCGTAAATTTACAACGTAAATCTTGAAATCTAGCACAAAAAAGGTACAGAACCGTGCAGCCACAACATATGCTGTGTAAAAACTTATTATAAACACAAGAAGGCATGCAATGACTACAATTTGCTTTAAGTACAAACAGCCTACCAGTTTAAATCAACAAGAGCAGCAACGTGCTTCTAGCTAAAGCAAATGGAATAATTACGAGCTACATCCAATCGCTGTGTTTGCTGTTACCTTTTGGCGCTGGTGGAAAGCAGCTTGGAGGTCTTGCTCATGCTGGCTTTGCTCTCGCGCTTCTTCTTGCAAGATGTGTCCCTCTGTCTGGTCTGGCTGGACGAAGGTGGTGACGAGGAAGAGCTGGTGCTGGCACGGGAATCCTCATCCGACATACCGCTTTGGAGTTGGAGAAGAACCAGGACCTGGGGTGGCGAGCGGGCACGGCATTTTAACACTCAACTTAACGAGCGCAGGCGACAGCCGTCTGCCCCGTGGCTGTAGGAGACGCTGTCTACTCTAACCTTGAACGCCGTCAAATTCAACTTGATGCAAGATGCTTGAGTGGCACCGAGCGGGCGGGGGTGCCCCTTCAATGCTATGACTTGCATCATCATCATAACAGTAGCAGTAAACGAGTCTCACGTTGGGTGTAAAGTCAGTGACAGCAGGGGTGCCCACAGGTACTGTTGAAATACTTTATATCACCGTTTACCATATGTCATATATGGTTGACTGTCACAAATACATTGCTCTTCTCAACGAGCAGTGGGTCCTGTTGCACAATGACAATTACAGAATCGAATGTCTGATGCTGTATTCATTAGCTCCACGACAGGACATATGTTATGTTGCACATATGGGTATCGATTGATATCAAAAGTTGGACGATATTGGACATGCCTAAGGGAGAAATAACTGCAAAACATTTAATACACATTGTCCAAAATTTTCCTACAAATGCCATATTTGCAGATTGGGAATAACTTAATCCAGGCCACAGAAATGGATGTGTTTTGGCTAGCATTCATCATCATCATCATCACGCAGCTCTTTAAACGTCATAACATCACTGCCGTTGTTGCGGCTCGCTGAAGAACATGAAAGATGACTTGTTCCTTGTTCAAATTCATATTGTATATTGATTGTGGTGGGGATAATTTGATAATAAATGATGTCAATAATAGGAGCTCGCTTGTAGGGTGACCGATGGCATGTTAGCTAGATAGCTAGCCAGCCCCGTTAGCCGGTATGCTAGCAGCACTCTGTTCTCGCAGCACTGTTCTACTGTATTTTAAAAAGACAAAGAGGTGCGGTGTTGAAATAAAAGTGTCTTTGCTGTGCCAGCTGTGAGGCTTTATCGCGCAAATTCAGCAAAGCGCGACCTTAAAGGCTGACGCCCCCCCCCACACTAATTCGGGCCCAACGTCGGGGGGCGGCTACATCCTGAAACGGCGTGTGTGAAACATGCTTGTGGCGCACCTTTAAAATGTCCCCCTTTGAACAATAGCGCAATTCGGGTTTGTCAAAATGATGGTGGCGATGGAAGCCGGGGCACTGCACCCTCAGAGGCGACAGCGACGCATTTGGAGCGTCCGACGGGCTGGAGGAAACGAGGCCGCGCCAGCACATAGCCGTAGCCGCTTTTCTGGTCGTCTATTATGTTTTGTCTTTAATGATGGCGACCAAAGCAAAACACAAGACCTAACGTCCTAAGGCTAACCGTCAGCAGCGTGACGCCCGGGAAGAACGCTACGCGGCAACATATCGGCGTCAGGGTGTCCCCTCGTTCCACTCACCCAGTCTTTTGTGTCTGGACCTCCGCCACAGTCTCCGTCGACTGCTGCCTGCCTGTCGCCCTCTGCGGACCGGAAATAAGCTCTCCCCGGCTGCAGTGGGCTGGACTGAGTCGCTCCTGCTGCGGGAACAACCTTTTTTTCACGTCTGAGCTTTAAGCATCATGACGTTAACGTCACCATCACTATTTTTACTTAAATTGTGAATTCATTGTCATTTCAATGGATCGGTATTCGATTAAGTAGCAAAATGTTTCACCACGGTTGAACATATGTGGTTATTCCGTCCAAACATTTACTTAAATGTAGTACTTTTTAACCACAACGTTAACGACAACATCCAATCAGATTTGTTGACGTCATCGGCCATGTTTATCCCAGCCACTAGGGGGCAGCCGGGGGTTCACCTGCCTTGTGATGCTGGTTTAGTTTAATGCTGTAATTAAATTAACACACAATAAATATGGGTGTTAAAACGCGACAGAAACACGTGTAATGAATAAATACACACTCACTGATAGATAATAAATAATACTTTAATTAAATACTAATACAGGAGGGAGAAGTGACAGAAAGGCGTACAACACATAATAAATACATGCAGAATATGCAATGTTGTGGTCAATTCGTACCATCTCACATCTCTTTTGCAGTTCTTATTCCATTTGTTTTTGTTGGATGCACCTATTGCTCGTTTCTTTTGTCCTTTCCTCCAATGCACAGCATCATCTCCCAGCAGAAGAGCAGTTTCAGTGGCCGATTACTATCACTGTCCTGCTCCACCGAAGGGACTGAGAGGATCATTCCTCGTCCACGCCATGAGGCTTTTCAACACAACGGAGGGCGATACAAATTGTAAAAGTGTAGTATTGCACTACATATTTGAAGTGTTATGTTTTGTATTTATTTATTCTTATCGCATTTTCTTGTCTCCACTGCCTTGCCTCGGTTGTTTTATTTTGAGATTTAGTGTAAATGATATATCTTTTACCCCCGTGTTTGCCCCCTACATAGTTTTCACGTTCTCTCCGCTGCTGCAGTTTGGCTTAATAATAAGTTTCCCTGCTTGCAAAATGCTTTTTAAATGAATGTAAAAATAAAAAGTTTCTTAATAGCAAGTTATTATTATTTCTACATACACTCAATTAAGACTTTTTATTGCTCGCAGGATGCCGCCGTATGCACAATAAGAGTTGAAATAGTCTCAAAACCCACAGACATGCAGTAATGGAGGGTTTTAGTGCAACCTTGGATGTTGTTTTTATCGCATGCTGTGCAATGACGTCATTATTGACCCACTGTTTGTGGTATGTGCTCAACGAGGACACCTAGCGGCAGTAACCGGTACTGACAGAGCCCTGCAGAATGAGAACAAAAGGCTGTGAAAAAAAGTCTTATTCAGCACTTTGACTCCCGCTCCCTCTCTGAGCAGAACACTCAAGAGTGGAGTTGCTGGAGGACCTGTTAATTTTGCATGAAGCCTTTTTGGGAAGAAATCAAATATTACCACACAGAGCGACTGCAAAAGAGACTCCAGGATTCATTTTTTGTTTGCATTTTACCAGAGAGCAAGCTTTTTTTGGAGCGCTTTTTCTTTCCAGTAAAATGCAGCAATGTGAAACGGAGCTCAACAGCATAACCCAACCAGTTTTATGTTGAATAGGTCCCTAATGGTGAAGAAGCGTGTTCTTGTTACTATTAATTTGGTTTGGCCTTTTATTGTGGCCAGTCTGAGGCACCCCTGTGCAATAATTATGCACATTGTGTATTGTATGGGTTATCTTATTAAGATTTAGACAGATTTGGGAACAATATTGGATAGAAATGGGCTTTTTGCACATATAGAAAAGCTTCACATTGTTGAGTTCAGCTCGTAAAAGACAGCAGCTACTCTGCCAATTTGACATGTACAAATTTTTGTGGAGAATTTTTCCACACTTGTAAGAAGAATGTTCAAAATGAGACGCGCGGCCTCCCGAAACCACGACTCGGCAGCTTATTTTGGTTCAAAGTTGTTGAAAGTTGAAAACTATGAGATGAAAAATCCAAATTATCAGACAAGAAAGTCCTAATTAGGAGCTTAAAAACAGACAATGACGAGATAAAATGCAATAACTGAGATAGGAACGTCATATTTAAAAGGCAACATTTTGAGATACAAACTGCATGTGGTGTCGTGTGATGAAGGCTCCAGTGAAGGTGGCACATTGCCAGTAACTTTTTGTCTCATAATTTCATGATCTCATAATTACAACTTGATCTCATAATTAAGACCTTTTATCTCAATTTTGACTTTTTATCTCACAGTTCCGACTTTGTCATAATATGACTTTTTATTCATTCATTCATTTTCTATAACGCTTATCCTCATTAGGGTATGACTTTTTAATCTCATTATTTTGACTTTTTGTCTCATAATTATGTCTTTTTACCTTGTAATTATGACTTGATCTCATTATTAAAACCTTTTATCTCACAATTTTGACTTTATCTCCTAATTTACTTTTTAATCTCATTATTATGACCTTTTACCTGAGAAATTTGACTTTTAATGGCATAATTATGGCTTTATCTCGTAATTTTGATGTATTTTCATATCCAAATCTCATACTTTCGATTAGGTCGTAATTTTTTTTTATCTCATAATTTTCCTAGCTCATAATTATTACTTTTTGTCTCATAATTACAACTTTTCACCTCAGAATTTTGACGTTTGATCTCATAATTATGACTATCTTTGCATATCAAAATTTTGATTTTATCTCATAATTATGACTTTATCCCATAATTACAACTTAATATCATAATTAAAACCTTTTACCTAAACAATTTTGACTTTTTATCTCATAATTTTCTTAACTCAAAATTATTACTTTTTGTCTCATAATTACAACTTTTCAACTCAGAATTTTGAAGTTTTTATCTCTTAATTATGACTATCTCTGCATATGAAAATTTTGATTTTTATTTCATAATTATGACTTTATCCAATAATTACAACTTCATATCATAATTAAAACCTTTTATCTAAACAATTTTGACTTTTTATCTCATAATTATTGTCCCGTAATTCTGACATTTCATTTCATAATTTAGTTCATCGCATAATTATTTTTTTAACTCTTAATTTTCTTGGCTCATACTTAAAACATTTTATCTCACAATTTTGACTTTTGATTTCACAATTTAGATTTTTAGCTCATAATTTTTTTAGCTCATAGTTATGACTTTTAATCTCCTAACTGTGATTTTTTGTCTCATAATTATGACTTTATTTCATAGTTTCGACTTTTGATACGAAAATTTTGAATTTTATCTCATAATTTTGATTAGGTCATAATTATTTTTTATCTCATAATTATAACTTGATCTAATAATTAAAAGCTTTTATCTCAACAGTTTTGAAATTTTAATTATTTCGACTTTGTCTCATAATTGACGTTTCACCTCAAAATTTCAACTTTTAATCTCACAATTGACTACTTTGTAATTTTGACTTTTCATATCATAATTTATATTTTTATTATTTCAATTATCTCATAATTATGACTTTATCTCATAATTACGACTTGATCTCAAAACATTTTCTCTGAACAATTTTGAAACTGTCTTTGGGTCTCATAATTATGAATTTATGCTGTAAATGTGACATTTCATAAATTAGATTTTTATCGCATAATTACCTCATAATTTTCTTGGCTCATCATTATGTTTTATCTTTCTATAAATCATTTTATCTCACAATTTCGACTTTTAATAATTTCATAATTATGACTTTCTCGTAACATCCATTTTACAATTGACATTTTTATCTCAATTTCAATTATCTGAATTTTGACATTTTATCTCCTGATTATGACTTTTTAATCCCATTGTTTTGACTTTTTGTCTCATAATTAAGACGTTTCACTTCAGAATTTCAACTTTTGGTCTCACAATTATGACTAACTTGTAATTTTGACTTTTCATAATTTAGATTTTTTTTTTATCATAATTTCAATTATCTCAATTAATTTTTTTTTTACCATATAATGTTCTTATCTCACAATTACCACTTAATTAGCACCTAACATGACAAGACAAAACTCACTGTCCTATGTTGTCTTATTTTATCTACTATATTGGGTAATACAAGATTAGAGGGGTGTTATTTCATGTCTAGAGGTCTCTAGTAATGTTGAAAACCGTGTTTAAAAGGTCAAACAGGTTTTCTATGGCCTGACTGCTAAATGGTGGGTGTCTGCAGCCAATGAACCGTGATAAAGGAGGGATTGGGTTATTGAAAGGTTTCCATATTGTATATTCTGCAGCTTGATCAGCCTTCTTACCTGACACAAACGGAACGAAAAACATTGCGCTCCGGACGGTGAGAACACAGCAGACCTCTCACAAGCCAACCACAGTGTGTTTTATTGGGTGTTTCAGTAATACAAGTGCACAACAAACCACTCCGCAAATTTGCAGGGGTGGCGGGTAGCCAGTAAATATACAAGTCCTGCCTCTTTCACAGGCAGACCTCCACCCTTTGCTGGCGGTCTGCCTCAAAAGCCGTTGAAAAAATACATACAGTACAAACAAAATGAGAGGAAGTTAAAAAGCATGAAGGGTCCGTGGACGCAAACCTTCCTGTCCCATGCAGGTAATGTACTCAAAATGACAAATACAAACAAAAAAAACAAACAAAAAATGGGTGAAAGTCTGCATGTTTGTTCCAGATGCCACATAGAAAATGAGAATACATAGTGTGTGTGTGTGTGTGTGTGTTACGCAGGAACACAATGCTATCATCATTAGAATAGTGTGTGTGTGTTTTTCCAATACAATACTTCCAACATTCACATATTGGAAAATAAAAATCCCAATCTACTCTTTGTATCAAAAAGAAGCTTTCAAGTCAACAAGGAACAAAAAAAGAACATTTTTTGTGTTGTTTATTCTTCTTTTTTTTTTTTTGGACACAGAAAAATTGGATAAAATGTGGAGGAGGGAGAAGAGCAGGAAGAAGAGGAAGAGGAGGGTTCAGGTATTCTGATGCACTTAGTGAGTGTGCTTTGACAGACGAAGGGCGAGAAAGAGGTAGAGAGCGGTACGAGTGGGGGTGGGGCTGCGGTGGGGCGAGGGGATGTAAAGGGGGCGTGGTTCGCGCTAAAGAGGGCGTGGTCTATGTGGCGTATCTCTTGGTCCACTGCTTGGCTATCCTGTCATGCTCCGTTCTGTTGGTCAGGTACTGTGTGGCGATGCTCCCCACCAGGGGGTCGGCTGCAAAGGGGGAGACAACGGCTGATTAGCGCTGCTTCGCCGAACAGCCGCGTCGTCACTCCACTTCCTGTGAGGGCCTCACCTGGGTTGCAGTCTGTGAGCAAGGAGCAGATGGACAGCAGCACCTTGGAGATGGTGAGGGCGGGGCTCCAGTTGTCCTTCAGGATGTCCAGACAGATGACGCCCTGGCTGTTGATGTTGCAGTGATAGATCCTCGTGCGGAACGTCACCTGCAAACGACCCCTCACGTTAGCAAAGCACACCCCCCCTCGGCTATAAATATCCTTTAAGAGTCCTGACCAGGCAAGCACCTGAAGGACGGTGTGTGTGTGCGCTTGTCGGCACCATTTAACATGGTCGGTTTACTGCAGCGGACTAAACCAGAATGGCCAGCAGGGGGCAGCAAGGTGCGACGGCAAAGAGGAAGAAATGGGGGATATTTGCCTCATTGTTCCACACCAAAGTGTAAATGACTTTGTGGAATTGTTGCACTGGTCACAGCCCACCATCACGTGCCCAAAACAACCTCAACTTGAGTGGATCCGACACAGAAACCCGTGTTTGCCTCCCCCACCACCAACATCTGGTCCCCCCTTCCCTCCCCCCGCCAATGGGCCTTGGTATTCTGGGAAAAAAAACAAACAAAAAAACCCTCAGATGAGACAGGACGTTATAAATAACCTCCCCCCTACACCTTCTTGGACGTGGTCCGGAGGCGGGAGGCATGTGAAACGGAGTCTGGAACCCGACGTGTCGAGCGTCACACCAGAATTTCCATACGCGAGGGAGTGTTGAGCAGCTGTGGGCCGAGCAGGAGGCGAATGTGTGAGAAAGTGGGCTCGGGCTGCAGATTGTAGTGAGTCAGAGGGGGGCGAGCTGGGTGGGGTAGGGGGGTGGAAACACACTCGCGCCCCTCTGGCTGGAGAAATGTGGGCCGGGCCTGTGGATTTGTTTGAGCGTGCTGTCAAACAGGCAAAGCCCAGCGCAGCACAAAGACTGAGATGGAGGCGAGCGTCGGCGGGGTGAGCGGGTGCACTGCAGCAAAAACTCAATCAGGTACCAACCCGGTTCTGGACTACATTTCCATTACTATGGGAAACATAACTATCAAGCAAGTCCTTTTTTAATTTTCAAAAATACATTCACACAAGACAGTCAGTTTTTTTAGTCTTTAGTTTCACTTTCAATTTCATAGGAGCAAATAAGAAAAATCATCTTTATGACACAAAGTTTATGATGGGAGTAAATTGACTTATTTCCTGTGCACATTACGATGCTACTAGGCTCACAATTTGTCAGATTCCTGTCTACTTGATACCGGCTCATCATAATGTCTGATCCGCTTGTGATACTCTTCCTCCAGCCATTATCATCTTCACTAATAGCGGGATCTTGAGCACCCCTGCTGCCTCGATCGCTATTGTATCGCTCTCATTACACAGATATCCATTATGCCTGTGAATATATGGTCCGTCCAGGTCATTGCATTGTATCTATGAGCAGTACATTTTTTTATGAGGGAGTCAGGCGCAGATGCTAGAAAAAGGTATGCCGCTATTGCCGCGGTTGTTTTACATTCTCGCTACCACCCCCACCCCGAACATGGTCAAGCAAACCATTGGCGCTAGTATATGCTGCTTATGGACTGACTCGCTGCCGTGCGCCCGCGGTGGTTTTGAGACTAGAAACTCCTACACTTAAAACCACGCCCACAAATGTCGCTCAGGTTAAAGTTACAGATGTCCGCCATCTCCTGGTGTAAAGAATAAACTACATGAGGCACCATATTTGCAGAATTGGCTTGTTCAAATTCAACAACGTTGCTGGATGTGAGATTCTCAGTGGACCAATCGATGGACAGCAGCACCTCCGGCTCCGCCCTGCACAAGCGAACCGCACCGAAATGTCGGAGTTTAGGAACAGGGTTTCCTAAACTCTAACCATTGCATCTGTGCAATGGTTTAAGCAACTTGGCGCGTTTGTTATATAGAACAACGGCATGAACGGAGTGAGCCCCTTAGTCAGTCATACATTCTGTCTTGGTGGGTGGATGCGGGGCCGGTAGTGCGCGCACGCACTCACACACGCAAAATTAAAGCCACCTGGAGTTCCTTAAGGTCCTGGATTGTGTGTGGGCATGTCATGCAGCATTGTGTGGATTTCGGGGTAGTGTCGATGTCATAATAAATGCATGGCCTACCTTGGGGGGTTTGAAGGGGTAGTCGGGCGTGAAGGCGATGTCCAAGAAGAAGACGCCGCCCTCGTACACGGAGCCCGGCGGTCCCAAGATGGTGGACCTCCACTCGTAGATGTTGTCTCCTTTGGGACCCGCGCTGGAATGTCCAAACAAGACGCGTTAATTGGCTTAATCGGAAATGGACATAATATTTTGGCACAAAAAAACCCCCACATGGACAAGAGAATTCAAAATTCTGCATGAATGGTATTGCAGCGTCCTGAGGGCGCCGTTTCGTTCCAGCATCATATTTCGCCGGCTTGCAGCAACAAACGCACTCCCCTTTTTAACCTTCAATCACCCTCACTCCAAGGTGCATTCATGAACACCAGAAATTCCCAACATTCTACAACAATACCACACCATTACAGCATCCTTGTTTATTTTGTGAGAGCTGGTGCTGTAATTTAAAAAAAAAAAAGCAGTGAAAACACAATTAAATGAACTTGACCTTCTTGGTTGGGGGTTCCGCTGAGGAAACACTGATATCATAGAGCGAATCAAACTGTCAGCCATGAGGAAATGACTCCTGCTCTCAGCCTGCTTTAATGCAAACAAGACGCCGCGTGGAGGCCCAGGGTCACGTCTGCTGTATTTAATGCCATGAGGAGACGACAAGGACGAAGCGGCGCAATTTCTTTGAACTGTAAGATCAAAAAAAAAAAAAAAAGTATCACACTTGGAGGACACAGCAGTGGCTTAACGGAGAAAAGAAGGATGACTGAGTGACAGCATGTCATCTGCCGGCAGTGCGTGTGGAACTTGACACACCATGCAAGAACCATTTTTCTTTTTCCAGCAAGCGTGTTTTTAATATTTTTATATAATTTTTGCAAACTCCACAGAGAGATTTTAAACCAAGATCTTCCAGATCTCTTGACTGCGTGGCTAACATGCTAACCACTAGGCCACCGTGAGGCCAAATAGACTCGTTTGGCAATAAAAAAAAATTAATAAGTTGATGTTTATTAGTTAATGATGATCAATTATCAAATGAAACTATGTCATTTTCTATTGTATCTTTCAGTCAGGATGCTAATACAGTATGCTTGTGTGTATTGGTGTTTTGCATGGCCCTATTATAAATACTTGATTCATCTCCAAGAGAACTTAACACTACAAAATCCATTCCCTTTTTCCCAACTTCCATTTTTTCCGACATGTTTAGTTCAGGAGGGGGGTGTTTAGTGCTTGTGAGGACATGTCCTCTGGGGAAATATTTCCCATCACTAACGGTCCTTCTCAGGTCCTGCATTTCATTTACACTGTCAATTTTGGCAAAATTCCACATTTAATTGTTGATCCTGTTTTTACTGGCAAATTCCGCAATTCTGTTAATGCAGAAATTATAGGGCCCTAGTAATTTAGTAGAAACTAGTAAATCATATGCTGTCGTATATTTTTTAAATGATATTTTCTTTGTACTTGTCTTCGTAAGTTATTGTCCTTCAGACCCAATCTTGTGTATTGTACTGTCTTCGAGTGTCTTGTGACACCCCTCCTTTCTGCACGTTTATCTTGGCTTCTTTGCTTGCTCAATGCTAACAAGGCTAGGGATGTCCGATAATATCAGCCCACCGATAGGATCAGCCCGATACGGGAATACAAATGTAATATTGCTAAATATCGGCATAGTACTTTTCTCTATACTTAAAGCTTGAAAAACTGCTGTTTATTCGCTTATGGGCTCCCGTACGATGGCGCAGGCGGGCAAATGATAACCACATCATTAATATCCTCATCCTTTGGATATTAAACTCCAAGACTTCTTCCTTCAGTACTTCCCATTCCCAAGGGGAAAGCCATCAATGGGAAAATCGTGGAATGAATCGATCGCACTGGGTAACCACCCCTTTTGTACCATTCAACACGCCGGGAACTTGTGGAGTTCCTCGAGTCACGCTTTGCCATGCCCAATTCCAAGTATTTCTCAGACTCTTTGCTTACACTGTTACTTACAGCCACGAAAAAGAAGCTAATTGCTGATGCTGTTTGCATTAGCTTCACAACAGATAATCTGGTCTTCAAGTGCTTGCATGTTGGGCTTGATAGATAAAGAGTTGGACGATATCGGACAACCCTAAACATTTTGCCACACCTCCAAAAAGGTGCGGACACCAGCTACAAAGTTGGCGTTCTCACGTCAAATTGTGTTTTATACATGGCATACTTTGTGTGGAAAATGGCGTATGCAAAATTGCAGCCCCTTTTTTTGCACAGGCAAGCTTTACAGATACAGCAAGAGACCCCAGGACTATGTCCACACCACAAAGAGGGGAACAATGAGCAATCCCTGCGATTACATGTTATCAGAATCAGAAAAACTTTATTGCCATTGTAAGTGAACAATTCACAAACTAGGAACTTTCTTTGGCGACTCAGTGCAAAGTAGAATTCTAAGTAAACATAGAGCATTAAATAAACATAGAACTAACTAAACATAGAACCCTAAGTAAAAAGTTGAAATCACTGATAAGTAAAGGCATGAGAGTGTTTTTAGTGCAGGTATTATAAGGGGAAGTATTACGGGGAAGGTTGATGGATGCCAACCCTTCCCGGCTGGCAGATTTGTGCATCTGCACAAGATTGACCTTGGTGAACCACGGTGCCTGCGTGTCCCCATCAAGGCTGCAATGTCATCCCTTGCTTTTATTGGGACAAAAACCAAGCGTTCATGCTAAGACTTCCTGAGAGCGTCTGAGCAGCCAGCTGCTCTTGACAATAAGAGCATTCTCCACAAATAGAAAATTGCTTCCGTCCTCTTCCGGTGTCAACACATGCAAATGTGCGCTTAATCTACTTTGCCACCTCTTCACACCGGCCCACTCCAAAGCCTTTCTTAATTAGCTCATTACGGCGGCCTCGTCTCCGGGGGATAGCGTCCAAGAGAAATGTTCCTGGCTGGGATTCGCTTTGTTTCTTCCACAAAGCCAATGTTGGATTTTCTTTCCTCTGAGGGAGAAGATAAAAATAGGATGGAGGTGATCGTATTACAGCGTTTGAATGTTTTCACGCTTTTGACCTTCCCAAACGATGAAACCAAGACACTCAGCACGAAGCAGTGCACAACCACAATAATAAACATGCACTTGAACGCCTCTCAGACAGCGCCAATCAATAATGAGCATTATTATCTCTGTGCACAAATGGGAATCTCACAAATGCACAGGGGCGGGGGGTGTAATCACGTAATGCATGTTAACAGGCAGAAACTACCAAAAGCAATTTCTGTCAAACTTTGAGAAACGATGGCAGAAAATGGTGGTGAAAAGTCAGCACACAAGAATTCATGTTGGCTTGTGTCATTACACTGCACAAACGGCAGCTACAGGACCAGAGCAGAACCGTGCAGTGGAACCTTGAGATGCAAAATTAATTCCTTCCGGGGTGGGGGGTTTGTATCTTTGAATTTTCGTATTTTTTTATTTACCCTAATAACGACGTAATTCCTTCCAGCCCCCACCCGAAAGAAATATGTTTGTTGTTAAAAACCAATGACAAAATCAGTGAAAAATAATAATAAATGTTGTAAATAATGACACTTTACCTTGGCAGAAACCATACGTACCGTAACTTCATTTCAATGAATACAGTACATTACATACTAAATTTAACACTATGAATTTTTTATTTACATTTTTGACGAGGGAAGGGAGCTTTTTGGCTTGCTGTTTAAAAGCAAAGTGGCGCCGTGACATCATTGAGGATTCTGGGAGGAAGAGGATGATGGGAGATAACCAGCTTCTTTTTCTTTGGTTTACGGCGGTTGGGATCTACTACTTTTGGTGCATTACCACCCCAAGGGAGGGCAGCATGTATGGCGGTACAGTATATTAAAAACCACAAGTTGATCTACGAAATGAATTCTGGGAGGACCGCTCTTTCAATTTTCTCTTTAATTTTTCACTAAATGGGACGGAAGCCTTATTTTTCGTACAACAAGGTTTTTGTAAGACGAGGTTCCACTGTATAGTCATCCTTCAACACACCGTGGTTTTAATTTCATGGCCTCAGTCTGTAACTGTTTTTCCCAAAATTTTATTAATATTAATGAATAAATCGTGTTGTTTCATTGTTGAATATGACCTACTAGTAAAAAAAAAAAAAGCATATTTACATGGATTTTATTTACATTGAAGAGGCACGTTACTGGCGAGCAATTTCACCAAGCTCCCAATCTCAGGAAGCCATGAGCAACATATAAATGTCACAAGCTTAGAGCGCCCTCTCACGGCTGTTGATGGTAATGTACACTCCTTGGTTCATGTCAGTCAGTACGAATTAACATTTAAAAATAGGTTAAATTGTGTAGCGCTTTCCAAGGATGTCAGGGACAAGATTGTGGACCTACACAAGGCTGGAATGAGCTACAAGACCATCGCCAAGCAGCTTTCACAAATGAAAGAAACATAAATTAACTGCCAATTTCCCTCGGTCTGGAGCTCCATGCAAGATCTCACCTCGTGGAGTTTTAATGATAATGAGAACGGTGAACGAGAATCAGCCCAGAACCACTTGGGAGGAACTTGTCAATGATCTCAAGGCATAGTCACCACAAAAACAGTTGGTAACACACTTCGCCGTGAAGAACTAAAATCTTGCTGTTCCCGCAAGGTCCCCCTGCTCAAGAAAGTCCACCTACAGGCCCGTTTGAAGTTTGCCACTGAACATCTGACTGATTCAGAGGAAGACTGGGTGAAAGTGTTGTGGTCAGATGAGACCAAAATTGAGCTCTTTGGCATCAACTCAACTCGCCGTGTTTGGAGGAGGAGGAATGCTGCCTATGACTCCAAAAACACCTTTCCCACCCTCAAATATGGAGGTGGAAACATTATGCTTTGGGGTGTTTTTCTGCCAAGGGGACAGGACAATTGCACCGCATCAAAGGGAGGATGGATGGGGCCATGTACCGCCAAGTGTTGGGTGAGAACCTCCTTCCCCCAGTCAGGGCATTGAAAATGGGTTGTGGTCTGGTATTCCAGCACGACAATGATCCAAAACACATGGCCACGCAACAAAAGATTGGCTCAAGAAGAAGCATATTAAGTTCTATGGAGTGGCCTAGTCAGTCTAAAGACCTTAATCCCATAGAAAATCTGTGGAGGGAGCTGAAGGTTGAAGTTGCCAAACATCAGCCACGAAACATTAATGACTTGGAGAGGATCTGCAAAGAGGAGTGAGCCAAAATCCCCCCTCAGATGTGTGCAAACCTTGTGGCCAACTACAAGAAACGGCTGACCTCTGTGATTGCCAACAAAGGTTTTGCCACCAAGTACTGAAGCACGTTTTTCAAAGGGATCAAATACTTCCTTACTTCCCTTCACAGAAATGCAAATTAATTTATAACTCTTTTTTAAACACATTTTTCTGGATTTTTTGTCATTGTTGTCTCTTACTGTTCAAATAAACCTATCATTGAAATTATAGACTGATCGTTTCTTTGTTAGTGGGCAAACTTACTAAATCAGATGGGGTTCAAATAGTTTTTGCCCTCACTGTATATTCAATGATTTCTAAGGACAGTAACTAAACTTCTATCATTAGGTGACAACAAACGTAACTGGTGCATAACTAGTACGCTGGCGTACTCAATGCAGGAAGAGGGCGGAATACTATATAACGCTTGCAGTACGTTTGACTGCTTGCGCCTTCTAGGAAGATTGGGAACTCGCTGCATGCAGTCCCTTTAACTTGGAAAATGGATAAAACTTACATTTGCTTCAAAGTGTTAATTAAGTTATTATGGAGTACTCGATGCTTAAGAGGCGGCGATGCTTCATTCTCAACATGCTATTAATGGGGCAGACAGAGCAGCCTTCACTGAGCTTACGGCCTACCTATATTAGTGGTTCATGATGGAAGGCCAGAAATGAGCTGGCGACACAAGAGGTCGCCGCTCCGTGGCGAGATGGCTGCAGGGGATCTGACAGACACACAAGGACTATGCGCAAAGACTAAGTCAATAGCTAAAATGTGCATGCCGCCGCTGGCTGTTGCTTGGAGACCCCCCGAACAAGCCCCCCACCTCCCAACCTGCTGAAACCACACCTCCCTGCAGCAAAGCCCCATGCCGCCTGGGGTGTTCATGTGGCGCTTTGTTGCAGCAGTTTAGGAGCCGGCGACTGGAACGCTTATGAGCCGTGGACCTGCCGCTAATGTCGGCAGAACATGGCTGGCCGGTAACAGGACGTATGGCCAGGTGCGACGATTAGCTGACCACAACAACCCACACGGTGTTAAATTAATACCTCACCGGCATAAGCAAGCGTTATTATCTTTGCAACGGCAGCTGTACTTAATGAACTGTCAGGCGAGTGTAAATCGGCTGTTGGCGGCCTCCGAGGAGGGCTGCAAGAAGCTCGGCGTAAGCGGGACTGCATCTGCAGTGCTGCTGTCAGCCAAATGTCTTGATTCACTGACTATTTGGGTCATTTGTTTCAAGGGTCTGGGAGACATTAGTGCGCGAGATTCTTGCCGCGGCCCTGTCCTACGCAATTACACTCGGGAGGGTTGCCGCTTTTGACAGCCAGGTCTCTTTCACCCACCTCAGACCACCAACAAAGCCTTTTCTTTTTGACAAAACCCTCACAGAGCAGACTACATGTTTATGAAAACAAACTGCCCATTGGTTGCGTTCTTTTTGTTTCACGCATGCTGGGCAAGTTGCACAGGGGAACGCCACATGTGCTCGCTTGTGCAGATGACTTGCATACTATACAAAAAGAATGAGCCCATTTCATGACGCACTGCTTCAGGTCTCCAGCATCAGCGACCACTTGAAAGAGGAGTGTTCTAAGTTGTGAATGGCTGCCACAGAGGCGCCGTACGGTCGTTGCTCCTCCTGCAACCACCAGGACAAAGCTATCTCAATATGCTCCAAACAGGCTCTTCACTTCACAGCAAGCAGATTCACACGACATCATTTCTCAACAAGATAGACCACCGCTCCATTGGCACCTGATGGTTGGAGCTTTTTTAAATGAAGTGCCTAAGGGATGCGTTGGCCAGAAGGGGGCCCAAAGAGCTTGCTCTGTGAGATTCCCAGACTGTATGTGATTTTTTTTCCCCTGACATGTAAAAAAGATCTTGTTTATGTTCCACCTCGACCCACTAACCTTGATGACCTTAAACATCAAACAACAGTGATCAATTCACCGATAGGCTGGAACGAGTCCACGAGGAATTCTCTTCACGCATTGATGTTGCCCGTGCAGCGGGTGGTAGCCACATTCTGCACTTGATTTTAAGTAAAATACTCACTTGATTTTGAGTTGATGGCTTTTCCGTAATTAAAAATTCTGCAATGAAATACTTTCATTGTTTTAATAATAAAAAAATTATATGAGTTTCGTTCCTTGACTGTGATACGAGTCATGTTTTGGTATACGTCAAAACTCAATTAACTCCTAAGTCACTCATACTTGGCACAGAACACATGAAGGGTAACAAAAAATAACAGTAATACAATCATCCTGTGCTACATCGCACAAGTAATCCATTAATGATGGCTGAATACGCTATTATAAAAAAAATTAAGGAAATTGTACTCATTGTTGGGCTTTTTCAAGCATAAAAATTGCTAAATGAACTAAAACACACACGCAAGGCAGCAGCAGCATTTTAATTATGAATGTAGCACTCTACATTGGCCACTAGGTGTTTGGTGAGACAAGGACCAGACGTGATCGCCAGAGAATGACGTGTTTAAATGATCTTACAACAGGTACAATTACACCATGAACATAATAACACAAACTAGAGGTGGGATTATAACCCATGACAAGCTACAACTCAACTCCAACGTCACTTCCTGTCCTGTCAACCGCATGTTACCAAGGTCCGCTAGGGAACACATTAACTGTGACACACACGAGCAGGAGTTCTATTTACGTCTTAAATGGCTTTTACTCTTATGTTTACTATCTTGGGCAGTTTAAAGCCACCATTACATCACACGATAACAGCCACTGCAGGAAGTACGATGTCCTGAAAAAAACAACAAGGAACTGCTAACGTGGGAGTTTATGTTATCTCATTTATGTCTAATAATCTAATATATTGGGTAATACAAATGTAAGAATGACAACACTATGTGTGTCATTTGATGTCTAGAGGGTTCTAATAACATTAAAAGCCATATTTAGAAGATCATAAACATTTCTTTTGAACTACAAAATCCAACTACAAAAATATTTCAGAAAGGACAGCTGGCTTTCCTATTACTATTATACACATTTTTGGGACTTTGTATTGACTTGTGGACTCCTATAGAGCAGCTGCACTCAATAACCCACAAAGAGATCTAAATCTTCCAGACTCTGCGTCTTTTCCTGCTGTGTTCCCTTGGGTTTTCTGCCTCGTGCCAAAAAGGTCTGTGTAATTTACTCCACCCCAGGTATGCCTCCCGCCACGCCCACTCCACTGTGATTGGCCACACTCCAAAGTGCTCCCGAACACTTCCCGAACCCCAATTCCTAATTCTGGCAGTACAGGAGTTGATAGTAAACTGCAATTTATCTTTTTAAAATGTCAGCTTTCGCAGACATGGGTGAGCTTGTAATTTGCATGCACGCTGCAAGCACTAATGCTACACAACTGCTCTTTTCCCATTACTTACACAAAACAAACAGTTAGGACACTACAGTTTGCTCTTCTGACTCTTCAGGACGACCAAGTAACGTTGGAAAGGCATATGACGTCAGCAACAGTGTGGTGGATAATCCAGGTTCGTATTGCTAAACAAAATTAGCTTTCCCTCACACCCGAACAAACATTTCCTGGGAGGCATTGCTCAACGTTGCCCATATAAGGAAGTCCTGGTTGTGTTACGTGAGAAGAACTTGGTGTTAAAGAAAACTAAACAACCTCTGAAAAAGCGTGCAGAGCCATCCAAAACCGCTTTCAGGGCTTACTTTCAAATGAGCAAACCTCTTTATCTGACAGGTTGGCTTCGTTTAAAACCCGAATACAAGATAGTAACAACTAGGGATGTCCCGCACCAAATTTTTTTGGCATCCGATTTTTGAAAAGGTTTTTTTTACTGTTGCCGATCTGATCCGATCCCAATCCTTTTTTCCCCTAATAAACACTAGTTACAAAAATAAATTTGTGACATCTAATATGGTCATTAAAATAGCCCTTCAAAGCATTAAAAATAATCAATTCAAAGCATTGCTGAATTTACTTTATTACACAGAATGACCAACAAAAGCCCATTCAATAAAACATTGAAAAAAACGGGCTTGCAAAATACTGCAGAGATGCACATAATTTTGTTTTTAAGATGCATTTTCGTGTGGAATAAAGCTGATGAGCCATACAATGAAGTTATGGGAAAGAGTAGTTGAAGCTAGACTAAGGGCAAACGTGAGCATTTGTGAGCAGCGGTATGGTTTTATGCCAAAAAACAAAACAAACAAAAAAAAAAAAGAGTACAACAGATGCAGTATTTGCTTTGAGGATGTTGATTGAGAAGTACAGGGAAGGTCAGAGGGAGCTGCATTGTGTTTTTGTAGATCTGGAGAAGGCTTATGACAGGGTGCCCAGACAGGAACTGTGGTATTATATGAGGAAGTCTGGAGTGGCAGAGAAGTATGTTAGAGCGGTGCAGGACATGTACGAGGACTGTAAGACAGTAGTGAGGTGTGCTGCAGGTGTGACAGGAGTTCCGAGTGAAGGTAGGACTACATCAGGGATCAGCTCTGAGCCCCTTCTTGTTTGCTATGGTGATGGGCAGGCTGACGGACGAGGTTAGACAGAAATCTCCATGGACTATGATGTTTGCAGATGACATTGTGATATGTAGTGAGAGCAGGGAACAGGTGGAGGAGAAGCTTGAGGGGTGGAGGTTTGCCCTGGAAAGGAGAGGAATGAAGGTTAGCCGCAGCAAGACGGAGTACATGTGTGTGAATGAGAGGGACCCAAGTGGAAGAGTGAGGTTACTGGGAGAAGAGATAAAGGTGGAGGATTTTAAATACTTAGGGTCAACAGTCCAGAGCAATGGAGAGTGTGGAAAAGAGGTGAAGAAGCGTGTGCAGGCAGGCTGGAATGGGTGGAGAAAAGTGTCGGGTGTGATGTGTGATAGAAGAGTTTCAGCTAAAATGAAAGGAAAGGTGTACAAAACTGTGGTGAGACCAGCGATGTTGTTTGGTTTAGAGACAGTGCCGCTAAGGAAAAGACAGGCGGCAGAGCTGGAGGTAGCAGAGATGAAGATGCTGAGGTTCTCTTTGGGTGTGACCAGGATGGACAGGATCAGGAATGAGCACATCAGAGGGACAGCACATGTTTGAGGTTTTGAAGATAAAGTCAGAGAGGCCAGACTGAGATGGTTCTGACATGTCCAGAGGAGAGATAGTGAATATATTGGTAGAAGGATGCTGAGTTTTGAATTGCCAGGCAGGAGGCCTAGAGGAAGACCAAAGAGGAGGTTTATGGATGTAGAAAGAGGACATGAAGGTAGTTGGCGCAAGAGAAGAGGATACAGAAGACAGAGTTAGATGGAGGCAATTGATTCGCTGTGGCGACCCCTAACGGGATAAGCCGAAAGGAAAAGAAGAAGATGCATTTTCGTGTGTGGGGTATAGAGGGCAGTGGTGTTTAGCATGCTGGTTAAAGCAAGCTTTTGGAGTCAAGTATGTAGAATAAGAAACGTGGGACATCCTGTTGAACGAGTGGGTGCTTAAAAAAAACTGCAGTGAGTGCTCAGTATTGCAAATAAATGGCCAACTGATTTACAGCCATCCTGACGTGGTACTTTAAGGGTAGGACTAATAATTTGACATGTTTATAAATCAATTTGTGGTGTGATTTACAATATATGACTTTTTTGACAAACTTTCTTCAAAGCAATAGTAATTTACTGACGGTCCTTAGTAACAACCAGCGGCACTTCCCCCTCCTGGCACCATGACGAGGGAGTCTGGGCTCAGTAAGGGAAGTCAACCGCTCTCATTCGACCACCAAGTTGTTGTCATCCGGCGTTTTATAGTCTGTCATTAAACATAGCAAGTGTGTCTTTTTTGCTATACAATCTGCCATCAAAAGAAGCAACAGCTCCGCTTGGTGCTAAACGTGTTAGCGGACGTCACTCGTGCACTTCGGCAGGCCCGGCTCATAAAGTGGCGTTTGCGGCACCTGCCACACAACTCGTAACCGTCTCTCACTCTGACCTTGTTCCCCCCTCAGGACGGCTCGTTATTTGACAGGAGAGCGATGAAACAGGGAGGCGCTAAAAAATACAGGGACTCGGTGGGGACGCAAGCGGGAGGCTTGGGGACATGTTTTCTTTTGTGGAATGTGAAGCTAAACACGGAACCACTTCATCATTTTTTTTCCTTCACCAAAGTTGCCTAGAAGTAGCCAAGCGGCAGCGGCAATGATTTCCATATATATGGGATGACCTTTTCCCACCCGGGATGCAGTGAAGTATGTGAGGCAGGGCGTCCTTTTGCCCGTTTAATCACGACCGTCGACTTATTTCATCGGCGCTCAAATGTGCTCGATTGAAGCAAATGTCAAAAGATAAACGGCACGTGGTGACGCAGAAGACGAGCTAACCACTGTACACATCTGTCTCAGTTTATGACCCCCTTGAGATCATTCCTGCAGTCATCACTGGTGGAGGAAATAAGACACGTTGTCATTGCGTCTGTTTATCTCTGGAATGGGAATGGGGCTTTTTCCAAAAGCATACCGATGTCAGTGTAGAGTTACATTTTCATTTCATATTCAAAAAGAAAAACCACAGGCTGAAAATGAAGACGTGCCATTCAAATAATGCAATAGAGAGCAGATAAGAAATGGTAATTATGCAAGTAAAAACAGAAACGATATGCTATAATGCAAGTAAGATAACGTTTTCACTGGAAACTTGGTTTTTGTATGCCTCAGTTTTCATAGAATTCCGTTTTTGAAACAAACATCCTTGTTATCGCATGGAAGAATTAGCCTAAAATAGTTCCCCCCCCCCCTCAAAATTCAAAATGTATCCCTGTTATATCGGCCAATTATGTGATTCTGTCTGCAATTCCGGGGAAATCATAGGGCCCTTTTATAGATAGCGATTGCTGACCTCCAAGAGAAATTTACATTTCAAGCAGCTTTCCAAAAGTGTCATAATAAACGCAATACATTTAAATTATTAAAATAGGAAAATAAAAACTACAAAGAAATCAATAAAAATGTTACAGTACATAAAATATAAATAAATAAATACATAATGCATAATAATAAGGTAAAAAGACCAGTCCTGTGTGTGTTTTTATCGCGTGTTTTGGAGTATTATGAATACACGGGAAATCAATTATTAAATAATTTTTTTTTTTAGTTCAAGATAACAAAATTAACAGAATAAAATACAAACAAATCTTTATTAAATAGAACTCTGTCCGGCTTAACTTAAAACTGTATAAATTGAGTGTGCAGGTTGCAGGGGTCTCCAACTTAACAGTATTTAGGATTGGCAACATTGAGATTGTACACTACTTTATTTACCGAGCCAAAAGTGTGGCCTTCATCTTTATGACCGTTTGGAGATCTACTGAAAATCAGCTGCGAAGCTAGGAGACCCTTCTCATAGTTTCACCATCACAAGGCTGGACACACTGTGTTCATGTTCATTTAACAACCACACACAAATGGCTTTTGGAGGACAGGACATCATTAGGACAGCAAGAGAGCAAAATTGTTCAGTGACACTCGAAATGGTTAGTACGTACCCTATGAACATGATAGCCACTTGTAGTTTTCCCGTGAGACAAAAACAAGCTCTGAACTAACCGCATTGCTTGTTGGATGTCACTGGGGTAAAAAGTCACATTTGGGGTCCGAAGACCAGAAGCTGCAGGAAAAGTCAAACAGCAATAGATTTGAAAAGGGAGTGATCAAACATGCGATTGACTGGCGACCAGTCCAGGGTATACCCCGCCTCTGGCCCAAAACCAGCGGTGATAGGCTCCAGCATACCCGCAACCCAAATGATAATAAGCGGCATAAAAAATGAATGAATGAATGAATGAATGCATGCAGTGTTTATTTTGTATTATTAATTGGACTTAAGGTCCTTCAAGTCTTCAGTACAATGTAAAAGTCTTGTTGAATGTTCAACTATTTCATTTGTCATTCATAATTGCTTTGCGTTGTATTCTGCAGGAAAAAGTATAATTATTCTCCATCAAATGTCTTTTTCTTAATAGAACAGTTTAATTGGACTTACATTCGTTCCAACGGGAAAAATTGCTTCGGTTTTTGTACAATTCCGTTTTCGTTGAACCTTTTGGTGCCAATTGTTAACAAAACCAAGGTTACCCGCCACAGTAATTTAATACACACATCAGCTCAGTCCCGGATTCCAACACATTTATCTAAAAAAAACCCAAACGGAAGCACTTCTACCGTCACATGGGATTAAACTGTCCCGCACCCCCGCTCATTCAATAACTCAATGATGCCACATGTGATCTCGGACACAGCAACACTGCTGCGTTATGAAATCATTCATTTTTCTGGGAATTAAAGCAAATTTTCTCACCTTTAACCCTCCTGAGGAGCAGCATCAGTAGCAGTAATTAAATGGGAACCAGTGCTATGTGGCGCTTTTGGAATACATCCGTGCACAAATAAAGCCATTATCTGCATTATTTACTATTCCGGCTCATTCCCCGTGGGTGCTCCTTCTCCTAATGGCGCCTCCGCTCACTTCACATCTCGTTTACCGTCGGCGCGCCGGCCGTTGACGTTAACTGAAGAGGAGCTTTAATGAAGCAATCTTCTTTCGCGCTGACCGTGAAAGAGCCCCAAGACCAATTACTCCGCTTCGTCTTTGTCACAAATGACATGATTTGTTTTATTTAAATACAGCCTTTTATTGTCCATCGTGAAAACGAGGGCCGAAATTACTGACCAGAAGGTCCTATAAACACGAGGATCTTCCCAGTTTGACATGGAAGCTTGGAGGAGCTCTTGAATGGACTGAAGAAGCAGCCTATGTGCTGGTTTATAGTTTACAAAGCAGTAAATTGAGCAGCGGGTGTGTTTATTAGCCCTTTGTCCTCTTTTTCTAACTCAGCCACCCACTACTGAGGTGCTGCAACAATTCCAGCGTGCTAAGCATTTTTCTCCTCGGCATCTGGGCTGCTGCGTGACGTCTGATGCGGCGCAAATGTCGGCCTCTGGCTAAAGCTGAATAATGCACAGCATCTATCATTACCATGCACGGGCATCGGCGCATCATGACTCATAGAAACTGCAGCAGACAGCGGCAAAAAGCTTCTGTTTCATGAATAAACACCCCGTGACCCTCCACAAAGCAGGCTTGCATAATCTGGCAACACAAAACACCAGCCCCGCTCCTCTGATGTGCTTTTCCAGATAATTCCTGGAAACGCTCGCAGTCTCCGAGCGCTTAATTATAAACATTTGCTTTGCTTTGGGATGACACGCACGTGGGTTCGCCAGGCGAGGGCGCAACGTGGGAATGATCTTCCAAAACAGAATTGCCTCGCAGACACACAAGGCGCAAATGATTGAAACCAGCCTGGAGCGCCATGTTAACAGTCCTCATTTTTAACAACAACACACTGGTATCTTTTTTTGGCCAGAATCACGGGTCCGTCAGCCCGCCTTGCCTTGTGGAAGGTGACACGATGCGCGGAAGGGGGAACGGCCGACGCAGACGGGGAGCCTGAATGCCTCGTTTGTCTCTTCCTTTCCATCTTGATTAGCCAGAAAATGATTTTGAAACTAAGCAGAAAGAAAAGGCCAGCTTTTGTGTATAGTCCCCACCGATTAAATGTAAGAAGAGTCAACACATTGGGCGAAGTGGATTCATTGACTACCCATCAAGCAATCGCTAAGAATAATGTTGATGGTTCGTGTCACCAAGGATATGGTTTTGTAGCGTTGTCTCGACACAGCGGACTAGCAAACAAGACGGGGGGTGGGGGCGGGGGGCTGGTTCAGGCCAGACTGGTTTGCTGCTTAGGGAACTAAAAGCAAACTAAGTTAGCACATTAATACAATCGCACCCGCAGGCTGGAATTTTAGCGGCTGGACTACAAGTATGTCTAATAGACCACAACCTGGTTTTACCATTGTTTTTGTTTTGTTTTCTTTAACAACAGAACGACAACATTGTCAAAACAATCCGTGTTGTATCCCCGCCAGGCCCGTAGCTGGTGATGCAAAGTACCACTACAAGGGTGTGAAAGTGCGCCTGAGTCTTCTACAAACAAAAATCCTTGGTTAAATGTTTAGAAATTAAATGTAACCTTTATTTTACACCATTAAGAAACCAGAGATGCTCATTCAACTCCAGACTGTGAGGTGAGATTCAGCAGTGGGCCAATAAATGACAAGCTGCAGACCGAAAATGGTGCTGCACCATCTTGCGGGAATTGACATCATCCATGCGAATGAAATGCCGTCATCGTGAGGAGAAGGAACGTTTGTGTGGAAAGTATTTCCCCGGTGGACCGCTCTGTCTTGGCAGCTAGCTGGGTTACTTAGTTTAGCAGAGCATGCAAGTGCGGTTGTGGGTGTGTGTGACTCAGGTTGTGTAAGTGTTTTTACACCGTGTTGGCTTTTACAGCTTGTTAATGTAAGCGAGCGTCATGCAAGTTCTGAATGAAATAAGATGAGAAGCGCGTTTATTCTTGCACTGAGCTCATCTAAACCGTCAATAGACACTCAACACACTTTTCCTGCCTTCAAAAGAAAAGCGCTGTTCGGCATATCCTGTCTAATTCTGCAAACAAAATAAGGGTGTCGTAAAAAATCTCTTCTACCACAATTGCAATTGAAACCGTGACTTTGTCTTTTTTTAAAACAAGAACAGGAATTACAGTTATAAGGAATTTCTAGAAATGTTAGCAGAGGCTGACATCCCATTGGAGAAGTTAGCCAAGCTAAATCTGCTTCAGAAATTCTGGGAAAAAGTGCATAAAAAAATGTAATAATCATTGCATTTGATTCGCTGACATTTTATTTACTAATTCAATGCGGGTAATATAAATGTTTAAGTTAAAAACCGGAATTCTAAAACAACAATTGTTTACGTATATTTCACTCTGATGCCAAGTGTTCAAAAGCAGGCGCACCGCCACTTTTGTTTATTTATTTGATTAGGGCGGTACATGTTAACCAACACACGAGCAAAAGCATGAGAGTAAATATGCCAGAATTAGCTGCAATAGCTTTCCCAAGGCAGGCACCATAAAACTCATTTATGTGTAGTGTCATTTATAAAACACCATAAAAGGAGGGTAAAACAAATATACAATACATTTACAGCCCAGTTACAGCGAACATAAAACAGATTGTTAAGATTGTTAAGCGCTATAAATAGTCATCAGCTTGAAGTGATCAGCAAGAACACAGGACTGGTTTTGCCTTTAACCAGCGTTTGTGTTTTCTTGATGCTGGATAGTTGTCCCAGTTTCTAACATGAACTGGTGGTGCATTCCATGACTGTGCGCTTCTGATGGAAACAACCATTTGGCTAAATTTAGTCCTACGTCGCTGTTTGTTGCAATCAATCCTCGTGAACAACCTAGTATTGGCTAGACTGTTTTCTTCTGTATAAAAACCTCTATTGGGGGAGGGGCGGGTCCATTCCAAACCTTAAAAATAAGACCGAGACATCCAAGAAAAGCGGTTAAAATATCTATATCTAATACGTTATACTTACTAAAAATATTATAATTTTGGAGACTAACATGAAAGCGCGTATGGCTCTTCAACCCAAGCCCAACCCCTCATCTAAAAGCACTCATATCTGGCTCGTGCCGTAACCCCCCCCACCCCCCAACCAAAACAAAAGCGACAAGACAGTTTACATTTCTAAACATATTTGTCCAATTCTGCAAATAGGCAATGTCATCCAGACCCGCCCTCCGTAGGAGGCAATCCCGGTGGGAAACATTCAACACTGAGGATGCAACACTTGTGTGATTTGTCCTCCGCGTTGCGCGGCTAGACGGCAGACAAAGACTGACAGGATCTCGGCGCGATCGCTCACTTGCAAGCTATTGTGTTTGTTCACCTGACAGAAAAGCAACTCCGCTTGCCGGTGCCGCAGCCGCAAAAGGACGTTTCTCAATGACCTCGCCCGCTACTGTGGGTGTAAAATGGCAAAAACGTCCACAAAACTCAATGTTTCATGCTCGGGCGCCCTTGCACGCCCATTAATAATGGCCAAGACAAATGTTTACCAGAAAACTACCTCCAGAATGGGAACACGGAGGATTCAACGACACGCATGAATCAGGACAGGCCGTGTGCGCTGGCGCACGAGTGCCGCAGTGGAAAACATTAAGGATAAATTAAAGTCTGGCTGGTGTCAGGAGAAGAGCACCGTGCCGTCTTTCAACGTGAGCTGGTGTTTTCTTTTCCGCTCGAAACCTCGTACGGGGAGGAAAACGATGGGGTGGGGGCGAGAAAGAGACTGCTCGGGGAGAAAATGATTTTCCTGGTGGCGTGCGGAAAAAATGGTGACCAGGACGAGTTAGCAGAAGACACTGCACGCACCTCTGTACGATCTGCCGAGTTCTCCGAGTATTAAAACATTTCACACCACCTTTCAAGACCTTATTTCAGGCGGACCTCCAGCAAAAACGCAGCATCAGAGTTGTGACGGGAGATTGTGTATTTCTCCATCTTTGCCTTTCACACAGGACCCAGCAGAGTCGGACACTGTG
Organism: Oostethus manadensis; assembly: GCA_024372805.1. Lineage (NCBI taxonomy): Eukaryota > Metazoa > Chordata > Actinopteri > Syngnathiformes > Syngnathidae > Oostethus > Oostethus manadensis. Next base: position 1,995,306 of record QODF01000250.1, on the reverse strand, counting down.
GCAACAGTGTGTGCATCCCGGAATCAGAGAACAGTGTGAACTATAAAATACATTTTGGACAGCGACCACTGCTTTTTGGTGCCGTTCATGCAGAACACGGACACAGAAAGAAAAAAAAAAGGTGTAAGGTTCTACAGCAGGGGTGGGCAATGAGTTTACCCCAAGGGGCCTCAAAAGAGCATCCATCCATTTTCTTCCGCTCATCCGAGGTCGGGTCCCGGGGGCAGCAGCCTAAGCAGGGAAGCCCAGACGTCCCTCTCCCCGGCCACTTTGTCCAGCTCTTCCCGGTAGATGCCGAGCTGAAAGACATAGTCTCTCCAGCGTGTCCTGGGTCTTCCCCGAGGCCTCCTACCGGTTGGACGTGCCCTGGACACTTCCCCAGGGAGGCGACGGGAGGCATCCTAACCAGATGCCCGAGCCACCTCATTTGGCTCCTCTCAATGAGGAGGATCAGCGGTTCTACTCCGAGTCTTTCCCGGATGACAGTGCTTCTCACCCTAAGGGAAAACGCAGCCCCCCTGCGGAGAAAACTCATTTCGGCCGCTTGTACCCGCGATCTTGTCCTTTTGGTCACTACCCAAAGCTCATGACCATAGGTGAGGGTAGGAACGTAGATCGACCGGTAAATCGAGAGCGTTGCCTTTTGGCTCAGCTCTCTTCACCACAACAGACCTGTGCAGAGTCCGCATCACTGTAGATGCTGCACCAATCCGCCTGTCCATCTTGCGTTCCATTTTTCCATCGCTCGTGAACAAGACCCCGAGGTATTTAAACTCCTCAGGACCAGACAGAGAGTGGCTCAAAAGACCCTGATGATGATTAAAAACATTGGACTTTGTTTTCCCTTGCCCAGATGCGGGCAGCCGGAGGCGGAGGCCTTGTCGGTCCAATCCTTGGCTACAGAAGCTAGTTGTCTGCCTCAAAAGACCACAAAACTAAATTCTATTTATTATTAGGGACGTCACAAGACACTCAGTTCACAAGACGATACACAAGATTGGGTCTATAGGAGCAAGACGAGACTTATACTGAAATTAAATTATGAAAATATGACAATATATTGCTAATGCAATTTCTACTGGTCCCGCCTCCACCCACCAAGACAGAGAGACTCAATGACTGCTCACTTTCTTTGTCCAATGTGGCAAGGTGTTGAAACCAGTGCACAGAGTGAACCCTCCTGCGCGTTTGGAGGCGAGACACGAGGAAAACAGACATGCATGCACATTGAAATGCATTGAGATCAGCTGGTATCGGACGTGTTGCTATTTCAGTATCCATCCGCACGTCGCTACGGAAAGTCAGTGTACCCCAGCCCCGTCGCCAGTCGTTGACGTCATCAGCAGCCTCAGCGTTTCGTACTGATCACGGCTGAAAAATACACCACAATGGAGCCAAAGAAAGAAGGTGAGAAACACCTGAATAAAAAAAAAAAAAATACACTGAACATGAAAGGCCTCATCGCCACCTTTGTCAATCAAGTCATCAATTATGATAAACGTGACGTTAAATATTCATGTATATGCTTGATTCATATGCATTTTGAATTGTTTTCTGCATGTAAACCTACAAACACGTGTTCTGTGTTAACATTCTGGGCGTCTGCGATGGATTAATTGGTTTTACATGATTTCTTATGGGAAAAATGGATTCGGTTGGTGTATGTTTGGGTCCGAGTTGCACCTTGTGGAATGAATTAATGAGACTAACCGAGGTTCCGCAGTAAAAGCACTGTCCTTTTCATCCACACATGAACTTATTTAAATTTTCCATTAACCTCAAGCGGGGCCAGTCAGGGACGGGCAAGGGGATGTGGACTGCGGGCAAAGCGTTATTTTGCCCGTAGCTTCCTTTTCTGTTATTTCCCCGTTGTGAAGCAAGTGATTCCCTCTGATTTTGCATTCAAAAGATAAAAGCGCCACTGAAAAAGGTCAAGGTCACTTCGGATCACGCACGCCCAAGGGTGAATATGATTCATCAATATTCATAAGGAAGTGGTGTCTGTGTGGAACGTCAATCAATCACCGCAGGTCAAAGGCTGGCGAAACCCAACAGCATTCCCTTGTCTTCCTGCCTCATCGCATCTTACAAATCCGACCCGAAAATCACTACAGTTGTGCCGCACGGTTGGTTGAACACCGGAGAATACCCAGGAGGATTTCCTGAAAAGGACACCTCCACCCCTTACCCTGAGCCTGGTTTCCTCCAGTCTTATCCCCCCCCACCCCGACCCAGTCATGAATATTGATAACCGTGCCTGCTGCGCTTAATGGCGACGCTGTGAGGAGTGATGCTTGCTGTGTCAATTGCATCATGCCCTCCCCTTCCTCTCCCTCGCACCCGAAACCAACATGGAGCCACCACATGCACAGAGATGATCTGTCAACAAGGGATAAGTTAGAGGTCAGGACGTGCACGTTGTTGAAAACAGTGGATGATGATTAGCATTAATCTCACATTTTTTGGGCCGACAATAGACCCAAACCCAAAGACAACAAAAAGGTTTTAAAAAGTCCAGCAAGGGATATCATTTGCCATATTGTGGCACGTCATCAATTTCCACACGGCAACGCAGTGACATTTACTTTTTACTGAACAGCCACATTTCTCGCTTCCCCCTTTTAGAAAAGTTTCAAGGTTTTTACTCAATTCCCCCACGTTTTTGGTGCAAATTGAAAAAGTACATAAGAACAGCAAAAATACACTGATCCACCTAGTCCTCTGCTGTCTGGATTTTCAAAGACCCTTCTCCGAAAACCCACTTTGCTTCCGAAACATGACACGACTGCCTCTTTGGAGGGAAGCAACTCGGAGCCTCCGACTGCGCATTTGTTGATTTAACCGAAGCTTAAAGCGTCCGCACGAGCGGGTAATCTTAACAAACCGGAAAGACTAACGAATTAAAGCCGCAGTGTCCTGATACATGCATCTGGAGACATCCCAGAAGCAAAGAAATGAGGAGGAACGGCGGTGCAGGATGTGGGAGATACAAGGCATGTCGATTGGAATACAAAACATGAACAATGAGCACGTTATACAATGTTCACATCAGTACACTTCCTAATGAGAGTCAACAAGCAAGCACGGCTGTAGACGTCCACAATGTATGCCGCTGGGACATCTTCCTGAATTTGGCGTGTATTCAGCAAAAATGTTCTAGGATCGATGCTGATCTGCTATACTCCAAACAACACACACTCACGATTCCTTTTATTTGTAACTAAATACCATATTTTACTCACAAAAATACGGCTGGCTCAAAAGTCGAGTGTTCAGGTGACTCTAGGGGTGTTATTCTATGCACAGTGGACTCTAATTGTGTTAAAAACCGTACGTACAGGTTTTCTATGTTGCAAACGTAAAATCTTGTGTGTATTTAGTTAGCGGTTGATGAAGCAGCTACATCTCCAAGCTAGATATAATTAGCATCCAAATTAAAAGACCACTGCCATCTAAAATACCACATTTCCCACTCCACACAGGTATACCAATACACATAGTTGCATATTACTTACAGACAAGCAGAATCGTACTAACAAGTATTCCGTACCAAAAGCATCATTTATGCTCTGTATCAATTTGTGTGCCCGACTAAGTCATAGGCTCAATTCAATAAATCACTGCGGCCCCAGGGTGTCGCAAATACTAAGCACAACCCCACTTACACTTAAAAGGCAGCACAAATATGTTAAATGAATATATTTTCATATGAATCTGCATCTGACTTTAGGTTACAGGACCATGACTTTTTCTCCACTTTTGTTAGCAGTTCAGCCTTATTCGCGTATTTCGCATATTCTGGCTTACCTCCCGCATTGTAACACGCTCAGCGGATGACAACATGATTAGTCTTGATGCTCTACTTTGTAGGGGAGTTGCTTAATTACAACTTCATTAACATAAAAACACCATAAAAGGTATCGAAATGCTGGAAAGAGATGTTAAGTTCTCTAGAACGGTTACACGCACACAAAAAGGAGACGGTCTAAACAGAAAACAATCTGTGCAGCAGACAATGGATCAACGACCTGCTGAGTTATGTACATTATATTTAAAGACAGGTGGGGTGCCCAAGTGCTTCCTTTAGTGGCGAGAATGTGCAGATGTTTCACTTAATTAGATGCTGCTGGAAGGCATGGGCCGATACCTGCGTACTTTACGTGTCGCAAATTTCCAATACCACATGCAGAGATTTCTGATCCATGAGTCACCTCACAAACACACAAAATAGTCGGCCATCGCAAACTCTATAACTTCCGGCTCGCTGATTTTATGCTTGCCTGTAGAGAGGAGTTTATTACAGCCCCGTATAAAATCAATAATAATGATTAGGGGTTCCTCGAGCTCTCGCAAGATTAAAACGTGATAACACTAGATTTCAGGGAGAAAAAATGTGATGGCCACTACGCCTGGGACCACAGTAAATCAGTTATCACACAATAAATGAAAATGAACTGAATAATTTGGCCGGCCTCGATACATTGCCACGTACATGCGTGTCTGTTTTCGTCATCTCCTGCCTCCAAACAGGCAGGAAGAGAGTTCACTCTGTGCATTAGTTTCAGCACCTTGGCGCGTTTGTCGCATAGAACAACGGCATAAACCGAGTGAGCGCTTTTGGCTTGCCGTTCTATCCAGACTGTTTGTCTCGGGTGGTGGAGGCGCGGCTGCCTGCATACAGAATGCAGAATAGTATAACGCAGCAGAAATGAATTTAGTAGATTGCAAAATATTGTCATACATTTTGTTGGGTTTTTTTGTACTTTTCTTAAAAGTAATGTTACCATCTCGTCTTGCCACGTTCGTGTATGGTCTCGCCTCGTTGCATTCCTAATAATGATAATGTGGCAAACTTGTGGAGGGCTTTTATGTGTCGGGTTTGCTGATATTCTTTTGGCGTGTTTGCATATCAAAGCAAAGCAAAGCAAAGAATTGTATCGGTATCTGCAGATATTCCAGTGAAAAAATGCGGCTCGGTACCCATTGCCAGCAAATGCGAGTCATTCAGTGATGACAACATCTGCGCAAAACGAAGCTCCCCGTCCTGTAGAGGAAAACAGTACTTTCCATTGCGCCGCAGACGAGGATAAGATGATCGAGCAGACGGGAGATTTCAACTGCAGGACGAGGACATCGTGCTGAGGCTGAGGCGGCTAGGACAAAGTGGCGAGGTAGTCGAGACGAGATGACATAAATCAACCGGCCCCAGCCCGGCGCTGCGTTTGTGCAACGCTCCCAAGTGGATCTCTTTAGCGCGACTCTCCTCCTGCCTGCTGAAGAAGGCCAACAGCCTGTGACTCCATTTGTCGCAGCCGCTGAAATGAATAACCTTTCAGGCGAGCCCGGCCGGGAGCGGGTGGCGAGCGGCATACAAACAAGCGAGGCCGTCTCCCACCTGCCAGCGCTATTTGCCCGATAAATGTAGTGCCTCCCCTGGCACGGTTGTTTAGGTGTAATCTATTTGTATATATCTCGGCAAAGCAATTACTATATGAAGGTATAATTTGGAGTGTGCGGGAACACACACGCTGTAAGAGATTATTGGGAGGAAGCTTAATTGTTTCCCAAGCAACTCGTCCCCCACCAAGACTGTCGCTGCTGTGAAATCTCCTCTGGCGATTATTTTACTTTCAAATTACTTACTTGTGTCCTCCAGCCAAATCCTTCATGTGAGCCAACCTAGTTTTATTTTTAAAGGGGTGCGTTTGTGTTGGGATGGGAGGTCTGAAATAGAGTCCTCGAGGAAAACAACATGTCTCTTAGCCTGCGGTACGGTAACAAATCGAGCTGCAGCGAAAAGGTTAGCTCAGTGTTTACCGCTAATGACAGCGGGCGACTGACGAGACCCGGCGGACGTGATTAATTCCTCCAATAAACAAGGCCGTCAAGGGCGCGGCGATTCCAAATGGCCCGATGACTCGTACAAACGGTTCGTCTTCATCACGCAAAGCGGGTGCCCCGAGAACAAAGCCGAAGACGTTAACATCATCGCCTCAGACAGACAACCTCGCACTGGGCAGACGAGTTTCTCATCTCCAGCGTGAGCGACAAAAGGCAGCGTCACTTTGTGTTATCGAAGCTGATAAAAAGCGTCTTCCTTTGCGGCCTCCCCAAGGGTCGCTGTCGCGTCAAGGGGAAGATGGATGCACATGTGGCCGCCGCTCGCTCAACAGCAACATCTCTCTTCCTCAAAAGGCCCGAGAGGCGTTGCGACATCACACAATAACTATTGTCTAGTGCGGGGACGCAGGGGGGCCGCTACAAGAATCAAAACCGCCTTTAAAGTGACACCGCAGCTCATTTACTACCCTTCTCACTGCAACCATAACACTGTAATCGAAAGAGGCTGCGCGCGTGTGTGTCTAAATCAGCTGAACTCATCGCACACAAACAGCAGCGTTGTGCAGGCCGGCCATCAACACACACATTAGGGCGCAGAGAAGAGCTCCTTACCTGCAGTTTGGCGGGGGGTCTAATGTAATTTCAGCAAGCTCCTTCTGGATCCTGAAAAGAGACGTTACCAGCGTTTAGACGTATTTAATGGTCTCTGTCAGGGCCTGAATGAACACAGTCAATACCATCTTTAAAAAGAGGGCTGCTACAATAAATATGCTGTCTTCCTGGCATTGGGTTGCCACATTATTGGATTTTTCTTCCGTACACATTGTAGCTAGAATTACGTGATGCTACTCCCTTCGTTCAGACAGAATCACAGGAGTCTTTATTCTGAAAGCTCCACCGCGCCACGGCGTGCGCTCGTTTGTCCGTCAGTCTAAACCTTAGCGGACTACTTCACAGATGTGTCGAACGTGGCAACAAAAAAAAAAAAAACATTGTACAAGAGCTTTGTGCGCTTTAAAAACAACAACGGCGGTTCCTGAGTGGAACTTTTTACAGCCATGGCGCAATACACCTAAAAACACCTAACTTCCAGACAAGAAAGCCGTCGCTCAAACATGACAGGCTCTCTCTCTACATTCACTCACATCTGCGTAGAGTGGAACACCACTTAATTCGCGGTCGTACAATTTTGGAATTTCACCCAAATTCGTCGGAGGACGTCACTTGTAACGGGGATTCACCTCGGTGAGAAACAGTGAGGTTTAAACCTGGAACAGATTTTTCTCTATTTACCAATTTCTATTACCTATTTCCCAAGTTTAAAATGTCTCCACAATTCCAAACAAAATTAGAAGTCGAACCGCACCAGAGATTTCATCATTATCTTTGAAAAGGCAGAACTTTTGATACAACATTTCAAGGGGTCCTGTAATAAGTTTATTTTCATAAAATACTCCATAAACCTCAGGGCTGTGAGCAGGGGAAATCTGCCTTCTTCTCCTCTTGACCCAAACTCTACTCTGTTGCGACTGGTCGTGCTAATGGTTATAAGCAAACCGGAATTTAAGAAGAAGTGGATATCGTAGCATGATATTGGACAATCTGGCACGGAACTGTGCTTTGTTCATAAAATCTCTATCCTTGGATTGGAGTGAAGTAGGTCTTTAGCTCCACGTTGCTGCCTTACTCTGGTTTAGACACAATTCTTACATTCATCTAAAATGCAACCAATTTTACTGAACATTCGAAACAGATACATAGGTCAGAAGTTGCCAATGGACGCTAGGGGCCCTTTAAAGAGGCTCTCAGGGGTACCTCATGCATTGGCTATTTCGTTGGGGAGAGGAAATCCATCAAATCATTACCACCGCTTGGCATACATCTTCAAATGGCAATTATGTCACGACTGAAGCTGTCCATCCACTCTCACTTGGTTGAAAAACAGATATTAACAGTCATCATTGGCTGCTCGGAATGATTCAACCCATTACCTAGTCATTGCAACTTGATCATACCCGAGGTTTCTTTTGGCCAAAAATAAACGACACTTGATGCCGATGATGGCTTTTTCTGCTGATATAGTGATGATTCACACAAAAAGAAAGCCGACCGCTCGAGGTTGAATTTAATTTGTTGTTGAGCTGAAAGCTCCTCGTAGCCCGGCTCAGCAGACGCGCAAGAGAGAGGACTTGTAAATAAAAAGCCATGTCTGTCTTTAAAGAGAAGCGCAGCAAAGACTTGCAGGAGGCAGACCCATTCCATCAATTAGCCTGGATTGGAAATATCCTTCCAACGAGGGCAATGAAGCTTTATTGATGTGAGTGTTACCTCCTTCCCAACAGCTTTACAGTCCCACTAAATAGCAGGCATGTTTGAAATGACAATGCCATTGGGACTACAGTGCTTTTTATGTTGCCTCACACCCTCGGGGCACCAAGTAGAGAGGCCTTTTATTTTAACAAACAACCCCGTGTACTCGACACACCGCAGGTGGGGGGAGGAGGCCGGCTTACCTCTTGGCACTAGTTGAAAGTTTAGCAGCGGTTTTACTCGAGATCTTGGTCTCCTTCTTTTTGGGCTGTGCTTGCTCGCGCTCCTGTTCCGGCGGTACGGACTCCCTTTGTTCAATGTCAGAGCTTCCCCCGCTGGTGCTGGGGCTGTCGTCCGGTCTCTGCACTTCACTGGACATCATGGGCCCTGGAAAAAAACAAAAAGTCACCAGTCATGTCGCGCCATCACAGCCCACGCAGAAAAAAAAATAATTGTGAGGGTAAACATTTCAGTGTTGCCCACATGACTGCGCTCAATTAGCACGTGATGACATCATCGTCAAATTTGAATTGGCCAGGATGCATTTGCATGTAACTTTATAGGCCAGACGAGAACGGATCACTGAGTGAAAACGATGTAACACACCTATGGTCCACCAATGTGTGGCGCTGTGAACAGACACGCAGATGGAACCACATCACACACAAAACCACAGAAAGAAGAAACGCGGATAACTCTGTCGCCTTCCACTTTCCAATGCTCATCTAGACTACCACAAAGTAGAACTAGTTTTGCAACTTATTTTGGAGTACGATACAACTAATGTCGGAAAAAGGCCAGTCACAATGCTCAGATATTACGTTGGCTTGTCGTCATAGCTCGCATCTGGTCCCGTGACATCAGGTTTGCTAGTCTACACGGAAATGACAAAAACGATAAAATGCTTGAAGACGTTTGTGTGGACAGACCCCCTGAATAGACGCCGTCAGAACAAGGAATAACGTGTCATAATGGGATTAACAAAGAAAAAAAGCAAAACAAATGTTTTACAAATATAAAGTAACTTTCTTCAGTTGCTGCTTCGTTTTTTTTTTATGTCACAAACAAGACGAGGGTCTTTAGCAGCACCCGATGCTCGTTGAGAAGAGAAAACCCGTCGACATTTGCGTTTGCAAATAGGGGACCTTTTCCAGAACTTTTTCTTTCCCATGAAAGTTAAAATATGGGGAACTATTAAAACAAAAGGGCACCGGAAAAGATCAGGAGGGTTGACATGTATGAAGATGACTGATATGTGCTTTCATTTCAGTTTCTCCTAAGGTCTCTTCACTAGATTTAAAGAAAAGTAATAATCATTATATGAGGTGTGGTACCATACATACCGCAGCCTACTATACAGAGTTGTAGTCGCAAGCTACAGTCCCATTATAATGTGTTTATGAGCGAGGGCGAACGGGTAGCACCAAATGTATTTGCAGGGGGCACAAAGGAATGTATGGGAAACACCGTTTACAAAACAATGACCAATTTATGTTTGAATCGTACTGTATCTGAACAAAGATCGCCAAATCCAGCGATTTAATTAGACGGATAAATGGTGTTGTAGGAACAATCCAACAATTTTCTTTTCAAAAACCTTTTCAGACCCGTTTTCCGATGTTTGTGTTTCTCAGGCTCAGACAAAAAATACCATTCCTCTGTAAACGAAATGCCCAAATCCACGAGGCTTTGATCAATTCAGGTAAATCTAGGATAATAAAGCTGGGAAGCCTCAGATTGGAGAGTATTAGTTGAACAGATGTGCAGCTGGATGAAGCAGCTGGAAACAAACAAGACTTTGAAAACAAACTGACAATAGATTGATGCGGCGCACACTTCATTAGCTATAATCCAAAAGTATGGCTTTAATAATAAAATATTAAAGCTCAGTTTTGATTGACATCGTCAGAGAGAACCACTTTAAAATGCATATTATTGCTGGGGTTGGAATCTGCTGTCTGTTTATTTTATTTAGCGGATGGGGCCAAAACGTGCAGTACAGTAAAAGGGGGTTTATAACTACTTGATATCTCCTTCAATTTGGCTGATTTCATAGCTGAAAGGTTGGTTTTAACGTCATCATTAGCTACAGAAATAACACTGAATGTGCTTCCGGATACTTGTCTTTAAGAATGCTTGGGAAAGACCCAGATGATGTCCAGTGGGTCATCACTGCCCATGAATCTCTTGTAATAAGCTCTCATTACATTTGGCGGGGTATGTTGCGCCTGGGACGTCATGAGCTAATCTTCAGGGCAGTGTGTGTTCGTTTGAAAGAAGTCGCACTTTTTTTTATTTGCATGATCATTACTGTTGCAGTTCTCATTGTCTTGTTCTGCTTTAAAGAAAGTTCCAATGGCCTTTCTGGTGTAGGAAGTCCCGGTGTGTGTGTGTGTGTGTGTGTGTGTGGGGGGGGGGTGTATTAATAGAAATGAATTGAAAAACAAAATAACCCAGAAAAGTTAATATATATATATATTAATGTGATCACCAGGGCAAGTTGGTTCAACTGGCCGCCTGGACAGCCCTTGGTTAAAATGCAGCTCATTTACAATCCATTGCAATTGAGACTGTGACGTTTAAAGCATTTCTTTCTGGCCTGCGTCTTAAGCAGGCGACAAAAACAAGGCTAATATGGGATGTGGGATTGTGAGATGGAGGCCACATAGTTTTTAATGACTATATTGTCATAGGTGCAATCCATTTGAATTGTACTTTAATCCAGTTGTGTGTAAGAATGGGAAACGGGAAAGATCCAAATGATGCCCGGTGGGATAGATGGTGGTCATCCATCATGCATTCTCATGCATCTACAGGCATGATCCAGCTCCATGCAATGAGATCTCAGCCCATCTGTCAGGTTATGTTGCGTCTGGTGAGTAGCTATGTTGGCTTCAATGTAAAAGCACACAAAAGCATTCGTAACACATTAGCAGACCAGCCGTGAAGACGTCATGGACGTCAACTTGTGCCCCTTAGCGGGCGCTTAAAAGCAAGAACGAGCGAGGGTATAGATATTAAATCACAATATTAAGGTGTGTATTCACACCAGTGTAAGCTATCTGACGGCTAAATCTAAAGTGGACGACAGCTCGCCTTTCGCGGGGCTGGCGGAGGGGGCGTTTCATGGCGGTGGGAGACATCGCCGCTCAAACGTAAATGTTAGCCGGATCAGTGGACATCGAGGTTATGATGCCCCCCTCCCCCGACACACACACTCCCCCCAAAAACAAGCACCGACGCTTGTTACGGTGCCTGCGCGTCGCTCGCAAGCGCGGAGCCGCCGCTTTGTGGGGGTACTGCACACAATGGGGGTCGGCTGGGGGCAGAAAACCGAGCCGTCCGTGAACGTCACGGTGGGAGCTAGCTAGCGTCAGGACGCTGAAAGTAGGGTGCGTTCCATCGCCGCTGGGGGGTTTAAAGGCAACAAGGGGGGAGATTAGGCCTCTGAGTTGGAAACTTAACGAAAAGACGCATAACAGAAGGCGTTTCTGTGTGGACCCCCCTCCCGCCCACTTCCTTCGAAGGAGACGACGGCGGCGCTGACGGGAGGACGGTGGTCGGCAGGGCCGGCGGAGTCGATCTTCGCCGCCAGAGTGTCCACATTATGACCCTGCTTCGGCACAAAGGGAGGCTCGTCCCACACATCCACACCCCCCCGCCTCCTCCTCCTCGGCGGAGGAGGAAAAAAAAAACACGCCACTTTTCACGGGACATTTGCTGACTTTCACGCCTCCGAACGTTACCTGCTGGCGCTCGGCCGTCGATGCTGCGATACGGCGTGGTTGATCCCAAGCTAGGCGAGAGCAGAGGCTCCTCACGCGGCTGCGTCCTGGCTATTTAAAGCGCGGCGGCAGCAGGCAGCTAACAGCCGACAGAAGCGAGGTAGCCCCGGACCGCCCCCGCGCGCGCGCCCGCCCGATCACGCTCGGCAAGCTGCGCGTGCACGCGGGGGCCGCCGCACACTCCCGTGGCTAGAGGCAGCCTGCACGAGGAGGCCACACGGGCGCGCGCTAATGAATCAATTAAAAGCACCGACAACAAAAGACATCACGCTGATGCTAGTTAGCGAGCTGTTGCTATGCGATGTTTAATGCATGGAGGCTAGCATTTAGCAAACAGTGTGTGCGCGCTAAACTGTGTGTGCGTGTGCGGGCCATTGTTTTTGTCCTGCCGCTTTGCTGCAGCGTACGCGACATGAATGCATGGTGGCCCTCCTCCATCCGTGCACAGCCACTGTGACACGCACACATGCAATAGTACATTCAGGACATGCAGCAGGCCCGTTTCGGGCTGCAAAACATCCAAGCCGCCCCCCTCCCCTCACTTTTCGAGTGGCCGCCGAGCTAAAGCTTGTTACGTCACACCGTCTGCATAGTTGGCTCGCAGGAAAAAAACTAATTTGAAAATGCCAAGAAGTTCATGTTCACATGCTCCAGTGATGCAGAACCTGGTAGCAGGTAAGGGAAGAGGAAATATTCATCAAATGAATGCATATTTGACTTCTAATCCAAAGAGGCCCAGTGATGCTGGCTAAAGATACGTCTGTGCTGCGTTGCTGTGTGCTTCTTTCTAAGTTTCTTACTTTGTCAGGTAAGAAATGTATTTGGTAACGTGACGCTATAAAGGTAAGGTTTGCTTCTGCTGGCCACGGTACTCAATCATTAACAGTATTGTAAACAATTGTCAAACGCCTATTGGGATTGCGTTTAGAGATGTCTCAGTTTTACTTGAGGGTAGCCGGATCTTGGTGAGCCGTTCCTTTCAAAGAGCCGTTCAAAGAACTCGCTCATTTGCCTCGTTTTTATATTATGGTTTATGAATTCTGCCTGGCCTTAACTCGTTTGATCTGGGAAATAATCACTGGGAGGTAAAGAATTTAGACATTCCACCAATATGAATTAGAATTATTCAGAAATATTGATTGTAACCTTATTTGACACGTGTGGATTAAAGTCCGATCTGGATTCATTGTAAATACTCCAAAGGGTGGCGGCGTATCACCCTGCTTTGACACTGACATCACTGTTTTGAATGACCCCTTGCACACATTCCGTGTATGTGTGCAAACCATGACTTGAGCACGTATTAACAGCTTTTAGTGCAAAGATTTCCACACAAGAACATTGGTAAGCATACGGAACAACATAGCATACAAACTGTTCAATATATTGTTGGACTGTCCTGGGGTGCATTTTGTTGCTGTGTGAAAAAGTTCAACCCTGAGGAGGACTCCCGGTTAATTACCTAATAAGCACTGTGCTGGGCTGCGCTCCTCCCAACGTAACTGGGGAGAAAAAGAACCGTTCCTAACTCCGACTCGTTTCCCGTTCTCTTTAACGAGCCGATCAAAAGAACCGGTTCATTCTCGAACGTCACGACACTAATATGAATTTTTGAATGTTTTTTCTCTAGCTGGTCTTGAACAGGCACGGCTCCGACCCTCAAGCTGTGAGATTTTGCAGGCCCATAAAGGCAAAATAAAGACGACTGACCATTAGATAAATATATTTTAATACTCACAAAACAAAGACAAGATCACAAGCTTTTGAAATGTGGACCGATAATTGGTGAGGGGTGAAATACTGAAGCGCAGAGTGTTTCACTGAGTGTCCAATGAGTTTAAGTGCTAATAGCAAAATAACTGCCATAAACAGCTATAAATGTCCACGAGGCTATTATTCTTTATACCTATTCATCAGCACTGTGCGTTGCGGCTGCGCTACTTGCTCAACTGCATTACTCACTGGTGTGGTAAGTGTGGTAAATCTAAACACGCACTGGGAAATTACACACGGCCGGGCTATCGTTAAATAAATACCTCTCTGAAAGTGTCAATCAGAAGTGAGCATCGTTATCATTTGTAGAGGCAGAATTGGTACCACAGTTCTTGTGTTTTGGATCTTATTTGCAGGAGTGTGTAATGTAAGTCCACTGAGCTCTGAACGTGGACCACATGTTTATTAGGGATAATGATAACAGACGCTGTGGTTCAGGAAGACTATGCCCATTTCATGCCATTGGCTTTAAATTCCTGTAAAGTAACGTGAACCTCGAGCAGCACAATAATATTGTTAACAAGCTTGACTCCCTAACACCTGAATTAGCTCGGCGACTTTCCAGTTGCAGAAAGACTTGGTGTAGGATTCTGATATTTGAAGTCATTTTTGACACACGGGTTTCCATGCAATTTACAGACTGGTTAAACACTCGCAGAAATAGTCCAAATTTGCAAAGAACCATATCTGGTAAAAGGTCATCAAAATGGACACCACGCAACTCATGACCAGGCGTCATTAGGAGTTTTGTTTTGCAAGTCTGAATTAAGTCTTTAATCCCAAGTCTTAAGTCAAGACAAGATTGGTCAATTCGAGTCCAAAGTTATAGACTTGACATGCTAATCTCTAGGCCCCCGTGTGGCCTGAATGCTTTTGGAATTATTGTATTTTTGAAATCAAATAAGTCCAATGCCATAAGACTTTAGCTTAGGTCACAACCAGATGTATTATTATTATTTTTTGGCCGTGTGATTCTTGGCGTTCCCCAAATCTCTGCATTTTTTGTTGTTGTGGTGACCATGAAGGAGTAAGAGCTTGACTCATGTGGAGAACGAAATATCTGAACACGCGTTTGATGCACTAATTAAGTATTACTTATAGGGGCCTGTAGAGTTTGTTTGACAGGAGCCAGTATGACCAGTTCAGTGGCGATTGCTCTAAGACTGCAAGGGACGTGCAGCTTCCCCTAAAATGTCCCCAAAAAATACTGACTTTGATACGGAAGTGTAGAGTGGGTTGTTCCACTTCGCGAAACTGGACAGTCATTGAATAAATGATGGGCTTTGTCCCGCCCATCTGACTCGCCGTTTCTGGGGGTCAATGGTGTAGTGGGCTGGCCCGGACGCTCAACTTCTGTATGCTGGTCTGTCTAAGGCTGAATCCCTTTTTGATTGACAGTGAAATGAGCCAATTAGCGATCTTAAAGTAAAAACTTCCACCATAGCATTTCCCAAGTTTGTCATTCCGTTGTTCTGAACTGATCTGGAGACTTTACCGATCCCCGGTGACTTTGTCTTTGGTAAAAATGACTAGGAATGATAATCACATTTATGTTGTAGGTCAGAAAAACACAAGCTTTCCCTCTTTGACTGACCAGCAGCCCCCACTGGGCCAGTTGGGACCTAGGCTCTTGTCCCATTAAGACGTAGCGTTCATCATGTCATCCACTTATTCTTTGTTTGTTCTTCAACCTGATTGGACGTTAATAGAGGCATTCAGTGAGGCAAATTCAAAGGCAATCCCATTGAAGTCCGAGTCAAGTACTGAGTCATTCATGTCAAAGGCCAAGTCGGAATTGCAAGTCTTTGATGATATTGTCGAGTCGAGTGATCAAAATTGTAACTCGAGTCCATGCCTGTGGGACTGACCTTTTGGATTAGGACACCCTTTACCCCCTAACCCTAACCAAACCCCTTTGTTACCCTCACCCTATTATTATGGTTGTAAAATGTATAGAGGTCGTTATAAAGTACATGGCGGGGACCTCCCTGGACTCGTACGAGTCAAAGACTCTCGACTTTATAGAGTGTCCGCAGTAATGAAAGAAAATGATATTGCACATGTATCACAGCTACAGTGATAATGTCTAATCCTTTTGAGAACGTTATTAAAGTAAAAAAAAAATCTTATAAAGTTCTGCAATAATTTGGGGTACAAATTATTACACGGAGTTCCCCATATCAGGTGATTCACAGATAATAAAATATGAGTCAATGCAGGATTTACATGTTAGTCACCCTTGTTAAAATCAATGCCGAGCCGGAACACATACATCATACACGAGAAAGCGGTGTTGTAAATATGAATAAATATTTATGAGCACCGGCTTCAGGCGTAAGACCTTCTTTGCATTTGCATGATTTTCCATTTCAGCCGAACGCGCTGACAAGCAGACGTATACTTCGCCCAAGTTGGCTTCGCTCAACGTTCCCCCTCCAACGTGTCAGTGTGGTGAAGAAAGAATCACATTAAAACGTGACCCTGAACACTTGACTTGTAGCAATTTGATGCTGCAGTGACCTCCCCCACGGGGACCAGCGGATGTGTCCCGTTTCAACTTTAGCATCCGGCCCCACTCCCGTTTACATTTTAATTGTAGTCGCCGCTGCGGCACTTGTGAAAAGGCCTGAGAGGAGGGTCAGAGCGCTGCGTCGAGGCTCGACCGACGTGACACGGCCCTCATTATGTTTAATACAAAGCAGCTCATGCCACATAATTGCGAGCATATGACTGTCGGTTTGGATGTTGCTCTCTTATTTAAGGCAATATAATGACCTTTAGTACATTCTAAGTGTAAGACATTGACTTTTTTCTTTTTTCTTCTTTTTTTTTTTTTTTAAATTATTTATTTTTTCTTTCCTATCCTACTCAAACACTGCTGGCCAATCACTCTTGAGCAAAAATTTTTAAAAAGCAGCTGGGCCAATCATGGTAAAGGGAGACAGGCTTCAGCTTGAGTGCTCATTTTCCGCTTGGTCTAACGATCTAATGCCTTGCAATACAGTGGTGCCATGGTTAATTCGTTCCAGACGGTCCGACTCAAACCAAAACAGACTCTAACCAAGGCAAGTTTTCCCATCGAAAATAATGTAAAGTCAGTTAATTTGTTCCAAACACCCAAATATTTCAACACAAAACAATAATTATAGTTTTACATGCAGAAATGTATGCTAAATGGTTACAAATGAATGGACAACTAAACATTTAACATGCCTTTTATTTAGTTTTGCAAAAAGGGAGGTGAGGAGATTATGCTTGGAGGGTAATCCCTGTCTTTTTTTTTTTTTTTTTTAACCTGTTACTGCACTCGTGGCACAGAAAAATCTATGCAAAGAGGTCCAGTAACGACTTAACATGCATAATTTTACATTAAAAAACAATGCCACAAACACGACATATTCACGACATCTTGTCTTTGTTTTGTGAGAAATTAACATTTAACGTCGCTTTGGAGTTTGGAGACAGGTTTGTATGCACTTGCAAACTCGCTATGCCGAACGACGCCACTGCTGAGAGCAGCATAGACACACCACCTGAAGCGGTTACGTGTTAATGGCTATCAGCAAACGCTAATGTGGGGCTGCAGCTTACAATTCTTTTCTCATCCGATCAATCTCAAGCTTGCTGTTTTGATTCATGGAGTCATGGGTTAAGCCCTAGACCAGGAGTGGGCAAACTGCGGGCCCGAGCTTCTAATCCGGCCCAGCGTGAGCATTTCCAAATTAATTTTTAAAAAACTTTTAACATTTAAAAAACTTTTAACAACTGTAGCTGTGCTATTGCGGCACGCTTGAGTCGCTAAAATAGTCCGCGTGAATGTTCAAAAAATCCATCCAAACAAAACAACACAAAGTAACCTACCTATTGCACCATGTCAGCATACAAATAAATATCTATGCACAATATGCATGCCAAAAACACATACATATACTTTTGCAGAAGGGCATGCTGGGTAGTTCTCCCAACATTTTGCTGTATTTCTTGCTTTTTTGCTTGATTGCAGATATGCAGAGACGTAACCAAGGAGGAGTGAACATAATGTTGATATCCAATGTTTTATTGTACATTGTTCATATTGTTGTCGCCACCAAACTGCCCAGCATGCCTTGTGGGCATTTGCAAATAACAGTTTTAGGTTACACGTTATGTTTAGTGCTTAGTTGTGCTTTATCACCCACGTAGTAGTTGATTTATGTGATTTGTGTCGTTCTGTTTGATGACCCTCTGTATCAGGGGTGGGAGAATTTTTCGACTCACGAGCCACACTGGGTTAAAAAAATTGGTGCAGGGGCCGTTTATATATAAGTGGCATCAAACAAGTCGACATACTTGCGCACGGTGCAAAACGTACACGAGACACAAAGACAACACATTGTTCTAAGTGAACTACTAATAAACACCTAAGTACTAACATGTAACTTAAAGCTGTTATTTCCAAATGCCCGCAAGGCATGCTGGGTAGTCCAGCGGCAAAACTATACTAACATTTGGTATTAACACTCTGACTGCTTGTTTACTTCTCCTCAACAAATTTTGCAAAAATGTGACACAAACAGCAAACTGTTGAGTACCACATGCTACCCAGCATGCCTTGCGGCTGGAATACATGGATGTTTCTTTTGGCATGGGTATTGCACATAGTTGTTTGTATGCCCACATGGTACATTAAGTAAGTTACTTTGTGTTGATGTATTTTGTTTGGATCGCCTTTTTGTACATGCTACAGATTGCGCCTGACTATTTTGGTGATTCGAGCGTGCATATAGATGGTCTTTTTGTAAACATTTTGAACACAATGTGGTCCATGAGTCTGAAAGTTTGCCCAGTCTGCCCAAATCGATATGAACCAAACATAAATTGTTAGTGGTTTAGTCCAAAACTTCTGTGTGTGAATCTTTTGTTTTGCCTGAAACACAATAAAAATAGGTCTGCTTTCATGAAATTAAAAAATATTCAAATTTGAGAGGCTGAAATCATGGGATGTTTACATTTATAAAGGAAAAAAACCCACGATTAATTGCATTTTTAAAATAGTTAATCATTGATTAATTGTTGCAGCTTTAGAGTGAAGAAGAATTGGGTATTGGATGAATGAAATGGATAAATCCCGTGAAAAAGGTCTGGAAAATCATAAAAAGGCTTCCCATTGGTGTCTCCAGTTAAGATACATGTCAAAACCCCCACGACAATTCAAGATAACAGTAGTAAGCAATTTAACCACACTTTGTCTTCTTTTCTGACACTCATTTCGCCACTGTGGTTGGCGTTGTGAAACTCAAAGCGTTCGTCAAATAAAATATTCCCCCGCTTTTGCTAGCGCACCTACGCTGGTAATGTCAACCGCGGGCCGCCGCGAGCTGACGCCCAAATAGTGGGGATTAATAAGCGCATAGTCAGAGGAAATGCATTCCCCCCCCCTCCTCTCTCCAGGATTTCCTTCCTAAGAGTTAAATCCTCTGAGATCTGTGGGAGCGCCTGAGGGGAAGCTCGGTGCTTTAAAACTGTGAGGAATAAATTGCTCAATAACTGGCTTCATAGCAAAACTTTGTGTGACTTGTGGGTGGGGTGTTGGTTAATTGCATCTGGGCCTTGTTTCTCAACGCCGCTTAAATTGGGCAAAAATAGTAAATAAGCTGTCCTGCTTTGGTCAATACAAGACATCAATATTAGTCTGTGGTTGCTGCCTGCTGTTCATGATTTATTTACGCTATGCTCTGTATTTGCAGTAGGGATAATAAGAATTTGACCGCCAAAGAAAAAAACATTAAATAAAGGCGATAAAACCTCGTTGGCGAGCAGGTTTTTCTTCTTCGCCAGGGTTGCACACATCTCAAGAGGAATTTGGTCCAAAAAAACATATCCAACACAGAATGTTACCACCTCCATGTTTGATTTTTAGGTATCGTGCTGTTGGGCTCTTATGGGTTTCAAACACGTCCAGTCCACTTCATGCCACAGAGCTCAGTTTTGGTCTTGTGTCCTTATCGCATTCTCCCAAGCCTTGTGTGAGTCATTCAGGTGTTGACTGTAAAAGGTTCAAACGAGTCTGTACATGTGTCTTCTTGAGTAGAAAGAACGTGCGGGCACTGCGGTATCGCAATCCATTAAGCAAAGTGTCTTACTAATGACTGCTCCCAACTCCCTTGGCATCATTGACCGGCCTCTCCCTCGTCTCTCATCTCGGCTTTCACCAGGCCTAGTGGTCAGGTTAGCATGCTGGCTCCACAGTCAGGTGATCCATGGTTTGAATCTGCATTTGGGGATCTCTATGTGGAGTCTTCATGTTCTTCTCTGGGATACGTGTTTTTTCTCTGGGTGCTCTGGCTTTCTAGATAATGCAGGTCTAGGTTTGAGTCCAAGGTCTTTTTGACAGGTCTTGCGCAGGGTGGTAGAGAGGTTTGAAAGGAAGAGACTGTGTCTTTCAGCCTTATAAAGTAGGAACTCAATTTTGTTTCTCAGAGCATTCAATCGACAGCAACCGGGACTGTTCAGGTTGTCATAGAAAACGTTTTGCCATGCTCAAAGACTTGGTGGAACAAACACCAGTCAGACTAAATAGCACAGCTCTAGTCTAGTTCAGACTCAAAGACTTGGTGGAACACACACCAGTCAGACTAAATAGCACAGCTCTAGTCTAGTTCAGGCTCAAAGACTTGGTGGAACACACACCAGTCAGACTAGATAGGACAGCTCTAGTCTAGTTCAGACTCAAAGACTTGGTGGAACAAACACCAGTCAGACTAGATAGGACAGCTCTTGTCTAGTTCAGGCTCAAATACTTGGTGGAACACACACCAGTCAGACTAGATAGGACAGCTCTGGTCTGAGAGCCTGGTGCAAGATTGTCCAATCTAGTTTGACTGGTGTGTCAATCCTGGGCAATTTTGCACCAAGTCCCACCTAGTCTTTCAGCATGAACCGATGAAGCCTGCTCGGATAAGAGGCGAAACGTCTTCTATGACACCCTGAACGGTCCAGATGCGATCGATTGAAAGCCCTTAGAATACAATGACGTGGATGAATGTGAATGGTCGTTTGACGGCCTCTCACCCCATGTCAGATGGAAGCTAGGAGGATAATCGGCATAGACGACGGATGGATGGACAAAGTCTGCTGGTTCTGTTTTTATGTAACAGAATATTAAATGAACGTCATCCCAAAAACAAAGCCTGAAAATGACATCATTCATTCTGATCTTCTGTGTCATTTTGATCTTTAAAAACATCTTGAAATCTTAGTCTATCCTCTGTTAACCTTTGTTACCTGCAAGGAAACATCAGATCTTAAGAATGTGTCAGAGACAGTCTGGTATTCTGCAAGAGGTGCTGGTATTGGACTCCTGTAGACTGGGCTAAAACCATTTTCTCGTATGAATCCCCTTTTCTGAGCCAGGAAAAAGCTTGTCCGGACAAGAGAAGGTGAGTGTTACCATCAGTCCTGCGTCATGCCAACAGCAAAGCATCCTGAAACCCTTCGTGTGTGCTCGCTTCGCAGCCAAGAATTTAGCAGGGGGGGGGGATCAAATTGTTATTTCTCTCAATCTAATACAAATGAATACCTAACCTTTATTTCATCCATCCATCCATTTTCCATCGCTTATCCGGGTCTGGGTCGCGGGGGCAGCAGCTTCAGTAGGGAAGTCCAGACTTCCCGGTCCCCAGCGACCTCTTCCAGCTCCATCGGGAGGACACCAAGGCGTTCCCAGGCCAGCTGTGAAACATAGTCCCTCCAGCGTGTCCTAGGTCTTCCCGGGGGCCTTCTCCCAACTGGGCATGCCCGAAACGCCTCACCAGGGAGGCGCCCGGGAGGCATCCGGACCAGATGCCCGAGCCACCTCAACTGCCTCCTTTCGATGTGAAGTAGCAGCGGCTCTACTCTGAGCTCCTCCCGGATGGCCAAGCTCCTCACCCTATCTCTTAGGGTGAGTCCAGCCACCCTACGGAGGAAACTCATTTCCGCCGCTTGTATCCGCGATCTCGTTCTTTCGGTCATGACCCATAACTCATGACCATAGGTGAGGGTGGGAACGTAGATCGATCGGTAAACAGAGAGCTTTGCCTTCCGGCTCAGCTCTCTCTTCACCACGACGGTCCGGTACAGCGACCGCATTACTGCAGATGCTGCACCGATCCGTCTGTCGATCTCACGCTCCAACCTTCCCTCACTCGTGAACAAGAACCCGAGATACTTGAACTCCTCCACCTGAGGCAAGACCTCACTCCCAACCCGGAGGGTACAGTCCACCCGTTTCCGACTGAGAACCATGGCCTCGGATTTGGAGGTGCTGAGTCTCATCCCAGAAGCTTCACACTCAGCTGCAAACCGCTCCAGTAAACGCTGAAGGTCACAGCCTGATGAGGCCATAAGGACCACATCGTCTGCAAATAGCAGAGACGAGATCCTAAGGTCACCAAGCTGGACTCCCTCAACACCTTGACTGCGCCTAGAAATTCTGTCCATGAAGATTATGAACAGAATCGGTGACAAAGGGCAGCCTTGGCGGAGGCCAACGTTCACCGGAAACAAGCTCGACTTACTGCTGGCAATGCGAACCAGGCTCCTGCTTCGATTGTACAAGGACCGAATGGCACGTAGAAGCGGACCATCAATCCCGTACTCCCGGAGCACCCCCCACAGGACACCACGAGGGACACGGTCGAATGCCTTTTCCAGGTCTACAAAGCACATGTAGACTGGTTGGGCAAACTCCCACATACCCTCGAGTACCCTTGCAAGGGTGTAGAGCTGGTCCAGTGTTCCGCGACCGGGACGAAAACCACATTGCAGCTCCTCTAACCGAGGTTCGACTAACGGTCGTGCCCTTCTCTCCAGCACCCTGGAGTAGACTTTCCCAGGAAGGCTGAGGAGTGTGATCCCCCTATAGTTGGAACACACCCTCCGGTCACCCCTTTTAAAAATGGGGACCACCACCCCGGTCTGCCAGTCCAGAGGTACTGTTCCTAACTTCCATGCAATGTTGTAAAGGCGTGTCAACCAACACAGTCCTCCAACATCCAACGTCCCTTTATTTCATGTTTTTATTTACATAAAAAATGATGGACTTGTCATATCTTTGCAAGGGGCTAGACATACAAAATCATCAGGGAGCAAATATTTACCCTCCCCCACCGTGTTCCTGCACGCCAGGGCAAAACTGGCATGCCATTTGTGAAACTAATACCATTTGTGCCTCGATGAATGATGACAAGGGCCCATAAATGTGAACAGCTCTCATCTGATAAGACAAATATTCATTGCATGCACCCGCATAATATTGCCACTTTATTACCGGAATAAAAGCCCGTGTGTGTTTTGCTCGCAAAGATAAGATACGAGTAGAGTGCGTGCGCACAGAGGTGAAAGCACTCGGAAAAAGTGATGTGATGCTTTCATGAAACGTGTCTTTATTCATCTTTTACAAGCACCCTGGCGCAGACCCTCTCCAAGACCTATTTCCCTCCAGGATTTTGGATGGCGTTGTGTAGATATATTCCGTCACACAAGCGGTGACGGAGGGCGCTGGAGGAGAATGATCCTAAATACAATATCTTGCATTGCACAGGCCAGCAGACAAAGAAATCAATATTCAATATATCCTCACACTGAACTAATGTCTGTCATAAGCTCTGCTCATTGTTACAATGAGCCATTAAGCCGCCGTGAAAGAAGATGTGTTATGACTGCAATGGGTTTTCAAGCGCCTTTATGCCCAAAATGGATTGATTTTGTCATCTCTTCGCATGCAAAACACCAAGCTCGTTAAGGAGAGGTCTACCTCCTGCAGGGACAAGGCCACAAGGATTCATGTTTTATTCTTTGACAAATTGAGCCCGTATTCTGTACTTTTGCAAAGAATGGCCCACGGCGCTTAGAGTATTTACTTATACAGACGAGAGAAGGCATCTAGTAGGGGCAGAGGCCTTGTTGTGTAACACGATAATGTTACCAGTATGTTACAATACAGTGTTTGTGAAGCAAAATTGGACTTAAAAGAAAAATAGAGATGAACATCATAAACGCATGGTAATATGCATAGCTACCCGAAACGTAAAAATAATGGCGGCGTGTGAACTTCTATGGACCGACAACCACTACAGTTTATTTTTTGAGGAAGGTGTGTTAAGTTGATTATGTGACATCACCAACTAGTGGCCTGTTTTCAGTCATTGTTGCTGGTCAAGGTGGCACTGAATGTGCATTAGAAGTGCAAAAGATGTTTTAACTGCACTGTGACTGCATTCTAAATATTCTTACGGTATTCCAATGGCATTCCAACAATTCTGATTGCATTCGTATACAAAAAAGCACATCCTACCCCTGCTGAAATGTCGCTATGAAGTGTCGCCCTATTAAAAGCTTTTCATACGCCAAGGAAAAAAGGAGCCAAGGTTACATCACCAGCAGCTGCAGAGGTGCTGAAACCCAAGAAGCACAGCCACTAGCTGCTGGCACACTACGTCATTACACCCATCAAGGAAAAAAGGAGCCAAGGCTCACCACAGGTCTTCGGCACATTACACCATGCCGCCAAGGAAAAAAGAAGCCACGCTCCACCACCGGCACACAACGTCATTGCACCAAGGAAAAAAGGAGCCAAGGTCAACGACCGGCCA
The DNA here is from genome assembly GCA_024372805.1 of Oostethus manadensis. Lineage (NCBI taxonomy): Eukaryota > Metazoa > Chordata > Actinopteri > Syngnathiformes > Syngnathidae > Oostethus > Oostethus manadensis. The sequence continues at coordinate 1,970,984 of QODF01000250.1, read as the reverse complement.
CTGGCCTACTATGTCATACCACCTACCAAATAAAAAAGGAGACAAGGTCCACCACCGGCCTTTGACATTTGACATCATGCCGCCTTGGAAGAACGCCGCAAATCTTCACCAGCAGCCGTCGACACAGTACATCATGCCACCAAGGGAAAAAGAAGCCAAGGTCCATCACTGGCTGCTGGCACACAACGTCCTGCCAACCACCAATGAAAAAAGAAGCCAAGGTCCACCACTGGCCACTTGCCCACTACGTCATGCCACCCACAAAGGAAAAAAAAAGCCAAAGTCCACCACCGGCCGTTGGCAGATTACATCATGCCGCCAAGGAAAAAAGAAGCCAAGTTTACAAATTTAGTATGCTTTGAGGTCGGCAAACATTGGTGTGATTTGTGCTAGAAGGCAGACACGTGGCCACTTGAGGGTGTTGTTTACATGCTGTCTCTGTGCAGCAGGTTTCCTGTGCTGCACTTTGCTATTATTGACTGTGCCTTCTGTGATTGAGAGCGATGGCTCGCTGTGAGATCAATAGTGTCAAACGCGAAACAGGATTATGCAATGAATTCCCAAATGAAGGACAAAGCAATCATCTGCTACATCCAGTGTCGGTTGTTAGCGTTGCATCCTCGTTATAACGGAGGTCTTGTGGATTAGCCTCCGCTGTCATTAGATCACCGTGATAAAGCGGCTCGGGCCTCGCTGAGGGGGCCCAGCCTCATCCAAAGCAACCTATTAGTCCTGCTTGTGAAGAATGGCGCCGCTTGAGCGCCTCCACTTCCTCATCTCATCCCTTTGCGGGCCTCAAGGTCGGGCACAGGAGGCTTTGTCATGAAAATCCTGCGGCTAAAATGTAACCCCTGGAACTCAACCAAAACTGTGTGTTTGCTGGTGCTCTCCCGCCCCGCTCCCACCAACCACCACCCCCCGCCAACCCGGTCACCTCGCCGGGACAAAAGACCTCACGTCTCGTGTCATTGGAGCTGGCAGCACATTGGATGGATAAATGTTAAGTGTGCTGGAGCGGGGTGACATTGTCTTTCCTGTTGGTAGACGTGAATGGACAAGGATGTGAGGCTGTCACGGTGTTGGAAAAATGCTTTCCACAGTCACCCCTCGTTTATCGCGGTCCGCTGATTCCAGACCCTTGTGTGAAGTGAATTTCCGCAAATTCCTTATTTATAAATAAATAATATATATTATTTATTTATTTAAATATATATATATATTATATAAAATATGTAATATTTTCATGGATAGAGCATAGGAAACCTTTTTAAAACGTTGTAAATACAGTCTTTAACTATATTAGAGCTTTGTAGAATTTGAAATAACACCCCTATAGTCACCTTTACATTCATATTACTCAGCATATAGACAAACTAATAACAGAAAGCACTTAAAAAAGGCCCCTTACAGAAAATGCAACGCTTTATTAGCCGGTCTAACTTAAGATGTTCTCTACTGGTGTGTATAATAGTCCTTTGTGTAGACGTTATTCATAAGCTCAACTCATGCATATCCAAAGTAGGGCCTTGGACCATTTGCAACTGTTTATAATTGGCCGGCAGCACATTATTACTCCGCAATATTATGAGGAAAAAATAACATTGCCATGACAGCATGAAGTTAAAATATTAAAGAAAAAAATGAAATAAAATGAATATTATGAGGAACAAGCAAAGACTAATGAGTAACGTTGGAATTTCTGGAAAATTAGGTTGTGGAAAAATGTTACAAGAATAAAGTCAAAATGATGCAGCAGACTGGTCCATTCTGGCAAAATGTCATTGTAGCAACTCAAAATGAGTCTCAGTAGTTTGTGTGGCCCCCACGTGTTTGTACGCGTGCCTGCCAACGTCTGGACATGCTCCTAAAGAGACCACGGATGGTGTCCTGGGGGATCTCCTCCCAGATCTGGACCAGGGCATCACTGAGCTCCTGGACAGGCTGAGGAGCAACCTGGCGGCGCCGGATGGACTCAAACATAATGTCCCAGAGGTGTTCTATTGGGTTTAGGTCAGGTGAACGAGGGGGCCAGTCAATGGTATCAATTCTTTCATCCTCCTGGAACTGCCTGCATACTCTAGCCACATGAGGTCCCACTGCACCAGCGTAGGTTCTGACAATGGGTCCAAGGATTTCATCCTGATACCTAATAGCAGCCAGGGTGCCGTTATCTAACCTGTAGAGGTCTGTGCCTCCTTCCAGGGATATGCCTCCTCAGACCATCACTGACCCACCACCAAACCGGTCATGCTGAATGATGTTGCAGGCAGCATAACGTTCTCCACGGCATCTCCAGACACTTTCATGTCTGTCACACATGCTTAGGTTGAACATGCTCTCATCGGTGAAGAGCACCGGGCGCCAGTGCCGCATTGCCAATTCTGGTGGTCTATGGCAAATGCCAGTCGAGCTCTACGGTGCTGGGCAGTGAGCACAGGGCCCACTACAGGACGTCAGGCCCTCAGGCCACCCTCATGGAGCCTGTCTCTGATTGTTTGGTCGGAAACATTCACACCAGTGCCAAATGAAAAACTACAGCAGTAGAAAGAGAGTCAGTAAAGAATCAGCCAAAAAAGATGAGGAGTCAGTTGCCTCAACTCGGAAAACCTTTCTTGTTTTTGGGGTCTGTCTCATTTTTGCCCCTCTGATGCACGTTGTTGCATGCATGTTGTTGATTTCTTGCTTACTTAACTAACCAGATCATTATCCTAGAAGTTTGATTGATAGGTTACTATAGTCTGATTTAAAAAGTGTTCCAATAATTTTTGAGCATTGTATAAGAAATATTTAAAAACAACAGCAAAAATAGGCAAAAAAATTGATAGTAATAACAGGCTTTTGCAAATTTATCACAAAGCTGCTATGCAGTTTTTCCCTTGAAATATACAAAACTTCTTAATATCAGAGTGTCCATCAAAGTGCATGTTTTCATTGTTAAGGATGGAAAAGGTTTGGACACTCCTGCTCCTTTGCAACACCTCTTTTCTTTAGAAGTTAGGACTCAGCCATGACATTTTTTTGATACCAAAAATTCTTTTGAGCGCTTGTCTGCACAACAAGAACGTTTTCAAGCCTTATGACACAAATGATACATGGGAAAAAAATACTTTTAATAGCGGAAAAAAATTATATTTTAGTCTTTACAAAGTGACATTGCCCACTAGTGGCCTGGCAGGCACATTGCACTCTTCACTCACTTTTGCAACTGCGTGAGAACAGGAATTGTTAACCTTTAATCCTAACCTAACCCTTCCATTGTTATGTGTACATGAAACTTGAACTGCCAGATAACAGATAAGATACTATTTTTTCCCAGTTTGCTGTTGTGTAAATGAACCCAAGGACCTTCTTGGGACTTGGGATCATGGAAAAGAAGTTCTTCAGATAGACAAAGAATGACCAATTGTCCCTGAAGGAGGCCCTCAGCCCACCACTGCTGTTTACTCCTGGTGGAGCATAGAGGTCTAAATCGCCCTCTAGTGGCTGCATATGGGACTCCACATAAAGAATAACATCTATATAGATTATAGCTATTAATATCAGGGTTAAAATCTTGCTGTACATATTTTGTCCCATCATTTCATTAAAAACCTGAAATTTGCTTCTAATACTCACAAATCTTCTTCTTTTTCCTTTGGGCTTATCCCTTCAGGGGTCGCCACAGCGAATCAATTGCCTCCATTTAATTCTGTCTTCTGTATCCTCTTCTCTTGCGCCAACTACCTTCATGTCCTCTTTCACTACATCCATAAACCTCCTCTTTGGTTTTCCTCTATGCCTCCTGCCTGGCAATTCAAAATTCAGCAACCTTCTACCAATAAATTCACTATCTCTTCTCTGGACATGTCCGAACCATCTCAGTCTGGCCTCTCTGACTTTATCTCCAAAACCTCTAACATGTGCTGTCCCTCTGATGTGCTCATTCCTGATCCTGTCCATCCTGGTCACACCCAAAGAGAACCTCTGCATCTTCATCTCTTCTACCTCCAGCTCTGCCTCCTGTCTTTTCCTCAGCGGCACTGTCTTTAAACCAAACAACATCGCTGGTCTTACCACAGTTTTGTACACCTTTCCTTTCATTTTAGCTGAAACTCTTCTATCACACCCGACACTTTTCTCCACCCATTCCAACCTGTTTTTAGATCTTTCTCTCCCTCCTAGTTGTCCAACCTAGCATACAAGTCATCATAAGCTCCTTGTTTGGCCTTTGCCACCTTTACTTTCACCTTACGCTGCATCTCTCTGTACTCCTGTCTACTCTCTTCAGTCCTCTCAGTGTCCCACTTCTTCTTAGCTAACCTCTTACTCTGTATACACTCCTGCACCTCCTCATTCCACCACCAAGTCTCCTTATCTACTTTCCTTCCAGATGAAACACCAAGTACACTCCTACCTGTCTCCCTGATCACAGTAGCTGTAGTTGTCCAGTCATCTGGAAGGACTTCCTGGCCACCCATAGCCTTTTTCAACTCATTCCTAAAAGTCACGCAACACTCCTCCTTTTTCAGCTTCCAACATTTCGTCCTCTGCTATGCCTTTACCCTCTTCATCCTTCTCACCACCAGAGTCATCCTACACACCACCATCCTATGCTGTCTGGCTACACTCTCACCTACCACTGCTTTGCAGTCACTGACCTCCTTCAGGTTACACCTTCTACACAAGATGTAGTCTACCTGTGTGCTCCTACCCCAACTCTTATAGGTCACCCTATGTTCCTGTCTCTTCTGGAAGAAAGTATTCACTACAGCCATTTCCATCCTTTTTGCAAAGTCGACCACCATCTGTCCTTCTGCGTTCCTCTCCAGGATACCAAACTTTCCCATCACCTCCTCATCATCTCTGTTTCCTGCACCAACATGCCCATTGAAGTCCGCAGCAATGACAACTCTCTCACTTCTGGGGATGTTCTGCATCACTTCATCCAAGTCTGACCAGAATTTCTCTTTCTCCTCCATCTCACATCCTACCTGTGGAGCATACCCACTAACAACATTGAACATCACACCTTCCATTTCTAGCTTCAGGCTCATCACTCTATCTGACACTCTTTTTTCCATCCAGGGCGTTGCAAGCAAACTCCTCCTTCAAAATCACCCTTACTCCATTTCTCTTCCTATCTACACCATGATAGAACAGCTTGAACCCTTCTCCTAAGCTTCTAGTTTTGCTACCATTCCACCTGGTCTCCTGTACACACAATAGGTCTACCTTCCTCCTCTGCATCATGTCAACTAATTCTCTACCTTTTCCTGTGATGGTTCCAACATTCAAAGTCCCAACTCTTAGTTCTGGACTCTTAGCATTCCTCTTCTCTCTCCTCCTACGGACACGCCTTTCTCCTCTCCTTCTTCCTGACACAACCTTCTGTATTTGTCTGGGCTTGGGACCGGCACAATAAGACACTGGCTTGTGCCCAGTTGCGGCTACATTTTCTAAAACACACAAATACAGATTTCAAAAATAGAAATGTGCCAGTGAAAACATGAGAAAATTTAGAATTGCAGTTTGGTTCATCACCCAGTGCTTTAACTTAGTTCATTTTGAATGAAAATAGTGCCAAAAATGAAAATATAATGCCTTAGAAGTCAATTTGCGGGCAAAATCCAGACTTGAATGTTGATATTTGATGTGCTTTTCCTCTTACTCGATAAAGGGTGTCCAAACTTTTTCCAGCGAGGGCCACACACAGCAAAATGACGGGAAGGACCACTACAATGCATGTACATATTAGGGGTGTCACATGATCTAAAACACAACAAGATTTCTTATTTGGGGAAAATAACCCAAATAAATAAATGGATTAATCACAAATAATAAACTTGATTATTTTGCCAGCCTCGATATATTGCCATGTGCACTCGAGTCTCCTTTCCCCGTCTCCCACCTCCAAACGGACAGGAAGAGGATTCACTCTGTCCATTGCTTTCAGCACCGTGGTGCCTTTGTTCCATAGAACAATGACATGAACGGAGTGAGTTCTTTTGTCAGTCATGGAGTCTGTTGGACGCGGTGGGTGGAGGCGGGGTCCGCTAGCATACACACAGAGTGCAGAAGAGCGTAGCCTTGTGAGAAACACTCCAAAGTGACGTAGTAGGACTGCAAAATATTCCATCCATCCTTTTTCTATGCTGCTTATCCTCATTATAGTCGCGGGGGTATGCTGGAGCCTATCCCATCTGATTTAGGGCGAGTGGCTGGGTACAATCGCAGGACTGCAGTATAGTGTCACTTAATATTTTTTAAATTCTACTGTTCTTAATAAAGTTTGGACCCAGTCTCGTGGCTATGGAACCGAATGACACCCATAGTAGAAAAGTTATTTATAGTTTAAGAAAAGTCCATCTCAGCTCTGTAATATAGTGTACATGAAAACGGCTGTTGTTGATATAAACTTCACTCTTTGCTTTTTTTTTCCACATTTTTGCTTTTTAAAAAAAGTTTTTTTTTACATTTTCCAGATATTTCAAAGTTCTTAAGTAGTCTATTTAAAATTATTGATATTGTAATATTTTTTCATAATATAACTTTTTTGCCAATAGATTACATTCTTCCCTTTATTATTCCTAATATATTATTATAATACTGTATATTATAATACTAATCTATTATGATAGATAATATGTTGCAAATACTATATATTATTTTAAAATATTTTTAAAATCAATATTAACTCAATATAACTATGTGCTACCAAAATTAGTTTTGTAAAATTCTTTGAATTTTGCTCATAACATTAATTTTATTCAGTATTTTGATCTAATTTTTTTGTAAAATTAATGCTGATTTTAGGGGAACTGTTTGCCATGTTTTTAATCTTATAGTTAAATTCTATTTTTAGAATGTATCGTGGGTTGCAAATGGTCCCCGGCCCGCACTTTGGACACCCCTGCATTACCTGTACGCCTGTATCCTTACATACATTTTTATTTATTCATTAAATTTTAACTGAGTGTGTTTGGACAAAGTGCGGCCATCTCTGGCCTGCGTCCTCCATTGTGCAGTGTAGCAATGTGACTTTTATTTACCGGTCCTCCTATTGTTTTTGGGTCACTTCCTGCTTTTGAACACAAGATGGCGCGCTGAGACCTGGCTGCTCTCCTGTTTTGGACTGTGCAGCATGGCTGCAGCTTCAGCTCCATGGCGGTTGGTTTGGGAGCACAGATGGCGGCACAGGAGATGTGGCCCAAGGCCACAGAGTGCCAACCTGGCTCTGGGCCGGCCCCGACCCTTTAGCGTGAAGCGTGACCTTTCATGGTAGCGTGATGCTGGCGGCCCTTCCAGGCTTCAGCACATCTCAGCAGGTGTAATTGAGCAATTGCAAGGACGCTGCTTTTTCCCTCTCACGGCTTCCGAAAATCAGCAGCGTTGCCATGAAATTGGATTTTGGGCTGGCAGAGAAGGGAGGCACACGCCGGTGACGGGGAATGAACTCTGTGAAATCAAGCCACGCTTTCACAGTCCGTAAAAGTGCCGAAATGCACTCAAAATGCATGAAACTTCCTTTTACAAGCACGGCGGCTTTGCTGCAGTGAAGACCAAAAAGATGAGCGCGTTTTTCCTCTACTGGTCTTCTGTGACCCATCATCATCCTCCTCATCACAGAACTACACGTGAGCCTTCTCTGCTTCCCCCTGCAGCCTCATTAGCTCAATAAATGTGCTTGCGTTTGAATTTCTTTACCTTAAATCTTCATGGGATGTTTATGGATTATGTATGCACCCCCCCATCTACCCATCCCCATCAACAACACGTTTTTTATTCATGGCCTTAACATGCAAACATATGCAGGACTTTGGAACTCTCATTTACACAATAAAGTCTGTGTTTTGACTCATTTTCAGGGGATAGCACATCGGCACTGATGTGCAAGCTTAACACTGACTACTCTACAGTCGTGGCCAAAGGTTTCGAGAATGACACCAGTGTTGGTTTTCACAACGTTTGTTGCTTCAGTGTTGTCTGATCTTTCCTTTGTCAGATATTATGATGTTGACGTTTTCCCTCCAAGCTACTTAGTTATCACTTTTGTCCCTGGAAAAGTTACTGTTGGGAGAGGTAACTTTCGGAGGTCGTTCCATGTGCGGTGTTCTCAGGCAAAATTGTGACTGACAAGCTTTTTTTCTGTTCTGGATGCCCCAAACAATCAGAAAAACAACTCATAAGGGAAAAGTGCAGCACAAACGTTGATTTCGCCGCTTCACACTCAGCTGCGAACCGATCCAGTGAGAGTTGAAGGTCACGGCTCGATGAAGCCAAAAGGACCAGATCATCTGCAAAAAAGCAGAGATCGAATCCTGCGGCCACCAAACTGGAACCCCTCAACGCCCTGGCTATGCCTAGAAATTCTGTCCATTAAAGTTTGTGAACAGAATCGGTGACAAAGGTCAGCTCTGGGGGAGTCCAATCCTCACTGGAAACGGGTCCGACTTACTGCTGGCAATGCAAACCAAACTCTGACACCGGTCATACAGGGAACGAACCGCCTGGATTAGGTGGTTTGATACCCCATACTCCCGGAGCCCTCCCCACAGTGATCCCCGAGGAACACGATCCAATGCCTTCTCCAAGTCCACAAAACACCTGTAGACTGGTTGGGCAAACTCCCATGCACCCTCAAGGACCCTGCCGAGAGTATAGAGCTGGCCCACTGTTCCACGACCAGGACGAAAACCCCACTGCTCCTCCTGAATCCGAGATTCGACTATCCGGCGGATCCTCCTCTCCAGAACCCCTGAATAGACCTTACCAGGAAGACTGAGGAGTGTGATCCCACGATAGTTAGAACACACCCTCCGGTCCCCCTTCTTGAAAAGCGGGACCACCACTCCGGTCTGCCAGTCCAGGGGCACCGACCCTGACGTCCACGCAATGCTGCAAAGTCGTGTCAACCAAGACACGCCCACAGCATCCAGGACCTTAAGGAACTCCGGGCGGATCTCATCCACCCCCGGGGCCTTGCCACCAAAGAGCTATTTGACCACCTTGGTGACCTCAGCCCCAGAGATAGGCGAACCCGACTCAGAGTCCCCAGGCACTGCTTCCATTTTGGAAGGCGTGTCGGTGGGATTGAGGAGGTCTTCAAAGTATTCCCTCCACCGGTCCACAACATCTCGAGTCGAGGTTCAGCAGCACACCGTCCCCACCATACACGGTGTTGACTATGCACTGCTTCCCCTGCCGAAGACGGCGGATGGTGGTCCAGAATCTCGAGCGTTGAAGTCACCCAGCAGAACAAGGGAATCGCCCGAGGGAGCACTCTCTAATACTTCCTCTAAAGACTCCGAAAAGGGCGGGTGTTCTGAACTTCCGTTTGGCGCATAAGCGCAAACAACAGTCAGGACCCGTCCCCCCACCCAAAGGCGTAGGACAACTACCCTCTCGTTTACTGGGATAAACTCCAACGTGCAGGCTAGGAGCTGGGGGGGCAACAAGATTTGCCACCCCTGCTCGTCGCCTCTCATTGCTGGCAACACCAGAGTGGAATGAAGTCCAGCCCCTCTCGAGAGGACTGGTTCCAGAGCCCTTGCCATGCGTTGAGGTGAGTCCGACTATATCTAGCCGGAATTTCTCCACCTCACGCACCAGTTTAGGCTCCTTCCCCACCAGAGAGATGACATTCCACGTACCGACAATTAGCTTCTGTAGCCGAGGATCGGACCGCCAAGGCCTCTGCCTCCGGCTGCCACCCAGCTCTCTTTGCACCCTAAGCCTTTGGGCCCTCCCACGAGTGGTGAGCTCATGGGAGGGGTTACCTTTTCGGGCTGTGCCCGACCGGGCCCCATTTGTGCAGGCCCGGCCACCAGACGCTCGCCATCGTGCCCCGCCTCCGGGCCTGGCTCCAGAGGGGGCCCCCGGTGACCCGCGTTCGGGCGAGGGAAACGAAGTCCAATTGTATCATTTATCATTAGGATCTTTTGAGCCACTCTTTGTCTGGTCCCTCCCCTAGGACCTGTTTGTCATGGGTGACCCTACCAGGGGCATGACAGCCCCCGACAACTTAGCTCCTAGGATCATTGGGACACGCAAACTCCTCCACCACGATAAGGTGGTGACTCAGGGAGGAGAAAGAAACATTAATAACTCAAAAACAAAATCAGCACGAACGTTAATTTAAACTGCCCTAAACAGCACAAACAAGTGGGATTGTTCTGGTTTCATTTGGAGTAAATGGGGGGCTGGATGAACTTTGGCTGACCTGTAAAATAAACTGTAATAACTGAAAAATCAAAGAAGTAAAAACGTTAATTTCAATTGCACAAAACACCACAAACGGAGACTATTTGACCGGAGTTTTGTGTGGGGTAAAGGGCCAACTTCAGCCAGGTCATTTGGGAGTAAAAGCAAATTGTCATGAATACGGAGGCAACAGACTTTGTGAAAATGAATAAAAATGTTTTCTGAGGTTTGTAGTGACTTTTGTGAAATACTGAACCAGATCTGAAACATTTCTTCGATGAATCTATTATCCAATTACTCGTATTGGTAATTCGTCAGATTTGTAATGGGTTTTTGAGAAAAATTTTAAATATCCTCTGATTTCAACCTCTCAAATGTAAATTTTTGAAAAATGTTTTTAGTCATCCATGTGCTTTTGGCAAAACAAGATATTCCCTCAAACCAGCTGTGACTTAAAAAAAACAAAACAGTAAATGCCGTTTTTACCTCTTTTTAAATATGTTGTGGACCAAACCCCTAACTGTGGTTCTTTCATATTGATGTGGTTTATGAAGGGCAGGCGTGTTCAGACATTTTCCTTTGTGGGCTGCATACTGAAAAAAATCAAAGGATGTGAAGGTCACTTGGAGATTTTTAATTTTATGAAAAGGCTAAAATCAATCCAGCACACAGGAGATAAGATGAGAAGTTAAATAAATTAAACCAAAAATCAGCCTGACAACCCATATGACATGTACAATTATTAATTTCTAAAATTAAGTAAGAAACACCAAAAACAATAGGGAAAAAAGGCACAATGTCAAAACGAAAATGATACATTTTGGTACAAAGAAGACCAATAGTAATCTTTGCCATCAATAACACAAAGCTGACACAAACGTTTGTCTTTAAATATACAGGGTGGGGCAAAAGTATAGATATCCACTTTCTTTGGCCATTTTCTGTTTTTTGATGGTACTTGTGGAAAAAAAAAAGTGAATTAAAAATGTATACAATAGCGCGCTGGTTTTTGTTATTAATTTGCTCAAAAAGAGCCGAGGAAAACCAAAACACATGAAAGCTGAAGCAATTCTTCCCATAGGAAGTACTGTAAGTCCAATGGCTCCATCCCAGACATGCAAAAATATTTAAAAAAAAATAAAATTTATAGTAAATAATTATAATTTTGCATGCAGAAAAAAACGGTAAATATTTAAAAATGACAAATTAAATGGATAAAAGAACATTTAACATCATATCTACTTTTACTGAAGACTCTGGTCGGCGAACATGGTTGTTTTTTCTTACTTTGCGACGAGTTCTTTCTTGAATTCAATAACTTTTTTATCAAATTGCTGCCGCTCTCAAGTTTTGTTGGCCCCGTAGCGGGTTATTTAGCAGTCACGCGCGATTAGACAATGACAGTGCATGAACGATACAGTACAGTACAAACTATATGATATGATATTAAATATTTATATTCTACAAAGGATAATAAACAGTGTAAGAATAATTAGGCTAAATTCTGCCGGGAAAACAACATGAATCATACGAAACCTTTGACAAGTTGTCAAAATGGCCGCCGCGTCCTTTGATTTTTCATGATGTGGCCCTCTTTGGAAAAAGTTCAGGGGCCCCTGCTGTGTACATAAAACACAAACTAAGCAAACTGAGGCCCATTTCGTTTATCACGAACGGGAATCAGTTCCTTGTTGGTGAGGAAGACGTGCACAATGCAAACAATCACCGCAAATGGCCGCGGCGACGCGGCTTGAACTGACGCGGACATAAAAGGCGTTGCAACGGAGTCACTGGGTGTCGCTTTCGCTTTGTTCCCGGCAGCCGGTTGTTGTTTCGCGGCCCCCGTGGGCGTTTTTGCAATTAATCAGAGGCTATTGAAGCCCAATCAAGTGTGTTGGCCCAGCGTGCGCACGCAATTCCTCTCCGGTGACCAACGCAATCACAGGTTATGCTCGCCATGCGTGCGGCCGCCCGCTTTCCAAACCACTTCTACTGCTTCTCCGCGACTCTCCCCTTTTCGGTGCGCAGGGTTGCTCACCCCTTCTTTGGCTTCTGGACTTTAGAGCAGGGGTCTCAAGCTCAACTTACTTTGGGGCCGCTGGAGGCAGAGTCTGGCTGGGGCTGGGCCGCAGCTTCGGCGCACATGCACGCGCGCGCGCAATTTAAATAATTTTAAAAATCCAATCTAGTCAAACGTCTTTAGTTTAAAAAGTTTAGTAAAGATATAAACAAGGACACTTGTGTCCAAAACTACTATTATTCTCCAAATGATCACATTTTCCACTCATTGAAAAGGTTTGTTGTCTCATACAAGAACCCTCATCCTGATATTTTTAAGCGCCTTGACATTTTTGCTGTCCTTTAAGCCACATTTTATATTCCAGTGCATCTTTCCAGTCAGCTTGTAGAAAAGGAAGTGACATCGGGCACTCACCAGCCGCTAACCTACTTCCCCTTTCACACAGCACCCATTTGTGCATTTTCACTCACTTTCAACACTTCAAAGGCACTCACCACCAATGTATGATGATGAAGGCATGAATCGGAGTTGCAGTCTAGCAACTCCCTTAGCAACAAGGGGTGGGCAAACGTTTTGACTCGCGGGGCCACATTGGGTTAAAAAATTTGGCGGAGGGGCCGTCTCAAAATAAGTGGCGTCAAACAAGTCGACGTACTTTCTCACGGTGCAACGAAACCAAAAGACACACGTCACATAAATGAAGTACTACTATCACGTGGATGAACCACTAAGTGCTAAACATAACATGGAACTTAAAACTGTTATTTCCAAATGCCCGCAAGGCATGCTGGGTAGTACAAAACCATTGTATATCAAGACTGTAAACTCCTTGTTTACGTCACCTCCTCAACATCTTTTGCAATTTAGCACAAATGCGACACACACAGCAAAATGAAATGAAAGAGTAGCACCAGTTACCCAGCATGCCTTGCGGCAGGAATATATGGGTGTTTTTTTGGCATGTAGCTATTTGTTCGTATGCCCACATGGTGCTTCAAGTAGGTTGACTTTGCATCGATGTACGTAGCACTGCAAATCATGTTTCCCGCTGTTAAAGGTTTCAAAAAAGCAATTTGGAAATGCGGACCGCAGTTTGCCCACGCCTGGTCTAGCCTCTAGCCTGGATGTCAGGCTGGCGCCACAACCGTGCTTCCATTGTTGTGGGAAGGACGGCATCTCCCTGTCAAGCGGCTGTGCTAAGGTCATAAAATAACTTGTTTGGGCTGTCAAAAGATGAAAAATTGGAATCAGATTAATCACTTTTCACAAACATGTCTGAAACATTCACTCTTTGTTGCTGTAAAGTATTTAAACAACAGAAAAATAAATACTAACACTAGTCTCTTTAATAGTAAACATTTAAAGCGTATTACTACGCGCAATGGGGAGTGCGTTCAAAGACTTTGCGTAAATGTACTTGTCAGCATATTTAAATGCAGCAAAGTGTACATCCGAATTAAGTGGTGAGATGTTTTTCTTGTTCTTTTATTTACAGACACAGACACATTTTAAAGCTGTTTTTGTGATGTTCCGAGCGTCCCTGAATGCATCTCGCGGCTTTGTAATGAAATTGAATTTCGCGGTGTTACTGTTTTTCCAGAAATATATAACCGAGTCATGCTGTTTTGTGGTTGGATGCGGTCGTATTTAAGCAAATGTAACTTTTTTTGCCTAAATGAAGCATTTTTAAGCAGAAAAATGACTAATTGAAGTAAAATAGAAATACTAGGCATTCAGAAGATGCATTTAAAGACTTTGCAGCAATATGTAGTATTCCACTAAGGTCATTACTGTCGGTGTCAGTAATGTTACTGTAATGTTGGGTGAGACACAAAAGCACCAGACTTGATGGCTTCTATTGCAGGTTAAAACCCCACAACAGGCACAATAATCCCTAACACGGGCTACTCTTACCCACGGCAAGCTAAAACTCAACTCTGAATCCGCAACGTCACTTCCTGTCCTCCCTGCATTTATTTCCCCACCTGAACCCATTTACAGCAACACATGGTCTTACTATGTCTACTATAATAGTGCGAATGTGACCATAGGGGTGTTATTTCATGTCTAGAGCTCTGCAACGGGGGTGGATCATGCACAAATTCATACCTACCTAACAGAGTGACCACAGTATGCCAGATTAGGGGACATTGGTGACTAACGTTGGGGACAATATTATCTCCATTCCTCTTTATACTGTGACTTTACACGAAGGTCAGCATCGTGTCACAAAGGAGTCACAGTCGGTGTCGGTGACCATAGGGATGTTGTTTCATGTCTCGAGAGCTCTAACAATGTTAACAACACACAAGCACACGTCCTATTTATGTCTGTGTATGCTGGATTATGGGAGTGTAAAGGTGACTATAGGGGTGTTGTTTCTGTTGTTTTCTATGCTCTGACTACAAATATATGCCATTTGTAAAGCAGAAATCGACTTGTCGGGTCTGGAGCCAATTAAACGCTATAAACGAGGGATTAAATGAGGAAAAATCATTTTTGAAAAATCAACGTCTGACCACATATTGTGCAGATGCACCTAATCAAGTGGCAAATCAGTGCATCGGTCCATTTGCACCTCGTTATCGTCAGTTAAATGTAATTTCATTGGAAATTCAACTTCTCGGTGTGGCCTAATTATTTTGTTTGAGATCCAGAAATTCACTTTTTAGTGTCTTTGCCTTTGTTGCTCATTTTAAAGCTGTGATTTCCACCCCGCTCGTTCATTTGTTTCTCGCCCTGAGTCTGGTGTGTGTATGTATGTGTGTGTGTGGGGGGGGGGGCAAACATATTACATCAGATAAGAGAAGCTGTTTGCATCTATTTTTAATGCTACAGCATGGGAGGAAAAAAAAAATCCATGAAGGAGAGGGTGCAGTTCCCTGTTTGTCCTGCAGATGGCGCCAGAATCACATTTAAGTTTGAACATTGTTGGGCTGGTGGAGAGAGCTAACAAATATACCCAGCTGTTAAATTAGCTGATTTATTTTTACATTCATTCCCCCCCAAAACCCACCGGACCGCCTCTTTCCACTTTCTACTCGATCCATGTTTTGCTCCGTTTGGCCCTTTTGCTCTGCGCTTCGTTTCAACTTGTTACCCCATCCCCAAACATGCACTGCTGCCGCTGCTGCCTAAATCCACCTAAAACATACTATCAGCAAATCTGTCTGAAAAAAGCCATGTTTTTTCCCCCAGCGGATGATTTACGACAGGTCCGCTGGCCCACGTGGAGCTCCGTGTTCTGCTTGAGATTGTTTCTTACAAAGATCACACCGGCAGGCCTTCACACTGTTGCTCTTGTGTGGACGAAAATGTTATTTCCTTTCATAGTAATTACCAATGATCAAATATTTTACAATATTGGAACATCCGGCTACGAACGGGTTCCGTTCCTATACGATGATGATGTGAGTGCAGTTTTGTCATAAGTCAGAGCTTCTTCTCCAATTATTAGGCCTGAACGAGGCACGAGAACAAGTCAATCAATCTTGTAGCCTTATGAATCAACATAAGGAGCAGATCCTTTAACACGCTCAAGGATGCAATCTTTATTCTCATCATGGTCTCCACAGTCAATCACGGGTGTCCACTTTTTTTTTTTCCACCAAGGGCCACATTGACTTTGCCACTTTGCCATGTTTTCGAAAACAATATGTGTACATATGCTAAGAAGTTATATATATTTCTAGAAAAAGTGCATCTCTGCTTTGTGGTATAAGTGGAAAAAATTTAGTATTAGTATGAATTTCGGTCTTTTCCTCCCGTTAAAAAAAAAAATCAAAATATTTCACCTTCTTTATAAATAATCAATGTACTTTTTTTTGGTAAAGTTTAGACATTTTTTATCTTAACATTTTAACTTTACTGTTTTCTGGTAAAGTTACAGACATTTTCCAACTTTGTTCTTGTAATCTTATGACTTTATTCCCATAATATTTTGACTTTATTCCTTTATTTTGTATTATTTTTAAGGAAAAGGAAAAACAGCAGTAATATTACAAAAATAAAGTAGAAATGTTACATTAAAGTGATAATATTCATATAAATAAATTGTATCATTATAAGTAACAATTTTTACGGGCATAACATTATAATACTATGAGGGAAAAAAATGTTATTTTCGCATGAATTTCTGCAATATTTTTTGCAGTATTTTTAACAAGGCTGCAATTTTGGGAAAATTAGTTTGGGAATGAAATTACAGTGTTACTAATGTTATGAAATAAATGACAGGAAGAGAAATGAAGTTAGCATGCAATATGGCGCGCGCAACAACGTGTTGTATTTGCTATTAGTTTGTTTACACAGCCATAGTACGTAGTACGCTGCCAATACTTAGCTCAAAAAAAAAGGATTGCCCTCCAAGCATAATCTCATCTCCTTCCTCTTTGCAAAGCTAGCTAAAAGTCATGTTAAATGAATTATTTTTGCATTATCTTCTACATGTATAACTATAATTATTGCCTAAAGAATGTTTTGTGTTCAAATTTGTGGGTGTCTGGAACTGATTAATTGGATTTATATTGTTTTCTATAGGAAAACTTACCTTGGTTAGAGTCCATTTTTGTTTGACCTTCTGGAACGGATTAGTGATGCTAACCGCGGCACTGCTGAATTACAGAATGTAAAATATCACTATAAAGTATCATTACTGTAAGCGGGCTTCGCTTGGAAAAGTTAGGACATCCCTGAAATAGACAGTGGTTTGATTTTGGAATGATGAAGCTGACATTACTGCAACGCATGTCGACATAAACAGACTCATTTTCCATAAAAGTGACTGATTAGGGTCGACAAAAGTGGTCGACTGTGTTTGTCGTTGCCGGAAAAACACCTTGGACTGGGACTAGATGAGTGCGTCGACAAAAACTGGGCTGCACTCGTTTATAGCGGTTAATTGGTTCCAGACCCAATTGTGATCAATGAATTTCCACAAAATTCTGCAATGGTTTTGTAGTTAGAGCATAGAAAACCTGTATATGACTTTCTAAATAGTTTTTCACATTACTACAACCATGAAGACATGAAATAACATTGCGCTGCGGGGACTTGACACGGCTGCTAGCTAGCAAGCTAACCAATTAGCCTCATATTTATTCTCAACTTCAGAAGCCAAAAACTTACCACTTCCACACAGGATGGGAGAAGATTTTCCCACCCCCTCACTCTATTATGTTGTACACGCCATGGCTGACTTCATGCGGTTTTAATGTAATGTAATGTGTCATTACTGCTGCCTAGTGACCAGAATACTGCACATCACTTGTATTTCAATATGTTTTGACAAATAATACATCATAGTTTACCACAAAACTGCCATCATTACTTTTCCGCAATCTAGTTTCCTTTTTGGCCGATTCGGCCCCGTGATGTCACGGCGTGGCTCAGCCACGGCAGCCGAAGCGCGGCAGTGCGATGTACAGCTCACAAGCGGGCCGCGCTGATGCCGTTAATCATACGAAACAATATGTCACAAGTCTTGCTGCACGTTATGTTGTGGTGAAGTGATGGAAAGCGTCAATAAAACGCTGCACCACAGGTTTATGGGACCTCTTCTTGTGTCATCCTAACTTTCGGAGTCATTCCGCTAATAAAAAAACCAAAAAAAAAAAAACATGAACCGCACGTACCAATAGTCCGACAACAACCAAAAAAAGCCTTGCAGGCGAATCGGAATGAAAGAGATGGTGTTCAAAGGAGCTTAGAGACGCCTGCGAGGAAAAACAGTATGGGAGGTAAAACCAGTTTCCTCACTTTTCACGGCGTGAAAAAGTCAGAAAGACACGGAAAACTTTCCAAACTCTCGCTAACATCTGCCGTTGTCTGCCTTTGCGTTGCGTCGCGCTAATCCGACGTCGTCAGCGCCTCGTTCTCAGCAGCTGTCAGGTTTTATTCACCTTGCTTCACTCCTCGCTTGTCTTGCCGCCTCGCTCTCCCACGCCAGCCCGGCATCTGCCAAGGAAAACCTTCTCAAACCAGATAAATAGCAACTAGGACATCACTCAAGCGTAGCGCGCAGAGTACCGCGGAACCTCGGCTTATGTCGTTCATTTCTTCCAGAACCGCTTAAACCTTCCAGACCCCTAATAATATGAACAAAAACATACATTCCCTAGAACAGGGGTCCCAAAACTGCGGCCCGTGGGCCGGATATTGTTCAGAGACAATACCAGAGACGCATTATGATGTTTTTTTTCAGTCTGACCACACGAACGAGACTGGTCCTGTCTACACGTAGCCAGAGTTCTCGCAAACGGGAGATATTTTTCTGCGTCATTCACACGTCCTTGGGTTGCTTTTCTCATTGAAACGAAGGTTGCTAAAAGCTCCAGTCATGGTGGAGGTTTGCGGATTTCTCCGGATCATAACTCATACCGCTGTGTCGCCTTTGCTCGACAGCCGGTGTACTGTCCACCTGCATGGCGTCTGACGCAAAATCCCACGGCTCCATGCTGGACGAGATGGAAGCAGCGGGCGGGCAAATCCAAATCATTTGTTTTGATGCCAGAAGACACTGTGGTAGTGGTGGGGGGGAGTATAAGGAACCAGTCTACCGAAAAAAGCGCGTCCGTTATCCACTGCCAGGCCACATTTGCTTCTCACAGTCTTAATTTTTGTGGTTAGGAAAGCCCGAATGATCTCTCCCCTCACATGGAGAAACCCGACGGACGTCTTGCGTTGGTTTGTGTTGTCGCAGTTTGTTATTGTAGGTTGTATTTGTTGTTAAACAGATAAAGTTGTTAAGTCCTTCTTATTTTGTATTTATCTTCTTTGTTTTTCCTCAACCCTGTCACAAGAACATGTGAAATATTTGGTGTGTACATCTCCCTGGTTTCAGTCATTCCAAAAGTACCACGTTTTAAACCGCAGCTGACTTTGTCAAAGCATGAAATAGAAACACTAGCTCCACACCACGCACTCGTCATCTGCTCTCGCAGCACGTGAAGCCATAACTGTGTGCTACCACGGCACAAATAAGCATAAAGTCAATGTTGTGAACTTACCTACCTTACCTTTAAATTATCCGCCGCGCGGATTATTGGCATTGTCGGCTCAACATCTGTTTTTAGATACAAAAGATTCTGCCCAACATCTTTCAACAAAACCCGACCAACCTTATCCCTATGAAGGTATTGGTATGCCTTGGAGTTTTTAAGATTGTTCAAAGCCTCGCCATCTGCCGAAATAGGTTGAGAAGGTAGCTAGAAGTGCTACTATAGGTGATGTTTGGCCACTTTTTCAATTTTAGTAGGCAAGGGAATTGCTCCATCGCCTCGTTTAAGACATGACAGCTGGTGTTTGCACACTTTTATGTAGTTATGGAGCCAAAAAATGTGGAATTGCACTATCGGTTCAGTTGTAATGTAAATAAAAGCCGGTTCCGTTGTCTACCAGAAGTTTCGCCCATAATCCACGCAGAGGCTCGTAGGGGTTAGGAATAAGGTGGATAAACCTGCCTGTGTGTGGCCAAACCTGCGCGTCAAAGCCTGATCCCGTCAGCTCTCAGAAGCTAAGCAGGGCAGGGCCTGGTCAGTACTTGGATGGGAGACCTCAAAGGAACACCAGGTCCCACAGTGGGAGGAAATAAACTTTCCTTGTGCCCTTAGGTAAGGC
>QODF01000250.1:1791899-1949811 GCA_024372805.1 Oostethus manadensis | reverse complement strand
GAGATGGACAGGCGGATTGGTGCGGCGTCTGCAGTGATGCGGACTCTGCACCGATCTGTCGTGGTGAAAAGAGAGCTGAGCCAAAAGGCAAAGCTCTCGATTTACCGGTCGATCTACGTTCCTACCCTCACCTATGGTCATGAGCTTTGGGTAGTGACCGAAAGGACAAGATCGCGGGTACAAGCGGCCGAAATGAGTTTTCTCCGCAGGGTGGCTGGGCTTTCCCTTAGAGATAGGGTGAGAAGCACTGTCATCCGGGAGAGACTCGGAGTAGAACCGCTGCTCCTCCGCATTGAGAGGAGCCAGATAAGGTGGCTCGGGCATCTGGTTAGGATGCCTTCCGGACGCGTCCTGGGGAGGTGTTCCAACCGGTAGGAGGCCTCAGGGAAGACCCAGGACACGCTGGAGAGACTCTGTCTCTCAGCTGGCCTGGGAATGCCTTGGCATCCGCCGGGAAGAGCTGGACAAAGTGAGTAGATAGGAAGAGAAATGGAGTAGGGGTGATTTTGAAGGAGGAGTTTGCTAGCAACGTCCTGGAGGTAAAAAGAGTGTCAGAGTGACGAGCTTGAAGCTAGAAATGGAAGGTGTGATGTTCAATGTTGTTAGTGGGTATGCTCCACAGCTAGGATGTGAGATGTAGGAGAAAGAGAAATTCTGGTCAGATCTGGACAAAGTGATGCAGAACATCCCCAGAAGTGAGAGAGTTGTCATTGGGTCGGACTTCAACGGACATGTTGGTGCAGGAAACAGAGATGATGAGGAGGTGATGGGCAAGTTTGGTATCCAGGAGAGGAACGCGGAAGGACAGATGGTGGGCGACTTTGCAAAAAGGATGGAAATGGCTGTAGTGAATACTTTCTTCCAGAAGAGACAGGAACATAGGGTGACCTATAAGAGTGGAGGTAGGAGCACACAGGTAGACTAGATCCTGTGTAGAAGGTGTAACCTGAAGGAGGTCAGTGACTGCAAAGCAGTGGTAGGTGAGAGTGTAGCCAGACAGCATAGGATGGTGGTGAGTAGGATGACTCTAGTGGTGAGAAGGATGAAGAGGGTAAAGGCAGAGCAGAGGACGAAATGGTTTAAGTTTAAAAAGGAGGAGTGTTGCGTGACATTTAGGAAGGAGTTGAAAAAGGCTATGGGTGGCCAGGAAGTCCTTCCAGATGACTGGACAACTACAGCTACTGTGATCAGGGAGACAGGTAGGAGAGTACTTGGTGTGTCATCTGGAAGGAAAGTAGATAAGGAGACTTGGTGGTGGAATGAGGAGGTGCAGGAGTGTATACAGAGTAAGAGGTTAGCTAAGAAGAAGTGGGACACTGAGAGGACTGAAGAGAGTAGACAGGAGTACAGAGAGATGCAGCGTAAGGTGAAAGTAAAGGTGGCAAAGGCCAAACAAGGGGCTTATGATGACTTGTATGCTAGGTTGGACAGCAAGGAGGGAGAGAAAGATCTATACAGGTTGGCAAGGCAGAGGGACAGAGATGGGAAGGACGTGCAGCAGGTTAGGGTGATGAAGGATAGGGATGGAAGGGTATTGACAGGTGCCAGTAGTGTCATGGGAAGATGGAAAGAGTACTTTGAAGAGTTGATGAATGAGGAAAATGAAAGAGAACAAAGAGTAGAAGAGGTGACTGTTGTGGACCAGGAAGTAGCAAAGATTAGTAAGGAAGAAGTGAGGAGGGCATTGAAGAGGATGAAGAATGGAAAGGCACTCGGTCCTGATGATATACCTGTGGAGGTATGGAAGTGTCTAGGAGAGGTGGCAATAGAGTTCCTGACCGGGTTGTTTAACAAGATCTTAGATAATGAGAAGATGCCTGAGGAATGGAGGAGAAGTGTGCTGGTGCCCATTTTTAAGAACAAGGGAGATGTGCAGAGTTGTGGCAACTACAGAGGAATAAAGCTGATGAGCCATACAATGAAGTTATGGGAAAGAGTAGTTGAAGCTAGACTAAGGGCAAACGTGAGCATTTGTGAGCAGCAGTACGGTTTTATGCCAAAAAAGAGTACAACAGATGCAGTATTTGCTTTGAGGATGTTGATTGAGAAGTACAGGGAAGGTCAGAGGGAGCTGCATTGTGTTTTTGTAGATCTGGAGAAAGCTTATGACAGGGTGCCCAGAGAGGAACTGTGGTATTGTATGAGGAAGTCTGGAGTGGCAGAGAAGTATGTTAGAGCGGTGCAGGACATGTACGAGGACTGTAAGACAGTAGTGAGGTGTGCTGCAGGTGTGACAGAGGAGTTCCGAGTGAAGGTGGGACTACATCAGGGATCAGCTCTGAGCCCCTTCTTGTTTGCTATGGTGATGGACAGGCTGACGGACGAGGTTAGACAGGAATCTCCATGGACTATGATGTTTGCAGATGACATTGTGATATGTAGTGAGAGCAGGGAACAGGTGGAGGAGAAGCTTGAGGGGTGGAGGTTTGCCCTGGAAAGGAGAGGAATGAAGACGGAGTACATGTGTGTAAATGAGAGGGACCCAAGTGGAAGAGTGAGGTTACAGGGAGAAGAGATAAAGAAGGTGGAGGATTTTAAGTACTTAGGGTCAACAGTCCAGAGCAATGGAGAGTGTGGAAAAGAGGTGAAGAAGCGTGTGCAGGCAGGCTGGAATGGGTGGAGAAAAGTGTCGGGTGTGATGTGTGATAGAAGAGTTTCAGCTAAAATGAAAGGAAAGGTGTACAAAACTGTGGTAAGACCAGCGATGTTGTTTGGTTTAGAGACAGTGCCGCTGAGGAAAAGACAGGAGGCAGAGCTGGAGGTAGCAGAGATGAAGATGCTGAGGTTCTCTTTGGGTGTGACCAGGATGGACAGGATCAGGAATGAGCACATCAGAGGGACAGCACATGTTAGAGGTTTTAGAGATAAAGCCAGAGAGGCCAGACTGAGATGGTTCGGACATGTCCAGAGGAGAGATAGTGAATATATTGGTAGAAGGATGCTGAGTTTTGAATTGCTAGGCAGGAGGCCTAGAGGAAGACCACAGAGGAGGTTTATGGATGTAGTGAAAGAGGACATGAAGGTTGTTGGCGCAAGAGAAGAGGATACAGAAGACAGAGTTAGATGGAGGCAATTGATTCGCTGTGGCGACCCCTGAAGTGATAAGCCGAAAGGAAAAGAAGAAGACGAACAGAAAAGTAAGTGACAGACAGAATTATATATCACTTAACAGCTCCAAATGAACTAAAAATTGACATCAGGTTGAAAGATAAAACACATATCAAGCGTGTGCAGATGCATTATCTGGGATCTCCCAGCATACTTTAATGCAGGAAAGTGTACTTCTGCAGTAAGAGAACTACAAATTACAGTAGTTAATGAGGAACGAACCTACCTTACCAAAACCACTCATTAGTTCTTCAGGAACTATTCTTTATTTATGTTCCTCAGTAACTACTCTACTCATTAGTTCCTCATTAGTTCCTCATTAGTTCTTCATTAGTTCCTCAGTAACTGCTCTACTCATTAGTTCCTCATGAGTTCCTCATTAGTTCTTCATTAGTTCCTCATTAGTTCCTCAGTAACTATTCTCTATTTATGTGCCTTATTCCTCAGTAATTACTCTACTCATTAGTTCCTCATGAGTTCCTCAGTAACTACTGTATTTTTGTGTTACTTCTTATAAAGTGAGGCCATTATCTTTTGTGGACCAAGCATTGAGCGTTTACGGTAACAAAAATTCAATAACTGCAAAATAATGCAAAGTAGCTACCTGTACTTACTTTGTAGTATTATATTTTTGTATGGTGCCCATCAAATTCTGCCTAGCAACAAGTGTCAAGAGGATAACATCATTTGTTGGCTGCACGCTGGTGCAAGCTAGGTCAAGTTTTTGCTCAGTGGAAAAGTTTATGTGGACTGTGTGTGGTCTGCCGGGGTTGGTGTGCTGCCTTTGGAAGATGAATTCCAATAAAAAACACATTAGAGGCAAGCGCAGAAAGCATACATGCAAGAGAGAGAACTAGTTTAAGAATAAAATCTAAATCTAGCCGAGTTAGTTAAGATGTTTACATCCGTGTTCAAAAGCTACCTTCACCCAGTTCATCCAGTAATGCATTTTTTTAGTGTGTGAACACACACCCAGTGACAGAAGGTCCTTTCAGCTTTCTAAAAAAAAAAAATCTCAATCTAGCGACGGCAAGGTGTCCACTCCGCTAGCCGAGCATCAGCAGCCGTCGTGTTATTGAGGTTTGAATGTAAGGAAGGCTCAAGCTCAGCCGTCGAGCGGCAAAAGGCCATATTCCTTTATTCCGAGTTTTGCCCGCTTTTATTGGACCGTCGTGTGCTCGGCGAGCACCTCGTAAAAGTCGTTTTATACGAGCCGAAAGCACTCAGGGAATAAGAAAGCCGGAGCGCAATTTTGATCAAACCTTCGCTGACATTAAAAGACCCTCCCATGAAGAGAGTTCACCTCAAGTCGTGCTGTCGCGTCGTGTGAAAAGTACAGCCGGCACTTGTGTACTGGCAAGTACGGCGGATAAAAGCAGCGCAGTCGCTACCTGGACGGTGCTGGCTGTTCTTGGGCGCTTAACACCCTCTGTGGTCGCCATCTTGAAATAACGGCGGCTGAGGAGCAACCCGTCGTGGTGGAAAGTTCTTAACAACAAAGTTTTAGTTGAAGGTGATCCAATCTGGCTCTTTTCAGCGGCTTTTAGACTGGTATGGGATTCATTCGGGCACAATAGTAACTCTCTTTCAAAAGATTACTCCATAAACCTCAATTTGTGTACAACAAAAATCTGCAATCTTCTCCTTCAGAAATTTACAGCCTGTTTGCAAAACCGCGCCTACTCTATTTCGATTGGTCAAGGGAATCGGGGGGTCATTTCGAATTATTGTACGCTGTAGAGGATGACACATATTTCATGGGGCGATGAAAATGCTGGCGATAATGGCCCGTCCAGTGGTTGCAATTAACCATTAAAAAGAAGAAGAAGACAAAGAAAAAAAAAGATAAAAAGGCGTAGAAGACTAAAAAGAAGACGATGATGGGAAAAGAGTAACAAGTATAAACGACAAATCTGAAACAAAAGACAAACAAGATGATAAAAAAGACGACCCAAAAGGAAAAGAAAATGAAGGAGGAGGAAAAAAGAAGTTGGAAAAGACAGTGAAAAAGGAAAAGACGACTACAGAGACGATGAAAAGATAAACAAAGAAAGATGAAAAACATAAAGACAACAAAAAGAAAGCCAGTGAAAAAGAAACAAACACGAAAAAGGCGATGAAAACAAAAATTGCAAAAAAGCCAGAAGGCAAAGATGAAGAAGACGATGATGGGAAAAGACGAGGAAAAAGGAAAAAGTACAACAATGTAACGAAACACTAAAAATATGACAAAAAAGATGACAAAGTAAATAAAAAACACAAAAGGAAAAGACAAAGAAAAAGGAAACGACCACAAGACGACCCAAAAGTGAAAGACAAAAAAGACGACAAAAAAGGAAGAAAAAGAAAAATATGCCAATGAAAACGAAAAAAAAAAGAAAAATTACATGAAAAATAAACAATGACAAAGAAGACAGAGATCAAGAAGACGTAAAAGAAGGCAATAAAGATGAAGAGGATGACGAGAGAAATTAACAAAACCGTGACAAAAAAGAAAAATTCAAAAGACAAGTTGGAAAAGATCATGAAAAAAAAGAAAAAAAGGTTAAAAAATTGGGGCCGCCTATATACACCGTCTGTATATAAGCAACATCAAACACGTCGGCATACTGGCTCACGGTGCAACGAAATAAAAAGACAACACATAATAACTAAGCTCTAAACATAACATGTATCTCAAAACTGCTATTTCCAAATGCCCGCAAGTCATGCCGGGTAATCCAACAACAATATGAATTATGAAGAATAAAACATTGGATATCAAGACTATCGTAACTCCTTGTTTACTTCTCCTCAACATGTTTTGCAATCGTGCTAAAATCCAACAAACAGCAAAATGTTGAGTACCACAAGCTACCCAACATGCCTTGCGGCGGGACTACATGGGTGTTTTTTTTTTCTTCGGTATTGCGCGTGGATATTTGTAAGGTTATTGCGTTTGGATGGCTTTTTTGTACACGCTACAGACTATTTTGGCGACAGTTTCCAGATGTGGCCGGCGTCTGATGTAGACAGACGCGTACTGAGGTATTCCAGTTGAAGCACAGGCTCGGTGTCGTCGGTGACAGCCATGCTCTGGCAGCCGAGTCGCGTTGCAGCCCGGATGGCGAGTCACTCGGGCGGACACGCGAACACTCATATGAATATTCAAGCGCACATTTGCATATTTTACACATCAGCGGCGCCAGGAGGGAAAACTTTGCATTGAGGTAAACAAGGCCTCTCACAGTGAGCGAGCACCACACCAGCAGGTGGCGCTAGCGAGTATTTCTCCATCCATTTGAAACTGATTGTAAGACGCCAACTCTGGACAACAATTGAGTCATTTGTAGAACAGGTTTACTCGCCCTCTAAGCCCGCGCTACCTCGCATCGGCGGCGTCAAGAGAGTCCCCCAAGGTCAAGTGTCTGCCGCAACACGAGAAGCCCGCCGTCTGAAAGCGCCGCATTAGCCGGCGGGCGGAGATAATCCTGCCGCTCGCTTCTTGCGTCTCATTTCTCACATTCTCCTCAGAAGAGCGAGCGGCAGGCGTAATCCTGCTGACAAGCGCCTGCGGCCGGCGCTCTAATATTCATCATATTTGCTCTGTACGCTTTATGCACACGGGAACGCGCTCTCATTGTGTTTGGATTACAAAGATGATGTCGCGGAGCGTAGACGGGAGCTGACTTCCATATCCCTGGGACCGCAGGCGCTTTGGCGAGCGTACGATGTTGCGGTTACATGTTTGAGGGGCCACGAGTGGGCCGTGCAAGGATGGCGAAAGCAATAAATTGACTTTTAAGAGCTAATAACGCGGTCGAGCCGCAGCTGCTTTTAGTGACGGCCGTGATTCCCGCGCACAAGGTAGTTACTCCTCTTTGCCGGGTAGCACCTGCGGGGGATGACGACTGTTTTACGGGACTGAATTTGCAGGAGAGCACCAAACATGGGACATTGAAAGATGGAAGAAAGTTTTATTCTCCCTTGACGGCTTCCAACGTTACTTGCATGACAAGAAGATCCCTCCTGTGATGTTTGTGGAGGGGGCGCCATCATGTTCATTTCAAGGGAACAATGGCTCTTAAGGGTTGTGCAGGGGCGTCAAACGGCAGGTGGCTATTTGGAGGGCACTGCTGCACTTCACAAAAGACTTCTTCCAGAGGAATAAGCTCACTCGTTTGGACCATCCTGCATGTTCTCCTCATCTAAATCCAATTGAGAACATTTGGGGATGGATGGCAATGGAATGTTACAAAAATGGACATCAGTTCCATACAGTGGATGCCCTTTGTGAAGCCATCTTCACCACCTGGAGCAACAATCCTACTAGTCTTCTGGAAAATTGGTTACATTTTGATTGTGAGAATGAAATTTTGATTATTACTGTTTTAGGGGGGTTTCTGTTTTTTTTTGTTTTTAGCTATGTGTGGTCTTAAACTTTTGATCAGGTTTGTATTCATGCAGACTAGCTTGGTGTAAGGATGCAGGTAAATGTGTTTGTGGCGCTGTTTGTTTGAGTTGCGCGTGCTCATACTGTATTCTGGAAGTGACGCCACAGGTCATGTGGTTGCAACTCAGCAATACGCTTGCGTGTCCAAAGCGCGTGTACGGCAGTCTCAGCCCCAACATCAGATTTAGCCCAAACAACAACGTCCAAATGACGTCTGGTGATGGATGGGAGATCAGCGACGTAGTCATTGCGTATGACGTGTTGTGTTTATGACATGCTGGCCATATCGCTATCATTTGTACAAAAATGAAGTTGTTTTGTGTATATGTACTGTACAGAGTACATGACCATGATGGTACATGATAGCCTCTATGGTAGTATTGCCAATTTACGTCCTCTTTGCGGTTTAGGTAAATAAACGGCCGGCTGTGTTAGAATATTTATGGTATTATAAAACATGTTGTGGTCTGAATGATCATTCTTGTGTGTGCAAGCAAAGACGCCCGTGGGATTGTTCTGCTGCTCTTGTTCTGTGGAGAAATAAATCATCTTCCTATTTTGGAGCCCTCGCTCACTCCTCTTCCTCCTCCTCCTCCTCCTCCTCCTCCAGTTGCCCGGCGGAGAAATAGCTTGACAGCTCGTCATGCTTTGTCCAGATATCAGTGATATCAGTGTTTATTAACACGGCAGAAAGTGACCATGGTGGGGAGGAGTGGGGGTTCGGGGGGTCCGAATTTTGTCATTTACGTACTTAAAGTTGACGGTACCGTGACCCAAAATGTATGAGCTTGCATTCCGACCACAAAAAACACACAGACCATTTCACTGTTTTGACTCAGCTTGACAATATTGTTAAAGACTTGCAACTCAACTTGGACATTAACACCAGTGACTCGCGATTTGACTCTGACTGTAGTCTGATGACTTCAAAAACCACAATTCTGGTGAGCCACACCACACTAAACCTAGAGGTAAAACAAATTTGTACATATGTGAGCCACACCGGACTGTAGGCCGCACATGTCCATGTAAAAAAATAAAAAATAAAAAGTTAAAATCGTCACGCAGCAACTTAACATGTAAAAGGTAGGTAAGAACAATCCAGTACAAGTGAAGTTTAAAACCAACATTTCTTAACTGCTTCCTATCATGCATTGCTTCCCCTTCGGCGGCAATGACGGCCTGTGTCCTTAGGAGGGAGCTGGGTGATTAGGAGCCGGGTCATTGCAGCAAAATGAACTGCAAGCAGCTTTGCTGGGAAGCAATGCATGACAGGAAGCAGTTAGGATAGTTGTTTTATTCTCGTATTGGTACTTGTCTTATAAATGTCTTATATAGTTCTAGTCTTGAATAGTACAGCGGTACTAAGATTTCCCAATGAAAGCATTCAACTAACATATTGATTATGTCATTCCCAGCAAAACAACAGAATCTGCCTGTAGAAAGCATCGATTCACGTCCAATCTGCTTTGAAAACAAACAAGGGTCTGGATGACATTTCTGCGCACAGAATAAATCCTGAATGCTCTATCAGCACGTTTTCTGTGAGTAAGTCTTGTCACACTGGTCTCATAAAAAAAAAAAAATCAAAATGCAGTGACTGCATATGGCAAAGAGATTGTTACACAGATAAAATGGCATAATATTTGGTAAGCACAAAACCAGTCCTTGTGACGTGTAAGGACTCCAAAATGCGATCTGTCTTGATTTGACCTGAGACCTGTCTTTACTTGCGCCTTGACAAATGTTATTTATGTGCGCTACAAAACCTGAAAAGAGAGCTGTTATTTTCTTACAGGCTGTTTTTTTTTCTACTACAGAAGAGACATTATTTCTATCATTTTTTCCATTCCATAGATTTACAGTTATTTTTGCACATTTGGAAAAAAGCAAAAGTATATTATTTTAGGCATGGTAAAACAAATCTTTTGTGATATAACTATTTGAAGTTCATATTCTGACATTTTTTAAAACCCTACACTACAACATCATCTGTAGCAATTCAAAATCAATATTTATCTAAAAACAACTTTGCATGTCTAACAGCTTTGCACTGATAAACCAATCAGATGACGGGATTCTGAGCCAGCTAGCTGGCCCTCTGAGGCGAATCTGAAATCGGACCGGTTAAGGTCAACTTTGCTTAGTGTGGCATTTATTGTTTCTAATTATGTTCCACGTTGTTGGATTTTTGAAAGCGAACGGTACATTTGCACAAATTGCATTTATAGTTGATGGCGCCACCCACGACGAGTTGTGCAGTCTCATTTTCTACGTCAGCGTGACATCTCTCAGATTAATCAGATTAAATGGACGCTTCTCGAGGTAGACTGCCGACGTGGTCGGGTATAATTTTCACCAAAATCATCATGCCAAACATCGTGTTGCTGCTGGATGTTTACAGCGTCCGACTGATACTGTATGTTTGTTTTCTTTTGAGACAAGAACGGACAAAGCTAGTGCTGAGAACAAGAGACAGATGGTCGCCCACCTCGAGTTCTGTACTTTGCAGTGATCATTTCACTGATGACTGCTGAAGGAACACCTTTACAAGAAGCATTAGGCTTGAAAGTACAAACTTTTTTTTTTTACATGAGTAATTTTGTTGAAAATGCAGTTTCTGAAAAACGGAATGCTTTGGAAAAGCTGGATATTGATTTTTATGGGACACAAGAGAGCAGATGTAGCCGAGGTCTTGTTCTGTCACCTCTCAGCCAGTCTTCTCCCAGGTTGTCTAAGCGTAAGAACTTTGATGAGTCATGACTTGGAGAGGGGGAGGAGCTGGTGGTGGAGGTCAAAGTGTCAGCTTCAGACTTTTATGTGCTTCAGCCGAAGCCAGAGAGAATTGTTCAATCATGTCAAGATGCCAAGCCGGCCAAAAGGTCAAAGCTCACATGAAAGCGTGTTTCTCCAGAAGCCCCACTCCTAACCAATCTTCAAACATTCCAGTTTTTGTTTGGAACATGTCAAAAAAACAACGCGGTTGATCACCGCTGAGAGAAGGCGGTTGAGGCAGCTGAGGTTAAAGTTCAAGTAGTAAACAAGGGGTACACCCTGGACTGGTCGCCAGCCAATCGCAGGGCAGACAAACAAACATTCCCACTCACATTCCTACCTGTGGACAATTTAGAGTCGCCGTTTAACATGCATGTTTTTGGAATGTGGGAGGAAACCAGAGAAAATCCACGCGCGCACGGGGAGAACATCCAAACTCCACACAGAGAAGCCCAGCGGAGTCGAACCCTGAACCTCCTGACTGTGAGGCCAACATGCTACCCACTCATCCACCGTGCTATTATATAGAATGTTTTTGTAGTTATAGCACAAAAAAACCTGTTTATGACTTTCTAATATGTTTTTAACCTTCATTAGAGCCTGTAGACACCTTTACACTCCCATTGTTCATTGTTTTCAACACATTGCTCAACTCGTGAGTTAGCGAGTTAACAAGCCATCAAGCCAGCGAGCTAACCATTGAAAACTTGAAAAGCCACAAAGGCTGCAAGGTGGCCGAGTGGTTCGGATGTTGGCCACACCGTCAGGAAATCCTGAAGATCTGGGTTTGAATCTCCACTTCGGCATCCCTGCGTGTAGTTTGCATGCATCTCCAGGTACTTTGCTTTCCTCCCAGATTCCAAAAACAGGCATGTTAGGTTAACTGGCAACTCTAAACTGCCCATAGGTATGAATGTTTGTCTATATGTGCCCTGACCTGTTAGCTGGGATACCCCTGTGGCCCTAGTGAGGGTAAGCGCCATACTAAATGGATGGAGGGTTTAAGAAGCCAAAAACTTACCACTTCCACACGAAATGGGAGGAGAATTTTTTTTTCACTCTGCCGTGGCTGACTTCATGACTTGCATGTGGTGTTAATATAATATAATGCAAACTAATGTCTCATCAATGTCATTACCGCCACTTAGTGACCAGAATACTACACTCACTTTTGACCAACTATTAACCGTAGTCTACCACCAAACAGCAATCACTTACCATTTAGTTTCTGAAAAACTGATATCGCAACGCAGGACTAGAATGCACTTATGAGAAAGATTGTAGCTGAGCGATGGAGAGTTGTTGGCAGTATTTTAAGATGTGTAGCAAAGCCTCTTTCTTTTTTGGAGCAAACAAGTGAAGGAAGTTTTTTTCCCCATTTAGTGCTCATAATCAGGCTCCAGCGGTGCATATTACCACTCGAATGTCTTAGACCTTCTAGAATAGTTTTTTTCCACGTGCTTTTTGATAAATACAGATCACATCTTTGTGTTCCTCGTGTCACAGTTGGATTTGATCCAGAACAAAAATCTCTGTTGTCGTGTTGGTAAACAAGTGTGCTCCTGGCGCCATAAAGTATTCCCTGTGTTTCTCCACTGAAGTCTTGAGAGGCTCCTGCTGATGCCACTGAGCCTTCAGGTGTGTTATCAGACTTTGACTTTGATCCGCCCGCACTCCGCGGGGGGTGTAGCTGAAGCGGGACCAGGACAGCCGCATCGTCCTTGTGAGAGAGCAAAACATCGAAGCACTGACGACCTCGGAGTGCTCCTCCGCTAATGCAGCTAGCCTGCTGATTAAAGCCCCTTAGCAGTGCTTTTTTCCCCAAGGTCACCACTCGTGCACACTTTATTGGTTGCATCCGAGCGGCGACGTCTTTGCAGGTGCTGCTGAAAAATGCATTTTAAGTGCGGGCAAATAGGAAGAATAAATCCCATGTTCATAGCCGCAGAATATTTGAGACAACACCACTTGCAGTTTTATCTCCCCGGCCGGGTAGTTAATGTATATTAATTGCATTCCCATCGCGTCCGCCAGCAAAATAGCCGCTGATTAAAACGGGCAAAATGAAATCCAGCGGAGCTCCGGGCGAGACAGCGTCCACTGGAGCGCGGACTCAATCATGACTTGGTGGCTTTATTGGCTATTTAAGGACCGCCAGTGTGGGCTTCATCTTCCCGCGCGCGCCGATAGACAGATCAGATAATTAGATATTGATAGAAGGTCAGGAATTAATGACGAGTCTGCCAGCAACGTTATCTGCCAGACCCGACCGAGCCCCTGGGTCACCGCGACACCGCCGGTCGTTTGTCAGGCTCCCTGACCCGAATCCGTAGTAATGGGATGGAAACCAGAACCATTCCCCGAGCCCTTCCACTTCCCCGCTGCAGACTCCAAGATGGCGATACGCTCCAGGCTTCACGATGACGCATGACCTCATTGTTGTTTTTGTAAACTCTTATTTACACTTTTTGTTTTTATTTGTTTTTGCTTATCATCCTTGCATATTTTAGCAGCTGGGTCGGGTGAGGTGATGAGCAGGATTAGACAATTGAGTTAAGAATCGTAAAGGTGAGCTGACAAACCGACCAGTGACTTGACGACTAGACGGGCGGTCAAATGAAGTTTATACAAGTAAGGTGACAATTCAACAGTAGAGCTGGTTAGATGGGTTTGATTATGTGTGAACTGGTGATTTGACACTTAAACCAATAAGGTGACAATTAGTAGCGTATAAGTAAGAAAAGATGGTCGCATATGTTGATGATGAATAGTCGGGTATGTCAAGATTAGGCCGGCAGACGGATAATATTTGTGAGTTGATTAATTGGACGAGGTGATGGATTAGATGGGTTTGGCGATGACTAGATGGGTGTGCCCCTCCATGACTCACCACCTTATCGTGGTGGAGGGGTTTGAGTGCCCGAATGATCCTAGGAGATATGTTGTCGGGGGCTTTATGCCCCTGGTAGGGTCTCCCAAGGCAAACAGGTTCTAGGTGACGGGCCAGACTAAGAGTGATTCAGGAGACCCTAATGAAGAAAAGCAAGAGGAGTGACCGCACCTCGCCCGGACGTGGGATTTCACCCTGGAGCCAGGCCTGGGGGAGGGGCTCGCAGGCGAGCGCCTGGTGGCCAGGCCTTCACCCGTGGGACCTGGCCGGGCCTAGCGGGAAGAAGCCACACGGGAACTCCCCCCCCGCAGACCCACCACCTGCAGGGGCAAGCATAAGGGTCCGGTGCTGTGTGATTTGGGCAATGGTCGAGGGCGGGTGTCCGGGCGACCTGGTCCCTACGCTGGAGGGACTATGTCTATGTCCTCCCGATGGAGCTGGAAGAGGTCGCGGGGGACCGGGAAGTCTGGACTTCCCTACTGAAGCTGCTGCCCCCGCGACCCGGACCCGGATAAGCGGAGGAAAATGGATGGATGGACGGATAGATGGGTGTGTTGATAATTGTTTCAGGTGAGTGAGTCAGGTAGGTGACGATGAAAGAGGAAAAGCTTGACAGGTTTGGTGAGATGACGAGTCAACGGGGGTGGTTTCTCAAATTGATGGTTAGTCGGGTGAGTTGATGATTAGATGGGTTAGGTGACGCTTAGACTGGTGAGCTGATGATGGGTCAGGTGAATTGACAGGTAGGGTGAAAAGGTGCCAATTAGTCGGGTAGGTAATTAAGAAAATCGTTTGCATAAGAGATAGTCCAATGAGTTGATGAATGGTCGGGTTTGTCAAGGTTAGGCGGGCAGACGGGTGATAGTTGTGAGTTGATGATTAAATGGGTTTGGTGATGAGTAGACAGGAGTGTTGGTAATTTGTCAGTTGAGGGGGTAGTTAGTCGGGTAGGTGACGGTGAAAGAGGAAGCGTTTGATTTGGTGGGATGACGAGTCGCCAACTGTCAGTTTTTCAAGTTGATGACTTGTCAGGTGAGGAGTACTCGGGTGAGTTGACGACTACAGAGGTGAGGTGATAGTTAAAAGAGTTGGGAATTAGCCTGGTGAGGCGACAATAAAACGAGCGAGCAGATGGTCAGCTGAGTCGGACGAGTAGAGAGGCGGCGTGGCGAATAGACGGGTAAGGTGATGCTCAGGTGAGCCGAGGAGCATGTTAATATTCAGCCGAGGGAGGCGACGATTAGGGAGGCGAGGTGACAGATCGGCGAGGCAGTGATTAGACGGGTCAGATGAGGAGCAGACGTGCGGGGCGACGTTTTGAATGACGATGAGATAATTAGGCAGGTTATATGAGTTAGATGTGAGTAGACGGGTGAACTGATGATTGGTCGGGTGAAGCGATGATTAGATGGTGAAAGCATATCAATAGATATACACAGGTGGTTGTTGTGTGTGTGTGTGTTGGCAGGAAGGTGAAGCAGACAATTTCTCCTCTCTGTCATCACTGCGTGTGCGTGCGTGCATGTATGTGCGTGCGCGTGTGTGTGTATGTGTGTGTGTGAAAGAGAGAGCGGGAGAGTGATGACTTGTGTCGGCACAGAAGTGTTATATGCGTGCACCCGAGTGTGAAATGAACGCCACCGTCGAACCGACTCTACCCCTCCTCTGACCCACACAGCAGCCAGGGAGAACCACTCATGCAGGTGTGTGTGTGCTGCTTCCCCTGCAAATAAAATGGAGTGATACCATGTTCTGCAATTTGACATTTAAAGCAGCTCTCTTATAGGTCGGCCTCTGTAGCCTCGCTGTGAGAAAATGTTGCGTATGGAAGTCGCTTACACTCAGCGATGATCTCGGAGCGATGATGCCAAACAGCTAAATGTTGCGTGTTTCCCCCTCATATTTGACAACGTAGGTACTGAGCTGAATAACACCATCACTGCATAAAAAGAAGGCTTTATGTCTCAAAAATGAAAGCAGCACAAACGTTTATTTCAACTACACAAAACAGCATAAATGGAGCACATAAAAATGGGACTAGTTTGGTTTCATTTGGAGTAAATGGGGCCTGGGGAAACTTTGATTGACCTGTAAAATAAACCGTAATAACTCAAAAACAACAGCAGCACAAACATTCACTTTAATTGCACAAAAAACAACAAATGCATCAAAAACAATTGGGATTTTTTTGGTTTCTTTTGGAGTAAATGGAAGGCTGGGTGAACTTGGGTTGACCCATAAAATTAACTGTAACAACTCAAAAACAAAAGCACCACAAACGTTCATTTTAATTGCACAAAACAGCACAAATGCAGCACAAACAAATGGGACAAGTTTGGTTTCATTTGGAGTAAATGGAGGGCTGGGTGCACTTTGGTTAACCTATAAAATAAACTAATAACTCAAAAACAAAAGCAGCGCAAACGTTCATTTTAATTACACAAAACAGCACAAATGCAGAACAAACAATTGTGATTATTTTGGTTTCGTTTGGAGTAAACGGAGGGCTGGGTAACATTGGGTTGACTTATAAAATAAATTGTAATAACACAAAAACAAAAGCAGCACAAACATTTATTTTAATCGCACAAAACAGCACAAACAAATGGGACTAGTTTGGTTTCATTTGGAGTAAATAGGAGGCTGGGTGCACTTTGGCTAACCTATAAAATAAACTGTAATAACTCGAAAACAAAAACAGCACAAACATTAATTTTAATTGCACAAAACAGCACAAATGCAGCACAAACATTCATTTTAATTGCACAAATGCAGCACAAACAAATGGGACTAGTTTGGTTTCATTTGGAGTAAATGGGGGGCTGGGTTCACATTGGCTAACCTATAAAATAAACTAATAACTCAAACAGAAGCAGCACAAACATTCATTTTAATTGCACAAAACAGCACAAATGCAGCACAAACAAATGGGACTAGTTTGGTTTCATTTGGAGGATATGGGGGGCTGGGTTCACATTGGCTAACCTATAAAATAAACTGTAATAACTCAAAAACAAAAGCAGCACAAACATTCATTTTAATTGCACAAAACAGCACAAATGCAGCACAAACAAATGGGACTAGTTTGGTTTCATTTGGAGTAAATAGGGTGCTGGGTTCACATTGGCTAACCTATAAAACAAACTGTAATAACTCAAAAACAAAAGCAGCATAAACATTAATTTTAATTGCACAAAACAGCACAAATGCAGCACAAACAAATAGGACTGGTTTGATTTCATTTGGAGTAAATGGGGGGCTGGGTGCATATTTGGCTAACCTATAAAATAAACTAATAACTCAAAAACAAAAGCAGCACAAACATTCATTTTACTGCACAAATTCAGCAAAAACAATTGGGACTAATTTGGTTTCATTTGGAGTAAATTGGGGGCTGGGTGCATATTTGGCTAACCTATAAAATAAGCTAATAACTCAAACAAAAGCAGCACAAACATTCATTTTAATTGCACAAATGCAGCACAAACAAATGGGACTAGTTTGGTTTCATTTGGAGTAAATAGGGGGCTGGGTTCACATTGGCTAACCTATAAAATAAACTGTAATAACTCAAAAACAAAAGCAGCATAAACATTAATTTTAATTGCACAAAACAGCACAAATGCAGCACAAACAAATGGGACTGTTGTGATTTCATTTGGAGTAAATGGGGGGCTGGGTGCATATTTGGCTAACCTATAAAATAAACTAATAAGTCAAAAACAAAAGAGGCACAAACGTTCATTTGAATTGCACAAAACAGAACAATGCAGCACAAACAAATGGGACTAGTTTGGTTTCGTTCTGAGTAAATGTGGGCCTAAGTGAACTTTGGTCTGGTTTTTTTCCATATTTTTCTTGTAGAAAATGCATTACTACACCACTGAAGTGACAATAAGTCAATGTAAATGTAAAAAAACCCTGGAAGGAAGTTTTGTTGACAATGAAAAACTGTAAAACCGTAAAGCCAGGAAACTTGGCAGCCATTGGCCATGAACTGCTCTGCTGGGAATAATGCATTATGGGAAGAAGTTAAAATAGTTGCATTTTTTTTATTTGAACATTGTTGTTTCAATAAATTGTGGGACTTGTTTGCATATTTCTTAGGTATACATTTTGAGTGGGTATGTAAACACTTTAAACACCAGCAACAATGGTGTGGCATTGTTACGGAAATTTCACAACCATGAAAACTACAGCTGTTGTTTTTACAGTGTATTACTCTAAACATTGTTTTTTTTTACGGTAAAGGTCTGGTAACTTTTCTTACCATAAAATCCACAGTTTTTATTGTTATTTTTTTAAAGGTAGCATGTCAGGCAAAAAAAATAAAATAGCGTCCTGTAGCCCCATTATTCTTGTTCTCTGCCGACGAGCACCCAGTTGTCCTCCGTCTGCATTGGAATAATGGCCGCAGGTGCTTTTGCAGTCACCTAATAATGATAAATTGGATTTCAAGGCCAAGCGCTCGAAGACAAGGGCGCATACGTGCCACGTCATTTTTGGCACACAATCCAATGACGCAAAAATGCAAGAGATGAATCAAAATCTCGATACTGATTGACTGTTCCCAATAGTAGACTGATACGGTGGTGATTAGATGGGTTGGGTAACAAGTAGACTGGGAGGTGACAATGAAAATGTATTACTAGTCAGCTGAAATGAGGACAAGACTAATGAGGTGATGATTAGATGGGTATGATGAAGGCATGATGAGGAATAGGCAGGTGACAAATGGGTGAGTTGATGATGGGAGGGGTAAGTTGACATTTAGGCTTGTAAGTTGGTGAGGAGAACAGCAAGGTGATGATTAGATGGGTTTGATTTTGAGTAGATGGGTAAGCAAACAATTTGTTTTTTCAACTGATTAGTTATCAGTAATTTCGTGGGTTCATTTTAAATCTTTTCTCCCAAAATACTGCCTATTGTTAGTCAAAATGTATGCATATTTTAGCAAATTGTGTGTATTGTTTGCCTAAATTAAGAATTGTGTGACTTAATGGACTCACATGCAAATATAAGACGCATTCAAAGACATTGGGATGATGTGTAGCAATGCAGGAAGTAGTAAAAAAACAGGAGAGAAAACAAACACCAACAAGGAACATTCCCGGTGCTAAACTGTGAATCAATATTATGCCTTATTTCCTCCTATGGCTACTATTTTGGGTATTAGTAGTGTAAAGGTGACTGTAGGGGTGTTATTTCATGTCCGCAGGACTCTAATAATGTCAATGTATTCAGAAAATATTTGATTTTTTATTATGTGGCGTACCACAAGAGTCAATTTTGGGACCAAAATTATTTAACGTATACATTAACGACATCTGCAAAGGGACAAAACACCTAAAGCTAGTACTATTTGCAGATGATACCACTGCTTTTGGCTCACACAAGAGCTAATAAGAAAAGTTTCAAATGAAATAATTACTCTAAAAAAATGGTTTGATAAAAACAGATTATCCTTGAATCTAAGTAAAACACAAATGATGCTATTTGGTGATAGCAGAAGAGACACTTGTGAGGAAATACAAATTGACGGGGAGGAAATTGAAAGGGTGAATGAACATACATTTTTAGGTGACAGAATTTCTAGGCGCAGTCAAGGTGTTGAGGGAGTCCAGCTTGGTGACCTTGGGATCTCGTCTCTGCTATTTGCAGACGATGTGGTCCTTATGGCCTCATCAGGCTGTGATCCTCAGCGTTTACTGGAGCGGTTTGCAGCTGAGTGTGAAGCTTCTGGGATGAGACTCAGCACCTCCAAATCCGAGGCCATGGTTCTCAGTCGGAAACGGGTGGACTGTACCCTCCGGGTTGGGAGTGAGGTCTTGCCTCAGGTGGAGGAGTTCAAGTATCTCGGGTTCTTGTTCACGAGTGAGGGAAGGTTGGAGCGTGAGTTCGACAGACGGATCGGTGCAGCATCTGCAGTAATGCGGTCGCTGTACCGGACCGTCGTGGTGAAGAGAGAGCTGAGCCGGAAGGCAAAGCTCTCTGTTTACCGATCGATTTACGTTCCCACCCTCACCTATGGTCATGAGCTATGGGTCATGACCGAAAGAACGAGATCGCAGATACAAGCGGCGGAAATGAGTTTCCTTCGTAGGGTGGCTGGACTCACCCTAAGAGATAGGGTGAGGAGCTCGGCCATCCGGGAGGAGCTCAGAGTAGAGCCGCTGCTCCTTCACATCGAGAGGAGCCAGTTGAGGTGGCTCGGGCATCTCGTCCGAATGCCTCCCGGGCGCCTCCCTGGTGAGGTGTTTCGGGCATGCCCAGCCGCGAGAAGGGCCCGGGGAAGACCTAGGACACGCTGGAGGGACTATGTCACATGACACAAGACAATGTCAGATTACCTTACTTATGCATTTAAACTTAGTAAATGCAGGAAGTTCAGAGATGTATTGAAATAGGGGAGACCCTACGGGGTAGGATTTATTAAGCTTTGCTTCGTCCTACTCCTTTTTAGACATGTGGAACTGTCGATTGTATTAAGTGATGTATTCCAAAATAATTTACATGCATGTTGAAATAAAATTAAACCATTACCATTAAATAAGGAAACCTACTTTGTGGAAATTCACTTACCAGTGGAACCAATTACTGTGATAAACCAGGGATTACTGTTGGGATTGAACCCCATTGCTAGCCCCTAACCCAAAATAGCTTGTTTTTTTGTGTTTATATTAGAGTAGTTCCCACATCCTTTCATTTTTCAAACTGGTGAAAAAAGTTTGAAGACCCCCGCTCTAAGTTTATAGATAGATACCGTATTGATCCCCAACCGGGTGAATTCATGCGTCTGGCAGCACATTGAAATCGCAATGATCACATGTAATACTTAATACTATACATCTTACAGCAGCAGGACTGAAGGACCTCCTGAACCGGCGCAGCGAGAGGAGCTTGTTGCCACGGCTGCTTCTCTGATCTGCGCTGGTCTCATGCAGAGAGTGTCAGCAGTTTTTGAGATGTCTCATCCTCCTCTCCACCGACTTCCCCCACACAGACCACTCTCCCACCCATCACACACACTTACTGATCAGCTTATCCAGCCTTCTACAGTCTCGCAGTCGTGACATTCCACTGACAAACATCACCATAGGACACAGCAGAGCTGCCCATAACGGTCTGATAGACAAGGTGCAAAAGCTCATCGCATACTTTAAATGACTGTTCATTGGAGAGGGGAAAATTTATGAAGAGGTGCAAAAAAAATGTTTGTCTGCTCAGCTAAATTGATCTCCAATGCCTTAAAATGGAGAGCAAAACCAGAGACCTCTTATCCTGAGGAGGACATACCCTTGAAATGGCTGTTTCACCATGACAATCACCCCAAACACACTAGTACACCAGCAACATCTTAGTTCCAAACCAACACCATTCATGTTATGGAGTGTCCAGCCCAATCCCCGGACCTTAATCCATTGGAGAACTTGTAGGGTGACATCAAAATGCTGTTTCTGAAGCAGAACTAAGAAATGTTCATGAATTGTGCAATGTTGTTAAAGAATATTGGAGTAGAATAAAAGCTGAAAGGAGCCAAGTTGGTTGAGTTCATGAGGCCAATATCAGCAAAACCAGCAATATCAGTGTCTAAAATCTTTGCTTATTGGCACTCCAATACAAGCAGTCGATTGCAAATTCCGCAGCGGCTGGATTGAGCCCGTGGGATCACAACAACAGCGTGTGCAATTGTGTTAAGCATGGAGTGATCCGAAAAATATGTTTCAGCTGAGTGCAACACTTGTCACACACAAGTTTCCCATGGTGACACAGAACCGGGGAAGTTTAATGCAAACAAACATTAGTGTTACATGGGCAAGTCAATGCCACAGGGTGAAGAGGAACCGTGATAATATTGTGCCCTGAACGGAACCAAAGTTAGTGACCGATGTCCCGGCGACATTTCCTAATTTGACATACTGTGGTGGCTCTGTTAGGTGGTTATGGATCCATACAATTCATGCAGGATCCACACCGATCATCTTCAATTTGCCTCTCAGGATCGTAGGCTGGATTGCATGAGAGGCACTGGTGAAGTCAAAGAACATCAGCCTTCCATTACTCGCAGTTCCATCTCAAAATGAGAGAGTTTTGTTTAGCATGTGTAGGACTGAGTCATTGACTTTCATGTTCTCCTGAAATGCAAACTAAAAGTCTGCTGAACTTGTGGTCTGAGGACCCGCCGTCAGGGCCACTGGTCTGTAGTCTTTTACGCCTACCCCCCGGGACACCTTACTTTAGGGACCGGCACAAGGCATGACGCTTTCCACTGGACAGGCTTCCAGTGTGAAGACAAGTCCACCGTCGGCAGTGCCAACTCGGATGCACACTCCTTTAGAAGTCGTGGTGTCACCCTATCAGGACCAGCAGACTTCCCTGGTGCATCTTCTGCTGAACGGGTGGAACAGCCGTGAGGTGGAGCAGGGCAAGAGGTCAAAGTAGAAGCAGCAGAGGTGGAACGGAATTTATGGGTGGGTTGACGATAGACATAGCGTGAGAAGCTCTGACATCTGGGAGTACAACCGCTGCTAAGTGGAGCCAGATGAAATGGTTCAGGCATCTGGTCAGCCTGTCTCCCTGGGGAAGCCCGACCTAGGGAGGCCTCGGGGAAGACCAGGACACGTTGGAGAGAATATGGGTCTCAACTGGCCTGGGAATGTCTCGGGATCCTCCGGGAGGAGCTGGACAAAGTAGCCACGAGAGGGACGGATGGTTGGATGTGGCAAACTGACCACGGAGATGAAGATTAGGGAAGTGAGATTGAAGTGAGTTGAGGCGAGTTAGTGGCGGGCCCGCACGGTGGCTGAATGGGTAGCATGTTGGCCTCACAGTCAGGAGGTTCAGGGTTAGAATCTCCAGTGGGCATCTCTGTGTGTAGTTTGCATGTTCTCCCCGTGCGTGGGTTTTCTCTGAGTACTCCGGTTTCCTCTCACAATGTTTGTTTGTCTGCCTTGCGATTGGCTGGCGACTAGTCCAGGGTCTACCTCGTATACCCGCGACCCTAATGAGGATAAGCGGTATAGAAAATGGATGGAGGATGGCAATTCTGTCCGATTCTGGTTATTTGAGAGTCGACTAAACTTAAATTACCCCGGGTGTTGGGTCACGGCTTTCAGCATGACCTTAAAACACCACCAGGAACCTCTTGAGCAGCTTGAAGTCATCAAGTAAACATCAGATGTTCAAGGTCCCGCATATCCCCAGTGGCTCCGCCGGTAAATCAAGAGGCTCTTCATCAAAGCCTGTACGTGGCCGTGACCGATGCGGACCCACGGAGGGTGTGCTCGGACTTCCATGCGGGTCATCCTCTCAGACTTTACGACATCTCTTTCTTTAGTCTGAGAACATTGCCTCGGAGATTGTTTCTAGATGTGAGAGCTAAATTTACTGCACGGCGGCGTCAGCCTGCAGCCCTCCTCGCTTGTGCTTCTACAAAGCCAAAGGGTCAAAGTTCTCCACTCTTCATCAGGGAGCTCCTGTCCTCAGAGTGGTGAGCTGCACAGAGAGAAAAATATGCAAGCTCGGCATCTTGAGAGAGAAGCTGGATCGGAAAGTGAGATGCAACCTGCAGTCAACAATGCAAACAAGCTGATTAGTGTTTTGCTTTCAAATGGAGCTACTTGAAGAGTCAGAGTGACAGCCAGCAGGGCGGGACGTGACACGATGCAAAAGGTCGGCCGCCGTCCGTAGAGTTTGCAATGGAAACGCGAGCGAGCCGAAGACGCAACAGAGGCAAAGCAAAACCATGTGTGCTACTTTCCGCAGCTTTTCCACTTGGTGCTGATAGCCGCCATTACAGTCCATTAGCCGAACACGTGGCCTGGTGGAACATGACTAAAAACGACGCGTTATGTAAGCGTCGCGGAGACGGGCCCGCCGGGTCCCCGGGCATGACTGACCTCGTCTTCTGGGAAGCCTTCGGGCTGCGCGATCGTCTTCGTCTCCAGAAATCAAATAGCTGCCTTGTGAGTCATGTCACTTGCATGAGTTACTGTCTCCTGATTGCCGTCCTCTCCTTCTGCCAGAGATTTAATTAAATATGTTTACGCTTACATCGAGCCACTTTTACTGGCAAAGAGGGATGACAAGTTTCCATGCTGGACTCGTGAAAAAAAAAAAAAAAAAAAGCTTTTGTGGTGTGGCTTTTATTCCATGATGCATCGGCGTAAAGATTTGTTTGTGACGCTCAGGAATGCCATCTTTAGATCGTCTCTCCCCAGCGAGTGTGCTCTCGGTCTGGATGCCGAAGGACGACTCGCATGTTTTGGATAACGGCGAGCCTTCTGCAGGCCTGCTCACCTTTCTGCCGAGTCAAGAAGGCGCTCAGTCGGGGTCACGCACAGTTGAGGCGGTCGTAAATATCCCAAAGCCTTTTCCACAAATGTGGTGGAAGGACAGGAGTGCTCAGTTTACGGCCATGTCCACATAAACTCCGCTATTTAGATTAGAAATGCTCAAAATTATTTTTTTACCTACCACTTTGACTGCACTTTGTTTCAAGTGCTTTCCTAACCTACGGAGAGTCGGGGCACCACTTGATTCACGTGAATGTTTAAAACCTTCACTGGTACTGATATGCAGTCGTCCCTCGTCTGGAGACCGCAATAAGTGACTTTTCACAAAGTAAGATTCCTTAAAATGCATTATTTTCATAGTTAGAGCAAAGAAATAGTTTTTTTTTTTTTTTTTAGACATAAATGAGACATTACATGTAACATTTCTGACACCTAGTGGCCCAGTGAACATTGACACAGGAGCTGCTGTCAGCCACAACTCGCGCCAGTCATGTTAACCATGCTAACGCTCAGCAACTTTACTGTAGACAGCCCACATCCCACGAGACACTTCCTTGGGCCCGCCTCTTAAAGGTGCCCGCGTCACAGATATTACACCACGTATACTGTAACATCATCTAAATGCCTTTTATTTGTATTTTCATCCATTTAGCCATTTT
Source organism: Oostethus manadensis (assembly GCA_024372805.1). NCBI lineage: Eukaryota > Metazoa > Chordata > Actinopteri > Syngnathiformes > Syngnathidae > Oostethus > Oostethus manadensis. Next base: position 1,925,652 of record QODF01000250.1, on the reverse strand, counting down.
TATGATTGAAAATGCTTTATTAGGGCCACAAATACACACAATTTGCTTATATATGCATTTGTTTTGACTAATGATGGGCCGTATTTCACCACAAAACGGTGATCATTTATTAATTAATTCATTTTTTGGAAAAAAACGCAATAGAGTATTTATCGGGGGACGACTGAAGGCAGAAAATAAACACCGTTTGAGCAAAATAAGACAAATGCTGCACATTGTATCGCAATTTATAGAAAAAACGCCATATTTATTTGAAACATTTGTCCCAACCATAGTCAAAACTAAAATTATGACCGTTTGTCAACTAAAATAACACGTTCTCCTATCGACAAGCAAGACAGGTTACAACCATACTGTTAGGCAAGCTGCACATTTCTATATGGCACGGACATCTGTATGTATATTTTTATGCCCATATTATTAGGCATCCCCTGTTTTACATTTTCTTCCAGATGCATAGATGCATGCTTAGAGTAGTTTAAATTTTTCATGGTACGGGTAAAATAATCCGTGTATGAAAAGTCGTGATGAATGGACTGTCTTTACTGGAGCCCAGGCACCCTTCACAGGGACTAGTCCACCCCATGAATCATAATGGTACGCCCCGTGTGCTTGTCAGAAAACAGCTATCCATCATATAAATCCTCCTCGGTTTAAAAAACTGGAGACAGGAACTTACAAAAATCAAAACAAACCCACGCAGTTAAACTCGCTTTTCATGACCGTGCGTCAAAAAGAGATTTTTTTTCTTTGAATTTCATGTCCTGCAGCATCTTCCCTGAGTTTGGTCGCACGCCTCGTGGCCTCGTCCTGTGAAACAATCTCGTCTGCTGTAAAGCAGACGCCAAATTCCACACGCAACCCCATCAGGGCCCCAGATTGAAGATGCGGCGGATGCAACCATCATCATCATCAACCCACCCAGGAGAGGATTAAGAGGTCTTGAGTGGGCTGATGGTGCAGTTAAATGACGGGGGAAGGGTGGGGGACAGGGGGGGGGGGGTGATGATGATGAAAGTAAAAAAGTGTTTAGGAGCATAATCCCGCAGACGAGGAGCCGATCTATCTCATGCGACACGGGGACACCTCCGGGAGGCGACGTGGGAGGGGATCGGGGCGAAACATCTGCTGCTCGGCATCAGACCTACGCCAATGCACTAAGAGAAAGAACATATACGCCGTAATCTGCAGGTTGCATTTAAAAAACTTTTTTGTGTTAGGAGTGTCATGACGCCGCACCTAGCAACATTAAATTCACAAGAGAAGAAGCCAGAGGGAGGGTTTGTTTCCTCCAACACGGAGCTACAGAAACCGAAGTATGTTTTTTGCACAGTATATGAATACAAAACCAGAATGTTCTGGAAGAAAACGTGACACGATGCACCAAAAACCTCAGTTTTGTACTCACAAAGGAGCTGAAATAGGCTGGAACTGCATTTGGTTAGTCATTGGCTGCCACAATCGCCAAGCTAGACGTAATTCAGTGTCCTAATGAAACAACGCTGCTGCCTGAAGTACCACATTTCTCAATCCACATCCTTATAGTTGCACATAACTTACAGACACATAGTCTTTAAAGCGGAAGCGTCTTAGAATGTATTTTGTACACAAAAAGCGTCCGGCATGCTTTGTATTATTCAATTTGTGTGCGTCACAAACTCATCTCAATTAGTGATTGCTGCCGCTAGGTGTTGCCAAAAAAAAAACACTATTACCTTTATATACCATTACCATTATTAGAGCCCTGCAGACATGAAATAACAGCCCTATTGTCACCTTTGTACTCCTGTTGTTCTTTTTTTACACTACATTTCTAATGGCCAGGCTACGGGATCGCTGCGGGGACACATGAGATGCACCACGGCTTTAAGCATAGCATGCTAGCAAGCTAACTAGTTATCCTCCAATTTATTTATTCAAAACTTAAGAAAGGGTTTCAAACAGAGTAGGGAAGAAGGACAGTAAAAGCCAAAACTGTACCACTTCCACATGCATGAGGATAACTTTTTTTCCACTGGAATGTCACACATGCCATGACTTCAGTGTTAAGGTAATTTAAAGTAATGTAATGACTTGTCTTTCAGTATTTTATGACTAATGATGGTCCATAGTCAACCAAAAAGCAGCAATCATTTATAATTCCTTGTTGTTTGAGCCGCAATGTAGCAAAGGACGACTACTACATACTGTATATATATATATATATATATATACAGTATATATACTATAAAATACTATCCATCCATTTTCTTACACTTATCCGAGGTCGGGTCGCGGGGGCCCCCCTGCGGAGAAAACTCATTTCGGCCGCTCTGGCTCTGCCAGACAGAACAAGGGAATCCCTTGAGGGAGCACTCTCTAGTACTTCCTCTAAGGACTCCAAAAAGGGTGGGTATTCTGAACCGCTGTTTGACGCATAAGCACAAACAACAGTCAGGAACCCCCCCCCCCCCGAAGGCGTAGGGAAACTACCCTTTTGTTTACTGGGTTAAACTCCAACGTGCAGGCTAGCAGCCGGGGGGGCAACAAGAATTGCCACCCCTGCCCGTCGCCTCTCATTGCTGGCAACACCAGAGTGGAATGAATCCAGCCCCTCTGGAGAGGACTGGTTCCTGAGCCCTTGCTGTGCGTTGAGGTGAGTCTGACTATATCTAGCCGGAATTTATACTATACTATATATATATATTTCAAACTATGAAAAAAAGTGCAACGTGTTCTCCAGAAAATATGGTAGACTGTAACACTGCACTTGTCCAGTGGAATAGATGCCATACGGGGATTTAAATAAACCGTGCAAAAACTGTGCAATAAACCTGAGTTTTGTACACAGCTGTAAATAGTGAATAGTGTTTATAACTTGTATATGATTAATCTTACCTTGCATTACGGGGGAATCCTCAACTGGGGGCATTACCGTTACCTTTTGTAATTGGCCACCGCCCTTGAGATGCTGCCACTTGTCACTGACTCGTCCTTATCTTCACATCAACGTGAGCAGCCAGGATGAGCAAAGACAAAGACAGCCTGAACAACATGGTCGATGGCTTCCTGCCGCCGATCGTTAATGCCGCTCGCCTTTTCGTTCTTGACAGAGGACAGGTGGGGAGAGGACAAAAGGAGTCCGCAGGAGCCCGTCGTTGAGCCAAGGTCGGCGGCGAGGTGAAGTCAAATAGCGTGTCGCCAGGCAGCGTGACAATAGCGGGGCGTTACGTTTCACCGTTTCAGCACTAAGCTGCCCCTTGCAGGGTCGCGGTGTTCACATATGACCTCGCGGCATAGGACAGTGTCCTTTGGCCCGTCAGGGTTGTCCAGGAAGAAGTAAATGGGTATTTTTGCTCAACCCTTGGACGTTGGAATCATTTGTACTAAGGGCCTGTTCACACGAGTACGGATGTTTTAAAAATGCGTGCACTTTGTCTTATTTTTGTCCTTAAAAACTGAGCTTTGGGCTCTCCGGCCAGAGTGGAGATTTCCAAAAACGCCTTCTTCAGTGTTTGGGTTGGCTGTTTATGAGGGGATGATGGCGATTTGACAAAGTTTAGCTACTAGCTACAGATACCGATAACGTTCTCCGTCTCAAGGCCGATATGATACCCATGACTTTTTAAAATGTAAATTTACCAGTAGTTTGTGTACACCTGGAGGTAAGAATGACTGAAATTAATTCGGATTTGACCAACTGTACCGGTTGATTTGTCCTAATGAAATATCATGAAAATGCTACTATCACTACTATCAGGAGAACCAGGGTATAGGGAGGAGCTACCTGGCGTGGCCCAGCAAGATGCACTCTATTCGGGCACACCCTCCGAGCAGACGGTGGGGTGCCACGGAGGTCTCTGGCAAACTTTTTGCGCTTTTCAAAGGTTGTAGCGACGCTGACGTTTCAGGTGGCTGATAACATTTTTTGTGTGCTCGATGTTTTTTTTTTTTACACCCCCCCCCTCCATCGCAGAGCATTTGGTACGACTAGCACACGAAATGCCTTCCTCTGAAAGTGAGCTCGGGAAGTTTTGAAAAACAGATTTGCTCACCTTCATAGTACTGGTAATCTCGCCTCATTCGAGCGTTTTTTTTAAATTATTGATAATAGGAGCTATTTTATGTTTTGATGTTACTGGATTTATTGGTATGTTGTCACAATTCCCTCACATGGGCCTGATAATTATTACTACGTACGTTAGCTATCAGTGAATGCGTGGCTCACTGTAGCAACAGCGTGATTGAAAATTGTTGGTCAATCCTATAGTGTCAAGGCCAGCAAAGCCTTCTCTGCTGGCCTAATCACTATCACAATTATCACATTTGTTTAGTGAAATTGTATTAATTGATTCCTAGCAGTCTATTATTTCCGTTTCGTATCGTGTTTTTGGCTGAAATGCATCCGATACGTGTTGTCCAATCTGATTTTTGCTTCCACGTGTTGCCGTGTGAATGTACCGAGAGCCTTTAGACTTGAGAGTACTGGCCCATGTCACTTAAACACTGCAGTGGTCCCGCGCTATAGTGCAGTTTAAATGTTGTCCCTCACTATATTGTGGGGTTTCAAAATATAATTAATTGATGAATGAGCGCAGTTTTGTGGTTGACAAATTATATGTAGTATTGCGGTCACTAGGCATCAGTAATGCTATGAGACGTGACGATAGATTACATTACCTTTCACAAGTCATAGGGACCGGCTACTGAGGCAGCCAAGCCGAGCCCACATGCCATGGCTGAGGTTGAGTGGGAAAAAAAAGCTTCTCCTCTCATTTTGTGTGGAAGTGGTAGGTTATTGTCCTTCCCTACTCCATTTGAAACACCCTTTTAAATTTAGAATAAGTACAGTGAGAGGCTAACGAGTTAGCATGTTTAATAATGTTAAATTCTGTATTTATAGTAGAAAGTCATAAACAGGTTTTCCATGCTGTAATTGCGAAAATATTGCATTTATTCATAATAATCCCCTGCGACCCTGATGAGGATAACCAGCATAGAAAATGGATGGATGGATGGATGGATAATATGAAACCCATTTTGGGGAAATTAACTTATCGAGATCCGGTCCAATTCATGACAACTGTGTTACTAACGGGGGTGTCAGATGTGAGAATTCACCTCACAAGGCCAGCTAGCAGGCGTATGAGAACGCCAGCATTTTGATGTCTATACGCCTACAACACTTAAAGTTACCATTGCACTTGAAGACCTCATTACATGAACAGCGCGGCATTTCTATATTAAGAAAGGAGACAGACACGGTGTTGTTTGTTGTTCTGAGTTATATTTTCTGTTTTGTTTATACTTTTTTTTTTTTTTTTATTAATATTGATTCTGAGCTTTCCCAGATGATTTAGAGGTTTGGAGTTTACAAGAACTGGAAGAAGGGCATCCATCCCTGAAATAGCTGGAGACAAAGGACCATCACTCGGTCATGTGACTCGGTCTGTTCATTTGTGGAGTAGAGGATGACAAACAATTCTCCTCTTGCTGTTATCTGATTGGAAAAGTCCGCTGCGGGCCGATTTCCAAACCGCTTACGCTTGGGAAACGTCCGACTTTTGACTCCACATCGAGCAATTTTTTTTAAATTGTTGGAAAGCGTCCTGGTGCAATTTCGTTTCTCGTTGTTGAGCAATTGTTTTTCTCTCCCTTCCTTTCTCCAGAGCTCGTAATGTTGCTCAGCGGTCAGCGCTCCAGCCAGAATGTTTGGAGTGTAACAGATGAATCCCCCCCGCCCCAGGCTGCACGTTTCTATCGGCTCAACTCGGTTATGTGGTCAATTTGGATTTAATAGACACATTTTACCGTGGAACAACCTCGTTATCTCACCCCTTGGGTAACGCCATCATTCTCTAACTAGATTTCACGCCACGCCACGCCGGGCCCTCAGAATATGTTCCAATCTGTTTAGTACTTATGGAAAGCATGTATAGAATGGAAATATGCGCTGCAACTTGTCAGGCGACAGTACTAGTGTGGGGAAGTCCACCTTGAAACAAAAGTATCACACAAAAAGTAGGGTACATTTTCAGCCCCATCGACCCCCAGAGACGCTGAGCGTCCCGCGTCTAAAAAAACTCCAAACAAACACTGCAGAGCTGCAGGCGATGAATGAGATGGACGTGGTGTCAGTTACCTGGTTCTGAACAAAAGATGAAGGTATTCTAGCGCGTATTTAGTCAATGAAATGTACACAGTCTGGCAGTCTTAGCGGAATCGCCAGTGACTGCCCCCTATGGCTCTGCAGTGGAGCAGCATCCCCACTGGGACACAACCGGGCCGGCGGTCTGTGCTGATGTTTGCGTTTGCCTACCTAAATTCATTTTTCGAAGAATGAAAGAGTCAATGATTTTTGACTCTTGTATTGGACTGTCGCTTTCTGGAAGTGTAAATGTTTCCATTCCCCTGTTTCACTCTAAAATCAATAGGACTGGGAGGCAGGTCGGAGGTGAAATGGGATCTTCTGGCTGCGCGTCTTCCAAAGAACCTTGCAACATTTTCCTAAAGCCGCCGTGAACGTGGGTGTGTGCGTGATCACGACTCCGCACGGACCACTGGGCTGGCACGACGAGGCCAACACGCACAACGCGTTGAGCTTTTTAAATCTACAAGGTCAGTTTTTAGAGCGCGGGCCAAGGCCAAAGACAAATGTGCAGTACCTCATTGCCATCAAAAGACCGCAAACTGCACGGCTCATTGCTTCCCGAGTAGCGGTCCAATCGCTCGGGTGTAATCCTGCTGAAAGACCAGACAAACCCGAGCCCTGCGATGCTTGTAGGAGGCAAGTAAAGCAGCACAGAGGAGCATAGGGAGCTCTGCCGGATTTTGAAAGATTTTTTATCACCATAGCAAATAACGGCAATTGACATAATCTGTCCCCGGGTCAAACTGCGGCCGTCGTAGAACCTTTATTGAGTGTACCATTTTTTTCGGTGATGTTTCAACTGCCATACATGAGTAAAAAGAGGCCAGGCCGCATCAAATTATTAAAAATATTTCTACATTTCAAATATTTAAGTGGTAATTAGAGTGTACAATTGTACTTTGTTTTTATAGTATAAAAAGAAGTCAAGTGGCTTTAATAGTATAAAAAGGTAATCTCATTTCAACTTTAAGTGTAAAAATAACTGAGTCGATGTTTTTGTACAATTGTTTGTCACATTTTAACACCACTAATTGTCAAATATTTATAAGTCACATTTTTACCTATTCGTGTTGGTTTTTTTCAGGAATTTTCAGGAATTGTCAGAAATAGGTTATGGAAGAACTAATTACTAATTACTCCACAAAAAAGAGCACTCAGCCATAAAAATACTGGACAAGGTTCTACAAAATATCAAAGACGGGTCCAGATAATGGAATAATTCCAGACACTATAATCCAGAATATGATCCAGAATATAAATGGGATACGGAAGAACTGATTACATCTTGGGGGTGATTGGGATCCCCGTCTGGATCCAGGGTTATTTTTAATGGATCCTACAGGATCGTTTTTGGCGTTTGTGCACGTAACTCCACAAAAAAGAGCACTCAGGCATAAAAATACTGGACAAGGTTCTACAAAATATCAAAGACCGCTCCAGATGATGGAATAATTCCAGATACTATGATCCAGAATATGAAAAAATAGCGGACTTTTGGAATTTTAGAACAAATCAACATGCAACAGACACCACGATACAGTGTATAGCCAAGACACTGGAATCTGGAATGTGCCAATGGATTTGTTGTATCTTCAAAAGCTATAGATCCAGAAGAAAACCGCCATTACGGAAAATGCTTTTGTTGTGATTAACTACTGAACTGGTGCTGATATCATTATGAATCCCATTGCTAAGGTTATGTTTTCATGGATCAATGAGTGTAAATATAGATAAAAGAAATGTAGGACTAATATTTATCTGCGCTCTGAGTGCTTTTCTAGTAACAGTAATGATCATGCAAGTGTAAAAAGAAGCCATGCATGCAGATTCACCTCACACGTACACCGAAAAAGAAGTGACGCAGTGTTAGTAGTGTATAGTGTTTTTTTTAGTCACGTTTTGTGGTACAAATGTAAACAGAAGTGAAGCACTGCTAATAGTATGAAGTGTCAACCTTGTTTTTAAGATTCTTAAGGGTTGTAAAAAGAAGTGAAGCGGTCTTAATAGTAGATCACGTCAACGTCATGTTTAAGTAACATTTTAACGCGCTTAAGTGTAAAAAGAAAGGAAGCAGTGTTACGTATGACCATAATATGAAATGTTAACTTTGATTTTGAGTCACATTTTAACACGGTCATACAAATGCATAAAGAAGCCATGCTGTAGATACACCTGACACCTCAATTTGAAAAAACAAGTTTATGAAGTGTCATACAAGTGTAAAAAAAAGTGAAGCAGTTAATTCATTGATTAATATTTATTAATTAGTTAATAAATAGTTAATAAAATAGTAAATAATTAGTAATTAATTAGTTAATAATTAGTTAATAATGAGTTAATCGTGTTGTACAATTTCACTTTGTTTTGAAGTCACATTTTAACGTAGTATATTACAGTATAAAATAGTTGTATAGTATAGTACATGATGCACGGTGTTGAGGTAGGTGTTGCCAAAAATGTTACAAAAAGAAAAAGCAAAAAAAGAATAACTTTGCGCGGTAATCTTTGATGCTTCAAAGTTTTGTGCGACGTACTTGTACTCAAGATCCTGCTCGAACTAACGATTCGTACAACTGGATTCCGCCGGCGTTCCCGGGTGAGAACAATCTCGGTGCGCGGTCACACAGGGGGAATGGTACAAAGCCGAACGCATTCAACGCTTGATAGGACTCGATATTGCGTTGCACGCGCCCCCCCTCCCCCCAGCTCATTTCGGCGCTCCCCTAGCTTAGTTTCCTTTGGGATTCGTTCCAACTTCTCCATTAAAGAGCTTCATAATGAGGAGCAGCCAGAGCAGATAAGTGAACAATAACACGGGTCCATCCCTGCAGAAAGCAATATCCTTGTACATTTTCCTTCAACCCGAATAATAATTAGCTCAGTCAGGAGAATAACAAGGAGCGGCTGATTCCCATCGAGTCACTGGGAGTTGACGGTGGGCCAGCCAACCTGAAAAAACACCCTAACCTCGCTCACTGGCAAGAACATCCAACACCCGTCCCCTCAATGGATGTTGTCTCCTTGCTGGAGAACCACTACCTCCAGACTCACGCAGACACATCTGGACGCCTATGAAGGAGCAAGAAAACAAACGAGTTATGCCGAGGGGAGCCTGTTATTAATTACCAGAAGATGACGGGGATGGCCCGAGCCGCGGGAGCCTTGGAAACGGCTCCAAAATGACGGATGACAAATAAGCTGCGGCTCGAGCGGGCTGGGATCCTAGGAGTTATCTCAGAGGAGCGAGGAAGATATATATACTGTGAGACCTACGCGCTAATGAACGTGGGGATTCCTAACGTGGGATTTGACGCATCAGTCAATGTGTGGCCTGTTTTTATTCCAAGATGACAGCCAATGAATTGGACTTTTCAGCTCCATGCTGACAGGTCCATAAGTGGCTACAGACCTCACATTTCAGCAAGCGTTTCATTCCGGCCGTAGGACAAAGTGTTATACATATAAGCATGTAGTAGAATTATTGATTCTAGCAAGCGGCAGTACTATAGAGAGCACATTCATGTACTTCAGAGTAGTCCGTGTACGTGCTGACGAGCAGTTACACATATCAGCGCCATTTTTCATCTCTTTGTTTTGCTGCCTCTTCTTCTTCCGCCTCGGTTTTTTTGTCCGCTACCATCCTGCCGCGTTTCTCAACTGATTTAAACCATCGTTTCATATTTTCTGTGGCAGTACCAAAGACGTATTCATGCGTTTTCATGAACCCCGAACGGCCGATCCCTGCAACGTATTTTTCTTTTCTTTTCTCTTACGTTTTTTTAGGCAAAAAGAGGCGATGACGCAACTCCCCACTAATGTATGTCACTTTTAGAGCGATTTTAATCCATGAAAAAACGGCCACGGTGGCTGATTGGATAGCATGTTGGCCTCACAGTCAGGAGGTTCAAGGTTCGAATCTTCGTTGGGCATCTCTGTGTGGAGTTTGCATGTTCTCCCGGCGCATGCGTGCGTGTGAATGGGAGTGTGATTGGTTGTCTGTCTTCCCTGCGATTGACTGGCAACCAGTCCAGGGTGTACCCCGCCTCCCGGCCAAAGTCAGCTGGGATAGGATCCAGCATCCCCTAATGAGGATAAGCGATATAGAAAACGGATGGATGGAAAAAAAACGTCCACAAGTGCATTAGATAAGAGCTCGGCAGAGATCATGTGCATGTAAAAACACACTTTTCAGCATGGAGGAAGTGGAAGAGCGTGGAGTGTAGCGTTCATGCACCGTTCAGTACCAGACGTAAAAATTGTAAATAGTGATGGTGCTATATTTGCAAATAAATTGTTTATTTTTATGTAATGTAAAGCAACCCTGTTTGTGTCAAAGGGAAAGTTGTGTATCTTTTCACAAAAAGCCGTTTTTCTCCCTTTTTTTAGTCGGGAAACTGTAATTTTCCTCAAACTTACCTGCGTTCTACTGCTGATTACCAAAAACCGGAAAAAGGTAAAAACAAAACTTTTTTTTCTGATAAAAGACAAAGGCCAAATCTTTATATTTTTGGATCTTCCAAGTTTATAAAGCTATATAACACAACATTCTCTGTGCCTTGAAAGGTGTGTCCAAATCATCTAAAATGCCTGGCACTGGAGGGTTGTCTTTTGAAAAAGTCAAAAATGTACAGGCAATTTATTTGGCCCCCCCTACTGGTGGAAAATAATTTTACATTTTCTAAAAATGCAACTGTGTAACCAACCCAATGGTTGCTGGTTCACTTCTCAGCCCTCGTGTAATCCTTTAACATATTTACAAGTTTCAACAATCATTCTCCATTTCTAACATTCCAGCATTTTAAATTTCACTGTCTGCGATAATTGTGTCTTGCATACAATAAAGCATGATTGTGGTAGCGTGCATGAATGCTGCCTGCACTAAGGGAGCTGCGGTTCGTGGTGGAAAAAGTTGAATTCTCATATATATATCGTGACATCAGAAAGCAGGAACTGGGCAAAAGCAGCATTTTTCACTGTATTCCATTTTGCCAAGGAGCAATACTATGGAAAGTAAACAGTGACATACTTGAGAATAGTCACTGCACAGCTTGTATAGCAGTGCAGATTAACTATCCACTAAAAATGAGGCGAGACACAGCCATTATTGTGAACACAAGTGAGTAGAAAGATAATTGTGTCTTGCATACGGGCAAGCATGGTAGTGGTAGCGTACATGAATGCTGCCGGTACCGGGGGAGCTGCGGTTCAATGAGAAAAAAGTTGATTTCCCATATGTACTGTTACATTCTGAAACAGAATCTGGGCCAAAAGCAGTATTTTACTATGTAGTGTATATTGTCAAGGGACAATACCACGAAATATAAACAGGCATATACAGTAATTTAGAGTAGTCTGTGTACAGCTTGTATAGCAGTAAGGATTTTCCAATGAATCAACACACGGCCATTAATGTCTAAATAGCTGGCAAAACAAGTGAGAAGAAAGATAATTGTGACTTGCATACAGTAAAGCACGGTGGTCGTAGCGTGCATGAATGCAGCTGACACTGGGGGAGCTGCGGTTAATTTAGGAAAAACATGAATTCGCACATATATTGTGACATTATGAAGCAAAAACTGGACCAAAAGCAATGTTTTTCACAGTATTCAATCTTGTCAAGGGACAATACCATGAAATGTACACAGTGATATACTTTAGAGTAATCAGTGTACAGCTCATACAGCAGTATAGATTTATTATCTACTAAAAATGAGTCAGCGCAGGGCCTTTATTGGGTAAATATCTGGCAACACAGGTGAGTAGAAAGATAATCCTGTCTTGCAGTCAAGCATGGTGGTAGTGTGCATGAATGCTGCCGACCGTGGGGACGCTGCGGTTAATTCCGGGAAAATGTTGATTTGTAATGTTACATTACAACAAAAGCAGTATTTTTCCTCAGTATTCTATCTTGTCAAGGGACAAATAGAAATGTAAACACTGATATACCCCTAGAGTAGTCCGTGTAAAGGTTGTATAGCTAAAATGTAACATGAGTCAACCACGGCCTTTATTGGGTAAACTTTATTAGTAAACTGCCTTGCAGGCAAACATGGATGTGCTGGTGTGCACGGGTGCTGCCGGCACTGCGGGAGATGCGGTTGCGGCTTCCTCTGTCATTTTGGGGGTGTGTTCGGGTGTCCCGATGATGTTGGAAAAACCTCCACGTGGCCCACTTTTCGCTTCACGGCGCCCCGGTACACGTCGGAATTCCTGTTTCTGCAGCTCCCGGACTGGCAGCGCAGCCTCATACCGGGACGCTACCACCGTCTCCCTTGTGTCGTGTAGGAAACTGATATTAAAAACGGCTACGATTCTTGTTTTGCCGCCTTTTAGACGCCCATGAGGGGGCCGCCTTTTCAGCCCTGAAGCTAACAACAGCGGAACACAAACGTTGAGATCTGCATGAGTGCCTCCACGGCGGTAATTGCTCCCAAATGCGACTGTTGTCCCTGACGCCCTCCATCGCCGCTGACAAAAAGTCAAGCGAGGCAGCCTATTTTTCACTTTGTGTTGTGACTCGCACGACTCGGCGTGTCACTGCTGTCAGCGCAGCCGTCGGGGTGACGAGCCGGCGAGGACAGAGGAAGGCCACACTCCGGTTTGATGAAAGTGTGAGATTTCCGGCAGCTTGTAAGTGTTCTCCGTATTAAGCCGCATTACAACCACGACCGGCCCAAAACAAGCAGGCTGAAGAAACCTTCCGCTTTTTCACCTGCGAGCGACGACACGAGGCCAACATCACGAGTCCAAGTGCGTGTTTTTGTCCCGCTGAGTGGCTTCCTGTGTTCTTGCTGGAGTTAAGTCGCTGGAATTTGCTAAACAGGAGTCACACTGTTTTCACAGGAGTGGACAGGAAATTACATTTAGTCTCCGCTGAGGGGCTTGTATGGGGGGGAGGGTTGGAACATGACTGCTAATAATTGTAGCTTGTTTGTTGAAGGAATTAGAAATATGTCTCAAGATTATTCATGCGCTTGCTTTGATATACGTACAACAAGAACCGCATCCACTTTGGAGAACACCCGTTTTCAAATTGAGAGGTACCCCAGGGGGCGGGGACATGATGGCTGGGCCGGTATTATCGTCTCGATAATGGCATAACAATGGGATATCAGTCAACATCAGTTCTTTGCCCTATATCGTAAATCCATCGGCCACCAATCAGTATCGGCCAATTTCCGTGAAAACTTCCAAGATCAGCAGATGAAGCCCATATGCAGATGAAGCCCATCCCCAGTGAGCAGCGCCTTTCCACATGGCAGACAGGTTTGTTACAAACTGCCAGCACATGCCGCGGAAATGATCTTACTCTGGTAGCACGTTGAACAAGACTATGGTGAGTTTTCCTGGATCGTCATTGGGACGGCAGCCATGTGGCTAACACTCGCGTGTATGTGTGGTGACAGTCAAAAGGCCACGCTAATAACCCATAAAATAATTCAATTAATGGGACAAGATGAGCAGCCTTCCACAGCAGGGGTGCAGAGTGCTTTTTCCCATACCTGGAAGTTCCACCAATGTTCTCCAACATCCAAAGTCTCCTTAAAGAAGACGTGTCATCCTCTGGACGCCATTAATAAGGTGATCCATCTTGTAGCCTGTAACAGGGGTGCAGTCAGGAAGTCTGGGTCCCATGACAAACATCGGGTAGAGCTGAGGCAGACACTAAACTCACCATGGGAGGTGGAAAGAGGAACACAGAAGAAAAGGAGATCAATACCAACGGAGATGCAACAATGCATCAAACACTCGGGTAAGCACAGTACAGTACTAGCACAGGACGGGTCGTGTTTTCAGGTCCTGCCTTGGCTGTTTTTGTGATTTAGTAAAGAAAATGTCCTGTTTTTATTGTTTTCATTGGGCTATTAGAGCTTCCGCACTGCCCCGTGGGCGTCCTTTTGAATCAGTGTTGCCAAAAAGACTCAAAAGGCCAAAGAAAAAGCATAATATACTTAAGGAGTTAGTTCTCTGGTGCTTGCCGTGTTGAAGATGACGTCACGCACGACGGGTTTTCAAATTCCCAAGCTCTTGTGACTTTAGAGGGCCTCCAGAGGATTTTAGAGGGCACATTTTTTACATTTCTCCAATATACTCATTACATTCCAAAATGTTTTGGAACGTTTTTGAAAATTCTTTCTTCGAAATGTGTGTTTTTGGTTATAGATAGTATTTTGTCATATAATGACGATACCTTAAATCAGTGGTTTTCAAACTGTGGGGGCGTGCGTCCGCCAGGGGAACGGGGTGTTATGCCGGGGGGGGGGGGGCTACCGAACACTATTCAAATTTGGGAACCACTGCCTTAAATGTACTGAAGTGTTCTGGTTTTCGGGAATACAAATATGGCCACCTAAGACTTGCCCCAGATGAACATAATACAACCCCAATTACAGATCAGAGACAGGTGTGCTCCCCAGCTCCCTCTAACCTTTGAAGCCCTGAACAGGAAAACGTCCAAAATGTCATGCCAAAGAGGACAAGCGCGTCGTAACAGGAAGACGCAAACGTTACAACGCTACAAAGTGCTAAAGTGCTAACAATACTGTACACTCACATTTTGACAGCAACATCATGCTAAGTTAGCCTATTTGCTGCGGAAAAAACAAATGCTTGCAACTGACTGAAGGTTAGTTGGCGGAGCTTCATTTTAAGATGTGTAGCGAGTAGGGACGCAAACCTCTTTGATTCGACTGGAATCCAGTGAAATGGGAAAGTATTTTGTTATTATGTTTTGATTCCCCTCTTGCGTACAAGAGGGTGGTAAGGAAAGATCACGCAGCTTGTTTGGGACCTTGCGTCACAATTCACAATCAGCTTACGCAGGCAACTATTTTAAACAAACTCAGTGGACTCACGGACTGGCGCCCTTGTTGTTAACCTTGGGAAACAGCTCTGTGTCTTGGGAGCGTGGGACATGGACTGGCAACCCCCGTCTTACGCTGTCCTCGGACAGACCTGTATAAAGTAGGAGGGAGCCCACTTCCGGTTAGAGTCTGCTGCGGGTCGTGTACAGACGCCCAGCCGGTTGGTGCACTCTCTATCCGGGGTTGTAGGCTCTCCAACCCTGCGCGTCACGGTTAGAGCTGAGATATTGATTTTGTTTTTTGCATAACCAACTTTTGCTTGTTTGTAACTCTGTGTAAGGGGTAGAATAAATTTTCTGTATTTTACACTTACCCGTGTGTCTGAGTCTTTCTCAGTAAAGCCGATCACCCACGATCCTGAACTAACAAATAAAAGTGTTTCAACACATCCAGATTCACAGCTTACAATACGATTCAAAACGGAGACTTTTTAAACACAGACCGATTCCATATGATTTGATAGAGTGTACAAACGATACGATTAGTTTGCTTCGTTAATTGTACATAATAAAATACGGATGGCAAGTATATGGATAAGGTTACAGTGTTTTCAAATGTGTAAAAAAAAATAACATCATATTCTTAAGTGTGCTGCAAGGCACTGGCACAAATAACAGAATCACATATGAAATGTATTTACTTGTTAGACGCAGACCAAAAAAAAGAATATCTTTTTGTTTGATGGGATCAATATAAAATATAGCAATGGAAAAACAAAAGCCTTAGCCTTCAGTCCAATCAATAATAGTAAATAAATAAATAGTGCTAAGCCCCTCACAATTCTTCAAAAGAGGCAAAAACGTGTCCAAGCAAAGATAAGTAAACAGCGCTATTTGTCACACGGGTGCAATGAGAATGCTGGTTTAGCAATCCCATAATCAAAATGTCATAACAACAGTGAGCAGTGCAACATTTCAGACTGAGCATAGTGTTTTTAACACTCCGGGTAGGTAAGGTGTGAGATTTTAAAGTTACAAAGCAAAAAAGTCACCATACGTGCCGCTGTTGGTCCATCTGGGTCATTCCAAGTCGTTTTTACCAAAGACAAAAAAAGTTGCTGGTGATCGGTAAAGTCTCCGGATCAGTTCAGAACAACAGAATGAAAAACTTTGAAATGAAAAATGCTCCAGTGAAGGTTTATACTTCAAAATCACCTATTTTCACTGTCAATCAAAAAGGGAGTCCGCCTCAGACAGATCATCCAATCATTATGCAGAAGCCGAGCGTCCGGGCCAGCCCACTGCCCCATAGACCCCCACTGACGCTGAGCGTCCAATGGACGGGACAAAGCCCGGCATTTATCCAATGACCGTTGAGTTTGGTGCAGTGGAACAACCCACTCTATGCTTCCACATCAAAGTCAGTAGACAGCGTCCGACTTTGTAAGCCGTGTAAGACTTTGGAGCGTCTGACTGTAAAACCTCCTACGCACTGTGGGGATGAATGAGAAGCTGTGATAAGTAGCTGGTCCTGAGCAAAAGATGAAGGTATTCTGTCGTATATTTAGTCAACGAAATGACTAAATTACTTTTTTTGTTGACATTTTAGGGGAAGCTGAGATTCCCTTGCAGTCTTAGAGCAATCGGCACAGGTCTGGTCAAGATATGTCACGCTCCATTTGGACCTCAGGGCTACTCTGCATAGTTTTGTGTCCTTTTTGTAAAATCCAAAAATGTTCCAAACTTAAATTTTGAGGTTTTTTTGCTCGTTTGCGGTGGCTAGTCAACTTACGCTAGCACAGATCTTACTATTTGCATCCATTCTCGTCTTCAGCCACGGCAAGCTGTAGAGCATGGGCATCTAAGGATTTATGGCTTTTGGAGGAGGCTGTGACCGGCACAGCCAAATATTTCGCTTGTCAAACTGAATATCCCTTCGCATCGGTTTGTTGTTCACATTTGGTTTTTGGTGAAATATGTACTGCTGTGTGTACATTTCACTGACTAAATATATCTTCATCTTTTGTTCAGTCAGCTACTTCTGACAGGTAACTGACACCACTTCCTTCTCATTCAAATCTGGACGGTCATTGGATAAAGGCTGGGCTTGGTCCCGCCCATCTGAACCTCAGCCTCTCTGGGGATCTATGGGGCAGTGGGCTGGCCTGTACGCTCACATGGTGATTGGAGGATCTGTCTGAGGCCGAATCCGTTTTTGATGGACAGTGAAATAAGCCAATCAGCGATCTTGTATAAAGTATAAAGTATAAACCTCCACTGAAGCATTTCCTATGTTTTTAATTCTGTTGCTCTGTCAATCAATGAGCGGTAATTTTACAAAAAAAAATGCAAAATATCAGGAGAAAAAAGTTGTAATCTAACCAAAAAAAGTTGTCATTTTTGGAAAATTAGGTTGCGGAAAAGGTTATAATATTAGGAGAATAAAGTCAAAATATTACAGTAATAAAGTCATAGTCATGAGAAAAATTTTAAAAATTGGAAAAACCAAAAAACCCAGCAGAAATGGAAAAAAAAATCCAAAAAAAAGTTATTTTACAAGTAGAAAATCAAAATATTCAGAGCAAAAAGGCACAATTTTATGAGAATAAACTTGTAATATGAGTAAAAACACTTTCATTTTAGTAGAGCATTTTTATTTTTTAAATGTCACAATATTAAGAAACAAACAAAACAATATAAAGTTGTAATTTTTATAATATCAGGTTGGGGAAAACGTAATTTGGGAAAAAGTTAAAATGTGGGAATAAAGTCATAATAATACAGTTAAAAATATGATTTTTGTTATAGGCCGCACGGTGGATGACTGGGTAGCACGTTGGCCTCACAGTCAGGAGGTTCAGGGTTCGAATCTCCGTTGGGCATCTCTGTGTGGAGTTTGCATGTTCTCCCCGTGCGTGTGTGGGTTTTCTCCGGGTACTCCGGTTTCCTCCCACATTCCAAAAACATGCATGTTAGGTTAATTGGCGACTCTAAATTGTCCATCGGTATGAATGTGAGTGTGAATGTTTGTCTATAAGTGGCCTGCGATTGACTGGCGACCAGTCCAGGGTGTACCCCGCCTCTCGCCCAAAGTCAGCTGGGATAGGCTCCAGCACCCCCATAACCCTAATGAGGATAAGCGGTATAGAAAATGGATGGATTTTTGTTTTGTGTCATTTATCTTGGCTGACATTTTAACGTAAAACATGACAGGAATCACAGTGTTAAAAATAACACTACAAATATAAAACCTTCTCAGCACTTTCATCCATCCAATTCAGAGGCTTATTATCGTCTAAAAAAGGTTCCCGACCCCTGCTCTAGAACCTCATTAAAAAGTCTGTTTTGCATAACGGATGAGCTTTCATGGTTTAAAATGAAGCTGAACTTGATTGAATTAAAGATTCCTACACGTATGCATGACAAGAATTGTATCGTGCAGGAATTACTGCACCGGAAACATAAACTAAAACGTCCATTTAGCGTTCTCGTTCGACAACAGCAGCTGATGCGGCGCTTCAATCCTCTGCTCGCTGGGGATCAGGATTATGGTCACCTGGAGGACATGTCATTCTTGGATGGAGTTCACAGAAGCACCAGCGGGACCAGCAGACGTATTTGTGGCTGATGTCATCATGAAAGCGAAACAAGCTCAGCGTGATGTCAGCAGTGTTGCCTCTAGAAACAGAGCCGAAGAGGATCGCCGCGCTTCAAAGTTAATGTACCCGGAACGATATTTGTTCTGCCGCGAAGCGCTGATGTTTCTCTGCTCCAGTTTTAGGGTCAGAACTGCATCGTTAGCTGCGATAGACGCCAGATTTAAACGGGCAAGACGATTGCGAATGCAAGTCCAAGTCTCTTTTTGAACAATTACTCCGTGTCTTCCTGTCAGCATGTTACAATATTGCAGACAAACGAGCCAAAGTCTTTCCCCGTCCAAGGAGACAGCGATGAGGTCTCGCAGGGATGCTGCGCGTTGGAGGAAAAAATGGAATTCAAGAGGCGTCGTAATGGATTGGCCTGTCAACTCCGGGGTGTCCTCAGCCAACATTCTGACTTGGATGACCAAACGCTCTGTTTTTTCCCAGGACATGTCCTGTGATTAAAGACAAAAATGTCCTGGTTTTCATTGTTTTTCATCCGACCATTAAACTGAGACGCATTAGGGCACTCTCTGGATGTGACATCATCCCCGAGAGGGAAAAAAAGAAGCCAAAGAAAAAGCCAAACGTGTTTACACAGTTAACCCTCTGACGCTTGCCGAGTCAAAGCCTTGATTGGCGGTTCAAATTCCCAAAGTTTTTGCGACTTTTGGGGGCAAGTTTGTCCCGAAAATATTGGTTACTGTAAATTGTGGCACATGATTATAAGCCACACCCACCAGAATTTAAAGAGAGCATTAATTTTGTACATATACAGGCCACATATGTGTGTAAGATGCAGGGGTCCATGTTGTTGTATGATGACACAGAAGACCTTGCAAAAACCTTGCAATCCTACCCACACTTTTCCCTCACCGGAGCTATGGAAGCCTGTTTCTGCTACTGAAAGAAAAGAAAAAAATATCCCAATGGTAAGTCAAATTCATGAGATAAGAAATTCAAAATTACAAGATAAAAAGTCAAAATTATGAGATCAAAAGTCATAATTATGACTAAGGAATGTCAGATTTATGAGATACAAATTTGAATTATTAGATAAGAAAGTCAAAATTACGGGATGAAAAGTCATAATTATGACCCAGGAAAGTCATAATTATGACAGAGTCATAATATGATAAAAAGTCAAAGATATTGATACTGCGCATCTCATATCATATCTTTTTAGATGTTTATCTCATAATTTTGAATTTTTATCTCATAAATATGAATTTTTATCTTATTTTGATTTTTGAACTCATAATTCTGACTCACCATTGGTATATATTTTTCCTTCAGTGGCGGAAACAGTGTTCCATACCATGCAGTAGTAATTCTACACTTGATGAAACTTACTTAAGATTTGTCAGATCAAAACACAATCATTGCATAAAACTTTGACACATGTATTCTATTGAGGAAATACTCTACTTTTTGTTTTGGCACACTAAGCATCATGAGAAATATCGTTATTTTAGCCATAAATTAGCTGCATCATTGCTTTAAAGGTTGTGATAAAAATTGTGAATTCCGGAAATTAGTCTGGAATTTACAGTACTGCCCAAAACTTAAACGCGTGCTGGTTTAAAAGGCTTTTGACTGTGCTTCCTTATTTATTTTGTGTTTTCGGTTATAGATAGTATTTTGTAATGACCAAATGTCTATCCATACAGCGGAGAAATACTTTAAATGTATTTAAACGATACGACATCTTTGAGTAAACTTCAAGTGTCATTTGAGTACCTCATTGCCAGGCTGAGTGTCCTGGTTTTTGTAACTCAAAATATGGTCACCCTATTATTGACCATAAACATGGCGTGTTGGGTATCATCAAAGAATGAATAGTACTTTTGTGGGTAGAAAGTTTTCCAGAAGTTATAATCATAAGCAATTTGTTCCGACGGTCTCAAGCCACGTTGTTCCATTCTTCCTTGTTTTTGTTTGGATTCTGGTTTTTTAGGACCATATTTTTACAGAAATAATTGGTGGAATTAGAATTGGTGAACCGCGCAAACCTTCAAGGACGACGACAGCATTAGCATCGGGATCAGGCGTAGCTATCAAAGCGTCTATGGTATGGCAATATGGACACCAGATATTATTGGGGAAGTGTACCAGGACCGCTTGAGGACCACAAGCTCGTGGTCAGATCAGCAGACAGCAACAATGTTTCTGGCCAACTATTCATGGAAGCTGATGTAAAGTATGTGTAGATCTTCACCATTTAAGTCAAGGTCTGGGTGTCAGTCGAGAGGTGTTACTTTATCCTGCAGTGTGTGATCCATACACTCCTGATCAAAATCTTACAGTTGAAAAATCGCAAGAACTTATATTTTGCAGTGTTGGAGGGATGCCCCCTTGCCAACATCTTCACATAGCCGGCTGCCGTTTGACGCCCCTGTACAACCTGAAGCTCCATTGTTCATTGTGCCGTGGGGAAAGTCACAGGGCCGGTACCGTTGGAAGCCATCAGGACTGTCGTCGTTCCATTCGTTTTCATCAGAGCATAAAACTTTGCTCCACCTTTCAATGTCCCATGTTTGGTGCTCTCCTGCAAATTCCAAACTGGCAATTTTGTGGCATTTTATGAGACGAGTCCTTCGAAGACTTTTTTTGTTCCTAAGTTTCCTTTCTTTCCCAGATGTCGTCTGCGACATTGGACTGCACTCGGCACCGGTAAAAGTTTTCATTTGGACCAAAGGTGGTCCCGTGTCTTGACGGACATCCTCCGGCTCAGGTTCCACACCCCTGGCTTTTTTTTTGCTCCATAACCCTTAGGATCTTTGAAGAAGTTTTCAAATGATGGCGCCGAGGCTGCGCGAGGCTTCGCTCATGCAGTCCAACAACCCCATCCCAAAGAGTGAAAGCTTTTTTGCCTTTGCCATGAAGAGATCATGCCAGTGTGAAAAATCACAGTCCACACCTTACAATTGTGATCGAGAACCGCTTTTATCCATTTGGAAAAGGGCCTTAAAAAAAAAACCAAGGTCCAAACGTGTGAAGCACTTGGCGGCGAGCGAGAGGATCCTGGAGTCGTTATTCACACGGAGATAAAAAATATTTATGAGGTATTTCACGCAAAGGGCTTGTTTGCTGGGGTTGCACATCCATTCGTTCTTTCAAACGGCTGGGAAAATGCGGTTAGACGGAAAGAAATGAATAACGCTTCCCCGCCGCTGCGACATGGATTGTTCTCGGAGCAGGTTCACGGCGAGGGGCTCTGCAGGGGGCGCTGATGATGGAAAATAAGCGTCTGCAGTCTTTTCAGTGCAATTTAGAGCATGTTACATTATCTGTGCACACGTAAAATTGTGCACTCAACTGTTGGACCGCCAGTGTTGGATCCTTTCCAGCCTTCCGTCTGTGTTTGCTCATTCCCAGCCAGCAGCGCTTAGTCGGATTGTTTTTGCTGGAAATGTACAAATCATTGCAAGTTTGCCAAACAAGCTAGACGTCGCCTTGAAACTCTGCTTGTTGTGATGCAAAAGTCAACAGAGCTTGATGCTGCACGAGATTCCCATCAGGCTTTGCACTCCGTGGGCGAGGGGACACCGGCTGATAAATGAACAAGCCGCCGGGTTGTCAGCTCCTATTTGTCAGGTGATGGCTAACAGCGGGCCTCCTGTGTGCGGGGAAAGGGGAGGAAACGCTCGCACCTTTGCATGATTCATACATGGCGATTGGCGTCACGCTGAGTTGAAACATTCCGTTCTGTGCCAGGCGTCTAGGAGCCATGTTGCTCTGGGAGTGTGCACGGTGCTGCAGATAAGATTGTCTGTCTCAAAACAATAATTCACGCAAACAACTCACCAAGTACGTGCCAGCTACCTTCATGTCCTCCTTCACTACATCCATAAACTCCTCTTTGCTCTTCCTTTAGGCCTCCTGCCTGGCATCCTTCTCCCACTATATTCACCATCTCTCCTCCGGACATGTCCGCACCATCTCAGTCTGGCCTCTCTGACTTGCGCAGCATGTGAGAAGGTGCGTTCAAGGACTGTGGACAAAGTGAGACAAATCACTGCTCGCATTAAACACTCTAAAGCTGGGGGATTTCCAAAGGCATGTTATTTTTGAAAGACAAAATGGCCCATATTTACAAACTGACATCCCTCTACATACAATTTGATGTTATTTGTGTAGCATTGAATTGCTTACCACAAATAGATTTACACCCCTACTTTTAAATAACAACTTTTTATGCAATTATGAGTTAACTATGGACAAAAAATGCGATTAATCACGGATAAAATATTTTAATCAGCCCTAGTAGAAAGGCACTCTATAAGAGTACAGCGAAACCTTGGTTAACATCATTAATTTGTTCCGGAAGGTCCGACTCTAACCAAAACGTACTCTAACCAAATCAGTTTTTCACATAATAAAATGTATCTGTATAGCCAAAACAATTCAAAATGCATATAAATGACAAATGAAATGGATAAATGTACATTTAAGATGACTTATACCTAAGACACGATGTGGCAGCAAGATCAACTTAGACACCACCTTCCTGTTTTGCTTTGAGTTATCTCTTGAATTGAGTAGTATTGTCTCTGTTTTCCTTTTGATCACAGCTGTAACGTAAGCCAAAATGCAGCCAAAGAAAGCTGCAAGTGCCAGAATTTTGATAAAGAAGCCGTGGAACACTCACACAATCAAATTCAAGAAATAACTCATAGCAAAACAAGAAGGTGGTGCTCTCGTGTTGATCACGCTCCCAGATTGTGTCTTTGGCAACAATCCCGTTCAGTGAAGTAACCTTAAATGTCAATTTGTCTTGTTCAGTTGTCATGTCTATGCATATAGAAGTGCATTTAAAACTATTTTTTAGACTTGTGGCATAACCGTGTTAGTTAGGAAAGAACTACACAGGCAATCGCTGATGACATCATAGATGGGGTGTTTCCATGTACCACCCAGCTGCTAACAAGAATGTTTTGTGATGAAAAAAATATGTTGAAAAGACAGTTGGACTCACGCAGTGTGTTAATAACACGTATGTACGCAAACTGAAGCAAAATCTTTGTGTTAATTTTGACCGAAATTTACCAAAACAAAAAAGAAAACTTGCTAACTGTTCCACTGTAAATTTTGTGTTCAGAGCCTTTGGTAAAATCTAAAATGGCCAATATATCAGAGTTTAAAAAGAAAGTGGACTCACGCTATTTATGAGAGTTACATTCCAAGAGCCCCCGGGATTGGCGAAAAATTGCAAGTAACTGAGACGCCCATAAAACAGTCTAATTTTGACCCCCGCTAGCTTTGTCGTTGACGTTCTCTACCGATTCTGGATAAACATTTGCAATAAAAGTCACTGTTGTAATTGTTAGATTACCGCTTCAGAACCTTCCCCCTTCTCTCTTCAATTGCGATTGGTCACTCGTGGTAGAGGACAATAACAAGCTAAATGCACAGAAGCACAAGTCCTAAATATACCTAGACTGCGGTAAGTGATTTTTTTCGTTAAGTAGGATTCCTTATCGATAAATGGAATATTTTCGTAGTTAAAGCATAGAAAACCATCTGACAAACTTCTAAATAAGTTTTTTTTAGCATTATTAGAGCCTTCTAGACATGAAATAACACTCTTATTACCCAATATAGTGACATAATAATAGCAAAAAAGGTGTCTTAGACATAAATAAGACGCCTAGGAGCAGCACACAGGAGCTGCTGTCAGCCACAAGTCACGCTATTCACTGACACTCTCCACACGGCTAACCATGCTAACGCTCAGCAAGTCTAGAGTAGCGAGCTGACGTCTTCTCTGGTCCCGCCTCTTAAAGGGGCACACATTGTCACAGATGTAACGTCTTCTAAACGCCTTAGACAGCATTTGTATTTTCCTTCATTTTGACGTATCTATGATTGAAAATGCCTTATTTGGGTCAATAATAGGTACTTATACTGTATATGCATATGTTTTGACTAATAATATGCAACCGCAAAACCGTGATCAATTATTAATCCAGCTATTTTTGAAAATAGCAGAGGAAGTGATGCTGTGCATGTAATTTTTGTGCTCATATAACACATATTTATAAATTATTACTCACTTAGTGTGAATTAAATATTTGTTTTGCAAAAAAAAACTGGCTCCCCCCCCCCTTAGATTTAAAAAAAACTTAAATAGTAAATATTTATTTATTTTTTTTAAACCCAAAATCTAATTTGTAGGGATCCGGTGTAGTATGCAATATTGGAGGTACATTACGTAATATGTATTGAACACTGTTTTTTTTTACTGCTTTTGGTCACAAAAACACTAGCGCGAATGCTAAGGTGCAGCAAGGATAGAATAATATATGTATACATAGTGTAATATATATTATAGTATTTAATATAATATAATAATATTGAAACTATTAACATAATATAAGTTGTAAAAACAAATTTACATTTAGTTTGTTTTATTTAATTAAAAAAACATTACATTTCATTTGCCGTCAAATTTGGTAACACATTATTGTATGTTTGTAATCCTCTTTTTCTCGCTTTTTGTTTGATTCCGGCACGTTGAACACAGAGCGCCTCTGATTATTTCTGTGTTTGTCTAACCAAAACTCCGATCTGTGTCAGGCGTGGGAATGGAAATCAAATGAATAAGAAATTGGGGAAAGCAGGAAAAGATGCTGTGTCTTATTTGAAATGTTTGCTCACGACAGAGAGGAAAAGCAGACATCCCGTGCGTGAAGCGGATTGTAAAACGCGGTATATTAAATGAATATGTCCAATGGCGGGCCTGCGCCGTCCAAGCCCCGCCCGCTGTTGCGTCATGACCCTCCTCTCCTTCACAAGAGGACATGTTTAGCTCTCAGGATGGTGACGATGGAAAACGAAGAGCGCTGATCCCTTAAAGCGAGGGAATGTCTTTGGCTAACCTTGACGGTGGTCAGCGTTGAATGGCGGGGAGGGGGGGTGGGGGGGCGGGTGAAAGACGTTCAAATGGAGGTTTCCATTTCTCTCACGTTGCAGCGGCAGGATTTAGCAGGCCCGGGCTGACATATCCTGCGACGAGCTGCGCGTGCTTTACGAGCGTTACGGTCCAGATGATGGCCGCTTCCCTCAAATAACCGAAAGGTCTTTTATTGGCGTATGATTTATGACGGACGCGACATTGTCGGCGCTGTCAAAGGAGAGTAGAATGTACGCACGTGGCACGACTCCTCTTTTATTAGTAACTTCACATGCTTATGGCTACTCTCCGCCCGAGTGTGGTGAGCTCATAGTAAATTGCCTCTAAAAGCAGCGGTGTCCTTGGTGCGGCCCGGGGGTCATTTAGGGCCAGCAGCTCGGTTTTTGGTGTATTACCTTAATCGCCAGTCTAAAAAAATATGCATATCTAAGCAACTTGTGTGTCTTTCTGGCGTAATTGAAACATCATCACCATTAAAAATGGCTAATTGACATAGATAGACGGATACTGCAGCATAAAAATGTCATATCCGTTTTTTTCCTGTAATGAAAACCCATTACGCGCCAAAGTCGCAGCCATATTGGACGTGGCGAGAGTCGTGGCGCAGAAGACGGCTCGTTCACATGGAAGTGTACACGTGACTCGTTTTACCGCCCAACCCAAATCCCAGGTACGGCGTTTTGAGAGCATCATTTATGAAAAACACTGAATTCAGTGTATGTCTGTGGGGTAAAGGGAACATCCATCCATCCATTTTCTATACCGCTTATCCTCATTAGGGTCTCGGGGATGCTGGAGCCTATCCCAGCTGGCTTTGGGCAAGACGCGGGGTACACCCTGGACTGGTCGCCAGTCAATCGCAGGGCACATATAGACAAACAAACATTCACACTCACATTCATACCGATGGACAATTTAGGGTCGCCAATGAACCTAACATGCATGTTTTTTGGAATGTGGGAGGAAAGCGGAGTACCCGGGGAAAACCCACACACGCACGGGGAGAACATGCAAACTCCACACAGAGATGCCCAACGGAGATTTGAACCCAGGTCTTCCAGATCTCCAGACTGTGTGGCCAATGTGCTAACCACTCAGCCACCGTGCGGCCCTAAAGGGAACATAAGGAAAAAAAACAAAAAACGCGGAAACAGCGGCAGGCAGATGCAGTAGTATGTGCGGGAGCCTTCTTGGCAGAAAACGCGCAATGATTACAGCCATGTCGAGAAGCTGATTCCTGATGCTATATCCATTAGCTTCACAACAGACATGTGGTAATTCCACGACAGGAAATATGCGATGATGTGATATCGGTATCAGTTCACATCGGAATCGGATAATTGAGAGTTCGGACAACAACGGCATATCGGCAAATATAATGCATTCAGAATATGCATTCGAAGACACCGGGATGATTATATGTAGTATTCTACACTGGTCACAAGGTGTGACACACAAGCACCAGACTTGATTCTCGCAACAATAGGCTTTTGTTGCTGGTTTAAAGGATGCGGCCGCATCACTTCCTGTCTGCCACCCACTCGTCTTGGAGAGAGGTACTCACCGATGTAGGCAAAAGCTCTTCTTGTCATCACGACAATGTCCCAGCACCGACATGTGTGGGTGGATGGCTCCGACAAAAATAATCGGAATTAGGCATCATACCCTGTTGTGTGAACACAGCCGTATTTATGTCTTCAATACTATATATGTAATATGAGTGCAACAATGACTATAGGGGTGTTATTTCATGTCTAGAGTACTCTAATAATGTTAAAACCCATATTTAGGACGGTTGTAAGCAGGTGCTCTACACTCTAACTATAAAAATATCCCATTTAATAACATATCTGGTGGGTCACTGCCGTACAGAATACCACCCTTGTATTTCAATATGTTTTGACTAATAATAGATCATAGTCACATCATTTGTTGAAGAGCCATGACGTGGCGAGGGACGACTGCAAACAGGCGTAGATGGGAAATGAACGGTTGCCTTTTGTCTTGGGTCCAAGCTAGCCTGCGTCCCGACTCTCCGTCCCACCCAAGGCAAAGTGGCGTCATCGTCTGAGAGCAATGTTATTGCAAACGTGCCAACCCCGGCGTACCGCCGCATCAAGTCCTGCGCGGCCGCTCGTCACTAATCCAGCGGCGCTGAAACCGCAGCAAACTTTTTCTCGGGTATTTTTACAAAGACCCGCTTTGTGGAGGAGCCCAGAAACTGTCGGAGGGCACCGCAGCGTAAGCCGCGCGAGTGGATGCATGCCGTATTGACGCGCACCGCGTTTCTGCCCGCGGAGGAACTAATGAAGACGGATTTGTAGGGAAAAGTCCTGGACGGGAGCTTCTTGTGCGTCCCAGCACCTTTGTGGACTTTTTCCACAGGCGCGCTTGAGGCCTTTATTTGTTTTTATTACATTGGCAGAGACGTGACTCTTTGCAAAATGACATTGAGATCAATATAGGCGGGTTTTGCAGAAGAATCTAAACATTTTTTCCACGCTGATACTTTCACACACTTTTCTGTGCGCCGCTGTGCACGGAAAATCTCCTTCTGTGTTTTTAAACCATCCCTTCATTTCTTATCCATCCATCCTGCTTGGGTTGCGGGGGTTATGCTGAAGCCTCTCCAGGGTACATCCTGGACTGGTCGCCAGCCAATCGCAGGACAGGTATAGACAAACGACCATTCACAACTTACACTCTCCAGTTAACCTAACATGCGGGTCTTTGGACTATAGGAGGAAACCGGAGAAACCTGCAAACTCCACGCAGAGATGCCCAAACGACCAACACTGCCAACATGCTCCCCACTAGGCCACCACGTGGCTCTTTTTTATTTGTCGCGCCGCTCCTACATCTCATGAATGGTAAATAGATTTCCAGAAAACACACTTCAAGAAGTCCACGCATGGCAGGGGTGGCCATAGTGCGGCCAGCGGCACATTCGAAAAATATAATTTAACAAAAAAACTGGGGAAGATGATGGGGATAAAGTCATCGTAATAAGAAAAAAATGTTTTAAGTTGAAATAGTTACAAGATATTATTCATAATATTATTAACATTCATATTTACAGTATATCAGGCCGCCGGTGGATGAGTGGGTAGCATGTTGGCCTCACAGTCCGGAGGTTCAGAGTTCAAATCTCTGTTAGGCATCTCTGTGTGGAGTTTGCATGTTCTCCCCGTGCGTGCGTGGGTTTCCGGGTTCTCCCGTTTCCTCCCACATTCCAAAAACATTCATGTTAGGTTAATTGGCCACTCTAAACTATCCAATGGTATGAATGTTTGCTTGTTTGCCCTGCGATTGGCTGGCGACCAGTCCAGGGTGTACCCCGCCTCTCGCCCAAAGTCAGCTGGGATAGGCTCCGGCGTACCCGTGACCCTAATGAGGATAAGCGGTATAGAAAATAGATGAATATTTATATTATTAATTTTTAATAATAATAATACTATTGTATTATTAAAAATAGTCAAAACATGAAAAAATCAGCAGCAATTGTACAATAAAAAAATCTAAATATTAGGAAAAAAGAAATGTTTCGAGGAAAAATACCTTAAAGGCCTCATTTTTAATAAGTCATAATGTTATCAAGCAAGGGAAACAAGCAAAACCGCAAATAAAGTTGTAATTTTCGGGAAAAAAAGTTGGTTGTGGAAAAAAAATAGAATGTTAAAAGTCAAAATATTATGGAAATGAAGTCATAAGAAATTTGATATTTAAATGAAAAGCAGACGTGGGAAATCAGCTGTAAGTTTATGAGAATAAAAAAATAAATCAAAATAATAAAATCCAAATATCAAGAGAAATAGTTGTCCTCTATTGACAACATTTTTTTACCCTTAATAGTATGAGGAACAATGATGCCGTTTTAGTAAGGGTGTCAGAAGCCAATCAGCACTGCGGTGGCATCGCTACTGCGAGCGATAATACATTTACACGCTTTAGGCGCGCCTTGCCGGCCGTGTCCTTCCAGTTTGTCCCGAGCTCCAGCGAAACCATTCGCAGCACGTGCTGTAGCTGGTAACATTCCAGTTCTAATGCCTCCTCGTCTTTCAACATAACAAGAGTCAGATGATTGGCCGTAGCAGCCGCTGAGTCATCGTCCGTCTTGGCGATTCCTAAAGCCCCTCCTTCGCCTTAATCCGTTCTTCTGCGTCCCTGCTGCCTTCCAGGGCTTCCAGAAGGAAGCCAGGACACACAGCCACAGTTTACTTTGAGTGTTCCTCGTGAAACAGAGATGTTTAGTCAGATGCCATCTGCTGCCTGCTTGATTTAACAGCAGTGCTGCTTTGCAGAGCATTAAGGACAAGGTCACAGGGGAACACATCAGTGTCCAATTAGAGCGTCAAACTGGCAGCTCGCGCATGTGGACTTGGCTGAGCTGGACGGAGGATGAACGGCCGCAACCAGAGCAGAGAGATGAATCCAGGCAGGGTGTAACAGGACAACACAGCCACAGTTTGGTACCGCAGTTGGTGGCGGTTCCGTTCATCTTGGGCAACAAAATGCATACAGAAAGATATGCCTGTATTAGTTCCACAAAAAGAAATTAGAACAAAGCCTCTCGAGGTACATCAGCGACGTGGTTCAGTATGTTTTTCATCAAAATAATAGTCATGCCAAAATCGTTGTGTTGCTGCTGGATGTTAACAGTACCCGAGTGACATTGTAAGTTTGTTTTCTTCTCCAAAAGAGGAAGGTCTGAGACATAAATGGACACAGCAAGTGCCGATAACGAGTAACAGATGGATGCACACCTCAAGTTCTTTTTTTGCAGTGGCCATTTTACTGATGACTGCTAAGACGGAACACAAAGAAGTCTGGTCATGGTGGTCAAGTGGTTAGGATTTAGTGCTCTCACTGCCGTGGCTCGGGTATGATTCCTGGTCAGGGAACTGATTTATTTTTCTGAAATTTTCCCATGTGGGACTAACATGTGCATATCTTATCTTATCTTATCTACATGTTTTATTCTAAACACTATTCCACCATAGCGACAAGACTGCAAAGCATAAGTCATGTCCCTGGTGGTCTAGTAGTTAGGATTATGTGGTCTCACTGCCACGGCACAGGTATGATCCCTGATCATGGAAATGATTTATTTTTCTGAAATTTTCCCGTATGGGACTAATATGGGCATATCTTATCTTATCCACCATAGCGACAAGGCTGCAAAGCATTGTACATGTTAAATAAACATCTTTTCCCAACTGTATTGTCCAAATGTGTTCATAATGTATCATTACCACAAAAAGTCTTTATTAGCAGCACAGAAACCCGGACCACCAGTCATTGCCCTGTCTATGATGTCACCAGCGACAGACTGTAGTTCTACGCTAACCAACACAGTTACTGCATGCCACAAGTTTCTCCTTTTCATATGGATCACGGCTGCAAAATAACACACAATGGGGGCAAAGAAAGTTGCAAGTAGTAGCATTTTGATAAAGAAGGTGAGAAACTTCAAGTTCAAATTAAGTCTTCAATGAAGGTAAAAATGACGTCAAATATTTCATTTGTCATTTTAAATTGTTTTTTGCATGCAAAACTATAAAAATGGGTTTTGTGTTAACATTTTTCAGGTGTCCAAAATTTTTCCAGAGCACGTCGCATCCATGAAAATGAAAGGCGGGAGTTTGTTTGTTGAGATGCAGCAATAAGGGTTTTTTTTGTCGACAAAAGCAACAAAGCCGCCATCTTGATCCGTCCGTGCTGTCACGCACGCCTCTTTTGTGTCGCCGCTTCATCGGAGTGAGATGTCGGCGTGAGTGCACAAATAATCTCTTTTTTGCTTCGGACTCCAATTTGTGCCCCCAGCCCCCACCGCCCCCGAGATCAATACCTGTGCCGGTGCGGCGGGCCCCGTTGTGTAAAGACAGATAGCGAGGAAGAGGCAGCCAATCGCAGGGAGACCACTTGCGCCGGGAATGACAACGAGGGAGTCGTCGACTGAATGAGGAATTGCTTTTACTGCTCGGCCGTGACTTCCATCGTCTCGTGGCTACTTTGGTGTTTTTGTGGACTTTTTAATTAGTTTCAATGCGAAACCACTTGAGGTTTTCAGTGTTTGGGTCATAAAGCCTCGGAATGATGAAGACTCGTGTGAGGCTGCTTTTGAAATATAATTCTTCTTTTTAAAGATTAGCACGGCGCACAGGCACGCGTATTATTATCAACCAGTCGGGCGAGACTATCGCTTTTAAATTCACTTATGAGAGACTCCGTATGATTGCAATGGCCTCAAAATGGTTTGCAACTTCATGCATTGTTTTTTTTTAATTGGATCTTTCGGACCGACGTATGATTCTGTGAAAAATGACCGTATGAGCGCTAAGCGAACCAAAACCAAATATGTGATGTATTATCTTTTCTCGCTAGGGCTGTCCAAAGTGCGGCCCAGGGGTCATTTGAGGCCCACAGCAGAATATTTTGTACAAATCATGAAAATATTATATAAAATAATATTTAAAAAAATTCTAATTAGTAAAATAATTACATTAAAACATATTTTTATATATGCCATATATTTAGTTAAATGATATATTTTGTTATATCTTATATTTTTAAATTTATATATATTGTATTATTAGATATTATATTAATATAATGATTTTAATAACTGCCTATTTTTTTGGGGGGGGGGGGTCCTGACTTTAGGCACACACACTACGCATACAGTAACTTCCATTTTACCCAAAAAGTGTATTGTAATTCATGACTAATAAATTTAACCTGCTAATATAAATTACATAATTATTTTGGAAATTACATTTTAAAAATAAGAACTAAAATTCATTGGATAAGAATATAAAAAATCTAGTTTAAAAAGAAAATATTATATTAAATATTATATACATTCAACTTTTAAAATATATATATATTTAAGTTATTATGTAAGAATAATATTGTTTAATAATAATACATTTGTATTGTATTTTTGCCTGAGTTTAGGCCAATGCTTCTCAATTATTTTTTGTCAGGCCCGCCCCCCCGGGGAAAAGAAATATCTTCACGCCCCCCAATTTGAAATACTATGGAGAAACAGAAAATATCCATTTATGTGTCTGAGCTATATAGACTGAACTGAAACCGAAACCTGGAAAAGCGTATCGAAGAGTGAAATTGCATGTCGAGTACAAGAAATGTGTACATGTTGGCAGGTCCTCACTAACATTAAAAGTACTCCCTGCCTCTCCCCTGACATTGCTAATAAATTATATCAACAAAGAAGAAAAAATATCGAAATAATACTTTATAAAAATGTAGCTTTTAAAATAAAGTATATATTTTTAATCATAGTACAATATCGCCGTTTGGCACCCTATGTATCCAGACTTTAGGGACACCCTGTGGAACCAGCAAGCAGATAAATTAGACTTTAGTTACGCAACAAAAATGAGTGTTTTAATTCAGTCCAGAAGTGTTCTCCTGGGTTCTAGGTTGTCCCGTGTTAGTAACATCGAAGCACACGCCGAATGAAGTCTTTCGTGAACCTCATATCCCCAATTGCAGTGATCTCTCGTCTTATTTCCGGGTGAGGCCGTCGGTTTCCGTGGCAACGCGGCCACCGTGAAATGTGTGCTGCGTTGTAATATACAAATAATAATACCAAGCGCCGGAGCCAGGTAAGGAGAAACGCTACCCGCCGCCGCCGCCTCCTCCCCGGCTGTCTTTCACGTGTTTGATGGCCGCCTGCTAACAATCACGGCGACCATCCGGGGCGCTGTGACTTAAACGTCTGCTTCCAATTACTCCACCGGCCAAAAGCCGAGGTTTTGGGCCGCGCTGATAAAAAAGAAAACATGCTGCGGGGACACTTTCATCCTCTCTGCGAACAAACTCAAGCAAGCCTCCAGAGTTTGCTGACTTTTACAAACTGATTTCCAGCCTGATGACCGTAAAAGGGGCCCAATCCATGTTTTACACTTTTCTTGACCAACCGGGGCTGCGCAACCTCGAGAGGAAAGGAATGCAGATTTACACTTGCCATTTATGGAGTATTTTATTACTTATATTGTCCCCCTGGGATCCTGTATCAGTATCTCATAAAGCGGTCCGCCATGAATAAATCTGTCACTACCTGTTCACCCCTGACCATAAACACATTATAATGGGACTGTCTGTGAATTCCGAACAGTAGACGGCATCATAATTCTTCTTCTTACCGCACTTCTACAATATCCTCCTCAAACTCCTCAACTTGCGAGTTAGATCCCATTTCTGTGCACTTGTTCCAAGATACTACTCCCCTAGTCAGCACAGCCCTTCTCCAAATAATCAATATGTCGCTGGCGACAGGCTAAGTGCCACAATCATTCCAAGTGGCTGGAATCAGACCGTGATCCACATGTCTTAGGTAACGACAGACCAGCTACAGATTATCCAACCTTCCATTTTTCTCCAAAGTAGTTGCCAGTCAGCTACACAGTTTCCTTCAAAACAATCATCTACTTGAGGTCTTTCAGTCAGGATTTAGGATGCACCAAAGCACAGGACAGCACTCGTAAAAATTACTAACAACCTCCTCGCCGCCTCAGACAAAGGCCTTGTTTTGGTACTGGTTTTATTAGACCTCACAGCAGCATTCCGCACAATCCATCGCCAAATTCTAACAGGGCGATTAGAACTCACCCTTGGCATTGAAGGAACTGCATTAAAATGGTTCCATTCTTATCTGTCAGATTGCCTGCAGTTTGTATCCATTAGTAATAAAGAATCCAGACATGTGAAGGTCCATCATGGCATCCCACAGGGCTCTGTGCTAGAACCAGTAGTGTTCAACTTTTATATGTCCCCTTTATGTAATGTCATCAGAAAACACTCTTTGTTTCATTTTCATTGCTATGCAGATGACACACAACCGTACTTATCAATGCAACCTAAACGGGCTAGTCAGCTGCCCAAACTCCAGGCTTGTCTAACGACATAAAGACTTGAATGACCTCAAATGACCTAAAATCATAATCCTTGGTTGGAGCGTGCGATCGACAGACGGATCGGTGCAGCGTCAGCAGTACGGCCGGCCGCTGAACCGGACCGTCGTGGTGAAGAGAGAGCTGAGCCGGAAGGCAAAGCTCTCTGTTTACCGATCGATCTACGTTCCCACCCTCACCTATGGTCATGAGTTATGGGTCATGACCGAAAGAATGAGATCGCGGCGGGAATGAGTTTCCTCCGTAGGGTGGCTGGACTCACCCTAAGAGATAGGGTGAGGAGCTCGGCCATCCGGGAGGAGCTCAGAGTAGAGCCGCTGCTCCTTCACATCGAGAGGAGCCAGTTGAGGTGGCTCAGTCATCTAGTCCGGGTGCCTCCCGGGCGCCTCCCTGGTGAGGTGTTTCGGGCATGCCCAGCCGGGAGAAGGCCCCCGGGGAGGACCTAGGACACGCTGGAGGGACTCCGTTTCACAGCTGGCCTGGGAACACCTTGGTGTCCTCCCGGTGAAGATGGAAGAGGTCGCCGGGGACCCGGAATTTTGGACTTCCCTACTGAAACTGCTGCCCCCGCGACCCGGACCCGATAAGCGGAAGAAAATGGAATGGAATTACTGCACTAGGGTGCTCTTGCAACCCCCACCCTTAATTCCTGCCTCTACCAGATGCAAAAAAACTTCATGCTTTTGTGGTTGGTTGGATTATTGTAACTCTCTGTTAATAGGCTGCTCTTTAAAGACCCTTCAGTTAGTCCAAAATTCTGCCACACCAGCCCTAACCGGAGCGGGAGGATGAGATCATATCTCACCCGTATTAGCCTCAGTGCTGTACTGGTTACCAGTACAATTTAGTATCGCGTATAAAGTTCTCCTTCTTACATATAAAGCACTACACTTTCAGGCACCGGTATATCTCAAAGAGCTCCTAGAACCCTACCAACCCAATAGAACACTACGCTCACAGAATTTACAATGACTTGTCACTTCACTCCTAGAATTTTTAGAAGTAGGATGGGAGGTGGATCCTTTAGGTGCCAAGCTCCTCTGTTGTGGAACTCCATCCTGGGGGCAGAGACCCAAAAGTCAACTCCAAACCCACCTCTTTGCTAAAGCATGTAGTTAGACCCCTGATATGCTGATATGTATCAAAGACATTTCTCTATGTTCCTTGGACTTCTGGCTTGGTCTACCATCTATCCTTCTGTTCTTTTTATATCTCAACCCAACCCGAGCCTGGGTTTTGTCCAAGGCTCATGTGGGGCTTCAGTTGGTTCTCTGTCTGTGACCTTCATGTGTAACGTGCCATGAGATGACCTGCTATGCCAGAGAATAAGAAGAAGGGTTGCCAACTGGATGACTATATTCAGAGGCTTTTGGAAAAAAAAGTGACACATTTTATGGTGTCTTGGAGTCTCTGGCATGAGTTAAAGAAATTCCTCTTCTCAACGGGCAGTGGGGTCCTATTAAAAATCAGTGGCTCCATCCCACTTATGACATACAAACCAAGATACAAAAAGAAGAAAGTATTTGTGTTGCTTTTCATGTATTTTTTTTGTCCCTCCCAATTATGCAAACTAGACAATGATGTCATCACAACCCTTTCCCTCGCAGCCACAGAATATCAATGTAAAAAAACACGTGCTATTCTTACCTTCTCCGTCTCTCCATGTTCCCTGCATTAATAACTTCATCCCGGAATGACTCGGGGCCGTCAGTGCAACCAGCCAGAGCAGTTTGGAGATGTTGCCTCTCGTTCCGGCCGCCACAGATCCACTTCCAGCTCCGTGGCCTGCAGGTACGAGCGCTTATCTCCTCCCCGCTGATAAGAAACACATGGCGGAGGGGAAAATTGGTGGATGAATCCCAACAGCGCACGTTACAACAAGTCTCATGTGACCTGCAGGGAAAGCTTCCACTTAACTCCAATACTTGCCAGCACGGCAAATATCAACGCAACCTGAAGCGACACGCTCGGCGTTCTCGAGAGGTGAACCCGAGGAGAGTCTTACGTCACTTTTGTACCCGGGCCAACTCATCAGCGTGGACAAGTTGTCTCAAACGTTCAATCTGGAGCACCTGCGGAAGAATGAGCGCTGACACAAACGCATGCCAAAAAACGCTCTCATATCCGACGGGAGAAATGTTTCCTAGGCAAAGAAACATTTTCCACTCGCCGCAAGGCTTGCGTTTCTCTTCTTGTGCGGTAATTCGTGTACTGTAGTCCTTAGCGTAAGGCAAAGATGCTAAAAAGGAGGCTTTTGTACTTGTTAACAGTCACCTTTTTTTCCCAAAATGAACTCATGATCACTCGTTTGTGGTTGAATACGGCTTATTATTAGTCGAAACATTCGCACATGTACGCAAATTGTATCTACTCTTCTGATTTTCAATCACTAGAATGTCTAAATGAACGAAAAAACAAATAAAACATTTAGAAGTAGTTATGTATATGACGCTGTGTTTAGGAGGCGGAGTTGTGGCTGACAGCACCTCCTGTGTGAATGTTCACTGCATTATTGCAGTAGTGCTCTACTATACTGGTCATTCTGTGTCAGGAACCTATAAGACAAATTTGTATCCTAGTTTTTATTTATGTCTAAGACGTCATATTTGCTACTAGTATGCAACTATATATCATTTTACACTTGTATGTATGTATACTTAAGAATGCTGAAAAGTTTGTAGAAAATGTTGTTACATTTTTTTAATAATATATATATATATATATATACACACATATATATATCAATTTAAAAAATGTTGACTTAAAAGTAAAATTTCTTTTTTTTTAAAAAGATTTTTAAAAAAATAAAAATAAAATAAAAGTAAAATTTCAAGCTATTAACAATGCTTCAGTTGGATGACACTTAACACAGAGTGTTAAAAAAATTTTTTAAGTTGCTAAAAATAATTTTTTTAAAAAGCATTTGACATAAAAAATATGTATATATTTTTAAAAATTTAAAAAGTGACTTAAATAAGTTGGTAAACATCTCATGCTATTAACACTGCTTCACTTCTTTTTACACTTGAATGACACTTAAGAGTGTTAAAATGTTTGATGGAAATTATTTGAAAAACAATCATTTTAAATACAAAGTAAACATTTCATCTGACAAACATTGCATCACTTCTTTTTACACTTGTAATGCACTCTACAGTGGTTTGCCAAAGTTGGACCCTATTATAGGACAATATTTCCAATGGGAAAAAAATTGTTCTAATGGGTTAACAGGCCAATTTCCTCTCCCCTTTTTCTCTCCTTTCCAAGCGTGCAAACTGCTGTTGATCGAGTCGTCTTCTAACAAACGAAATGTGCTGTGAAAGTGACAGCGGCGCTCTTTACGCTGACAAACAAGGCCTCATCCTGCCAGGGAATCAACGCATGGGACGCCGAAGCCGGGCTGTCATGTGGGGACTAAATGTATTCACAGGAATAAGGCTCTGTGGGGGTGAGGCAGGATGGACAGGGAGGAATGGGATTTGAAGATTCATTGGAAACATCTGTGGAGCCTGAAGGCCACGCCAGTAGAGAAACATCTCACGCAGAGATCCACAACATTTATTGTTGTTTTTGATTTGTTCATTTACTTACTTCGCTCTCCTCCCGGAGGCAGACGCATCAGCTGGACATCTGTGCACGTGTGCGTGCGTCGCTTCGATAAGGAAAGCGCCTCATTTGTAGTCGATAGCGTCGTCTCTGGCCTAAATCGGTCAGTTCTGTCTGACCTTCAGCGGCCACGACTCAGTGGACCAGTCAGACTTGTCCGTGTGTGTGTAGCATTTGCTACGACGGGAATACCAACAACAACACACGTTTGACACGGACTAGCTAACAGACCTTTTGCTATAATTTAACACAATCATTCATCAATTATTACATCACAGCGGCTGTTGCGACAGATTAGTAATGATGATTTTATTATTCACTTTATTGTTACTTATTAATCTTTGTTCATTTATTATTATTTATTAATTTATAATTTATCAAAATAATACAAAATACAATTTCTATATTGAACATGTCTTTGAAATTTAAAAAAATCACATTAATGTCAAATATATTATTTTTGGAAAGCTGTTTTAAAATAATTAAAAACAAATTACAATAGTAGAAATAATGCTAATAAAAACATATATTGTATTTGTAAACCTTAACACAAAAACAATTGACCCAGATGGTGTAGTGTTCAAAACAATAGCAATCCAATGTGACTAACCAGATGAATGACTGTTATAAGTATATTTTTATTGCCAAATGCCCAATACCACTACCAGTAGGTGCAGTAGATTCTCAGAAAACAAACAAGACCCAGCATTCATGATATGCACGCTCTTAAGGCTGTGTAATTGGGCAAGTAGTTAAAAGGGGGTGTGTTCAAAAAAATAGCTGCCGTTAACTTTACAAACTCAAAACTATTTTTTGTTTCTAGGATTTGACAATCCTGTGAATGACTAAACTAATATTTAGTTTTTTTATAACTGCTTCAGCCCTGCGATTGACTGGCGACCAGTCCAGGGTGTACCCCGCCTCTCGCCCAAAGCCAGCTGGGATAGGCTCCAGCATCCCCGTGACCCTAACGAGGATAAGCGGCATAGAAAATGAATGAATGAATGAACTGCTTCACATCTGTGTGGCATGGACTCTACCAACTTGGCACCTTTCAGCTGTTATTCCCCTCCAACATTCTTTAACAACATTCCACAATTCATGAACATTTCTTGGTTCTCCTTCAGAAACAGCATTTTTGATGTCACCCCACAAGTTCTCCATTGGATTAAGGTCCGGGGATTGGGCTGGCCGCTCCATAACATTAATTTTGTTGGTTTGGAACCAAGATGTTGCTGGTGTACTAGTGTGTTGGGGGTGATTGTCTTGTTAAAACAGCCATTTCAAGGGCGTGTCCTCTTCAGCATAAGGCAACATGACCTCTTCAAGTATTCTGACAAATACAAACTGATCCATGATCCCTGCTATGGGATAAAAAGACCCAACACCATGGTAGGAGAAACACGCCCATATCATGATGCTTCACTGTCTTCACTGTGTACTGTGGCTTGAATTCAGAGTTTGGGGGTCGTCTCACAAACTCTCTGTGACCCTTGAATCGAAAAAGGACAATTTCACTCTCATCAGTACATAAAATGTTCCTCCATTTCTCTCTAGGACAGTTGATGTGTTCTTTGGCAAACTGTAACTACTTCTGCACATGCCTTTTTTTCAGAGGGACTTTGTGGATGATTCTTGTAAATAGAGTAGCTTCACAAAGGCATCTTCTAACTGTCACAGTACTTACAGGCAACTCCAGACTGTTTTTGATCATCCTGGATTTTTTGATCCATTTTGATAGTTGTCTTACATTTTCTGCCACGTGTTTCTGATTTTGCTCTCCATTTTAAAAAATTGAAGATCATTTTAACTGAACAGCCAAACATGTTTTGCACCTCTTCATAAGTTTTCCTCTCCAATCAACTTATTAATCAAAGTACGCTGTTTTCATGAGCAATGTTTTGAACGACCCATTTTCCTCAGGCTTTGAAAGAGAAATGCATGTTCAACAAGTGCTGCTTTCATCCTTAAATAGGGGCCACCTTATTCACACCTGTTTTTTCACAAAATTGATCACTGATCACTGATTGAATGCTACACTGCTAAATTTTGAACACACCCCTTTCAACTAATTGACCAATCGCACTGCCCTAAAGAGCGTGCATATCATGAATGCGGGGTCTTGTTTGTTTTCTGAGAATCTACTGCACCTACTGGTAACTTGTTTGCCATGTAGCAATACAAATATACTAATAACAGTGATTAATCTGATTAATCACGTTGGACTGCTATTATATTTGGAACACTACTGAATGTACTACTGCCTGGTGTTTCCTCCCTTTTATGACTTTGTTTTTTCTTATACATTTAGTTTGTAATTATTTGCTTTAAAAGAAGGAAAGTGAAGCAGGAAGTAGGAATAACAAATATGTATTACACACATTGAGAGGAACCAGATGAGGTGGTTTGGGCATCTGGCCAGGATGCCTCCCGGACACCTCCCTGGAGTGGTGTTCAGGTCACGTCCGACTGATAGGAGGCCTCGGGGAATACCCAGGACACGTTGGAGAGACTATTTCTCAGCTGGCTTGGGAATGCCTGGGGGTCCGCCGGGAGGAGCTGGTTGAAGTGGCCGCAGAGAGGGAACTCTCGGATAAGCAGGGGAAGATGGATGGATGGATGGAAAATAAATATTTACACTGACTAATGCGGCTTATTGCTTTCAATGCACATTTTTTAGCAGCAGGTGTAAATAAAATATTTGTATGAGCATCCATATTGGTTATTTAAAGACACAGCTTTAAAAATAAAAATAAAACAACAAATGCATTCATCACACTTTACTTTAAAATTGATCTTATCTTCCCGGGTTTTTATATTTTTATAATGTATTGAAATAACGTATGGTAAGAACATATGCTAAGAAGGTAATATAATGTATAGTATGATATCGGCCCACCGATATTTATGCATGTCCACATAGTATCAGAATTTGGGTGCAAATATGAGGTAAAAGAAAGAAGGGAAAAATACAGTATAGTAGTCTCTCTGTATAGCCAGGTACAAAGTTAGAAGGTGCGTTCAAGGACGGTCAAACAAAGTGAACCAAAACGCTGCTCACATTAAACATGCAAAAACTGTGGAATTTCTAACTGTATATTATTTTTTGAAAAAAATAATGGTCCATATTTCCAAAATTGATATCCCTTTGCATGCACAAAATTCTTTTGAAGATTAATAAAGAATCTGTCAATACATTTTTATGTTGTTATTGTTAGTTAAGTTGTGTATCAAACTCTTTACCACGAAAAGATTTACATCCCTACTGATTACAGATAAAATGTATTCCTTTAGGTGTGATTGATTACGAGTTAACTCTCGACAAAAAATGTGATTAATCACGATTAAATATTTGAATCAATTGACAGCACCGGTAAGAATGTATCATAAGAACATATACAGTAGTGAGAATGTATTTTACGTATCCTGAGAATGTATTTTAGGAATTTATCCTAAAAAAGTATCGTAAGAACGTATCACTAAAAGGTAAGAATGTACGGTTGGAAAGTTTTGTGGGAAAGTATCGTGACATCCTCCATCATCGTCTGGTTCAAATGCTCTATCATTGTTCCTGTCCCCAAGAATCCAAGGAACCACACAGGACATGACTACAGACCTGTAGCACTGACGTCTATAGTCATGAAGTCTTGGGAGTGTCTGGTGCTCCCCTACCTCAAAAACATCACCACCCCTTTCCTGGACCCGCTGCAGTTCTCCAACAGAGCCATCAGGTCTGTAGATGACCCAGTCAACCTGGCCCTCCACTCCACACTATCCTGCAGCATCTGCATTCCTCAGGATCCCAAATCAGGATCCTGGTTATGTACTTCAGCTCTGCCTTCAACACCATCCTCCCTGCTCTGCTCTAGGACAAGGTCTCCCAGTTCAATGTGCCCGACTCCATCTGCAGGTGGATTACCGACTTCCTGATGGACCGAAGGCAGCACGTGCAGCTCGGGAAGTCTGTCTCGGACACTGTCACTATCAACACCGGATCCCCCCAGGGCTGTGTACTTTCCCCCTTGCTCTTCGCACTGTATACGAACTGCTGCACCTCCAGCCATCAGTCCGTAAAAGGGATCAAGTTTGCAGTTGACACCACCCTCATTGGGCTCATGTCAGACGGCGGGCGATTAGTCAGCCTACAGGAGGGAGGTTGACGGTCTAGAGCTGAATAGTCAGATGACTGTGGAGAAGACCATAGACTTCAGGAAAGTTGCAGGACCCTACACCCCCTCATCCTGACAGACTCTTCTATCTCCATTGTGGACACCTTCCGCTTCCTGGGCAACACCATATCCTAGGACTCAAGTGGCCGACCATCAGTTCCCTCATCAAGAAGGCCCAGCAGAGTATGTTCTTCCTGCGGCAGCTGAGGAAACTCAAGCAACCAACCAAGATGTTGGTGCAGTTCTACACAACCATCATCTCCTCCATCTTCACCTCCTCACTCACCATGTGGTACGCTGGGGCCACTGTCTTGGACAGACACAGACTGCAGCACATTGTGCGTGCTGCTGCAACCTCCCATCTTTCAGGACCTCCAGGCCTCCAGGACTCGGCGACGTGCAGGCCAGATCACAGCTGACCCTTCCCGTCCTGGACACAATCTGTTTGTTCCTCTCCCCTCAGGCAGGAGGCTCTATTCAAAAACTGCTTTTTCCCCTCTGAATGTATCGTAAAACTTCACCCTAAAAATTCATGTAAGAAGTGGTTTTGACTTTGAAACGAAGCTTAGTGGATGTCCACATCGTGGTTTAAAGGCGGTAGAAACAATCTCACAATGGGCTCAGTACTGCCCCTAGAGGTTGGTGTCCAAACTGCAAAGGACAACTAGTTTATTCATTCATTCATTCATTTTCTATACCGCTTATCCTCATTAGGGTCGTGGGTATGCTGGAGCCTATCCCAGCTGACTTTCGGCGGGAGGCGGGGTACACCCTGGACTGGTCGCCAGTCACAACTAGTTTATTTTGACTGAAATTAAGCATAATTACTTGGAAGAACTCTTTTGGCTACTTGGCTCAAGACGACAGCATTATGTTGCTATTTGTTCAGAGGCCACCTGCCGAGTCCCGCATTGACACTTTTTCCTTTAGTCTTGTTTGGGTCTGCAGCGACTCCTTGGGGGAAATAGGCAGCTGCGGTCTTGATACTAAGCAGGTAGCGTAAAATTGACCTTTTTCCCTCTGGAGACAACCGCCTGGCGGCGGTGAACGTGATGGATGACAGCAGAGCCTGCAAGTCAGACCAGCGACGTTACGGGTTGTGAAATCCAAACAGGGAGCCGAGTGGTTCTGGAATGATTCACGTCATCGTTAGTAGACGATTAGCGAGCACCTGCTGAGTGGAGCGATCTATTCCACGTTGTCCTTGGGAGCTTTTAGTGGAGGAAGGGCTCTGATGACCTTGACAACTAGGCTAACAATTAACACCCAGAGGAGTTATGACCAAGAAGCAGATGATGTTGCTATCATGCATTTAAGGTCATCGGTGGCCGTGCTAAAGCTGAAGGAAATTTTAGGATTAGATGAATTGAATGCAGTTGGTAGAGCTACTCTGCTCTAATTGTGTGTTAGCAGACATGGACCAAAAATAGCTTCTCCTTCTCCTTTTCTGGTATTTTGATGTATGTTATGTGTGTATTAGTGTATCAGCATATACATGGACCAAAACAAGTCCCTTCTTCTTGAATGTTATCGATTTTTGTGGCGTAAAACTGTAAGGTAGAGCAACTTTGTTGAATTGTGTTTTGGCCAACATGGACCAAAAAGAGTATTTTCTTCTTGGTTTTTTGCCATTTTCGATGAAAATGTAACTCGGTAGAGCAACTATGATCTAATTGTGTATCAGCTGATATGGATTATTTCACATTTTTGGAATTTTTAGGTTAACGGAAGGGGGGTCGATGAAACTGTAATTGACCAGCATTTATGATGTAATTGTGTACTAGCAAATACATGGACCAAAAAATCCCTTCTTCTTGAATTTGATTGATTTTCTGATATTTCTATGTTAACAAAAGGGTGTTGAT
Organism: Oostethus manadensis; assembly: GCA_024372805.1. Taxonomy (NCBI): domain Eukaryota; kingdom Metazoa; phylum Chordata; class Actinopteri; order Syngnathiformes; family Syngnathidae; genus Oostethus; species Oostethus manadensis. Next base: position 1,881,583 of record QODF01000250.1, on the reverse strand, counting down.
AAAACTTTTATTGACCAAAGTAATAACTCGGTAGAGCAACTACGATCTAATTGTGTATTGGCCGACTTGGACAAGAAAATAGTATCTCCTTCTCGAATGATGACGATTTTCTGGCCACCATCACCAGTCGGTTCCTATCATTCGTATGTTCATACGAAACTGCAACTGACCAGCGTCACTACCAGGCCGAGAAGCCTCGTCCTGGTCATGTTGTTTGACCTTGCATGTTTGCAGGAAGATGTCCCGTGAGGTACATTGTGGTCGTCCTCCACCACGCATAGTGCGAGGGCAGCAGGTTGGCGCGGCTTTCTTCTCGGGAGTGTGAGCACAAGAAGACCGAAAGGGATGAAGAATGTCTGAGAAAAGATGATGACGCGTGAAGAAGACGGGATTAAACAGGAAGCTTGGAGATGGGAGCGGGCTGGAAGGGAACGGGATGAAATAAAAAGGTGAGAGCGGGGCTTGGTGGACACATAAAACAAAGATGAGATACCTCCTGGGAGAGCAGAGTCTGGAAAATGTAGATAGACACTTTGGAGAGCGAGGAGGAGGGGCGGGAGGAGGCTGGGGAGGAGGGGGGGACGAGCGAGGCCAGGGAATGCAGAGGAGAGAGAGAGGGAGAGAGAGAGAGGGAGAGAGAGAGGGAGAAAAGACAGGCAGAGAACGAGATCCTCGTGCAGACACAGAACACACACGCACGCACACACGGAGGAGTGCATGAGCCATGCAGGACACGCACGCACGCTGAGAGGCGCGATGGAGGGCAGCATCTTCTTCGGTGAGTCTTTCCTCTCGTCATCCTCGCGTTCGCTGTGTCACGTGACGCGCGCGCGCGCGCACGCCTCCACCAGGTGTGCCGTGGAGGCGTGCGCGCGCGCACACGCAACTCCACCAACGAGAAGCATGAAGATGACAGCCTCCACCGCAAAGTAGCAAAGACGCCAGATTCCGGTCCTACAGGTGACCCACTTGAGCACGCCTTCCGTGGTGACCCCAAAACAAGGTCCTGTGGGAGCCACTTGGTCCCAAAGAAGCTTCCGGACTCCGGTATGGAGGAGGTTCTAGCCTCCTCGTCACGGATTACAAAATCCGGTTCCTCACAGGGTGACCTTGTTCATGAAGGTCCTCCCCGGGGATTAAAGGCGTCTGTGGGAGGATGGGGGGACTTGGAGAAGAAAGTCCTGGGTGGATGGATGGAGGGATGGTGTCGGAACCACTCAACCGACATCCACGTGCATCATTTCCTGTTTTTTAAATCCAGCACTTATTATCACTTTGACATCGGGGGGAAGCTTTGCGTTTAAAAAAATATCCCTACTTCACACGTTAATGGAGGACTTCATGCAAAACTTAACACCCAAGTAGCAGCAAAGTCTTCTTAAAGTGTCCTAAAACCAAAATGCTTGTGCCCAAATGTAAAGTCCTTCGCGTATCTCCCCAGGTAGTGTTTTAGCAAAACAAAAAAAATGTTGAAAAGACGTTTAGATTTGGTTGAAAAGGGAAGAGTAAAAAGACGCCCCCCTTCCCCGTCTAAATGTGTCTTTTGTTGGGCTATTTTTAGCCCAACCTCTATTTCTGGGCTAAATCATGGACCCACCAATGATGTCTGGTGTTGGGTGGGTTAGTCCAGCGTGTGTTTTTTTTGTTTAGTCGCAAACAAATTCGACGACAAATTCCCATCGTTATGCTTGACACGAGTCGAGATGGTTCTACAGAACCTCCTTGGAGGAGATGCAATGTTTCCCAAACTTTATTGAGCCAAGGCACACAAAGTATATAACAAGTATACTTTATGTACTTCCGGCTTTTTTGCAGCAAATAAACCGTCATTTTCCAACCGTCCATTTTCTTTACCGCTTGTCACCAGTGGGTCCATGGGTATGCTGGAGCCCCTCCCAGAACGGGTCGCCAGATATGGCTCTTTTGATGACCGCATCTGTCTGGCAGATCTTTCCCAGCAGGACAAAATGTACTTATTTATTTTCCGCTGACATTTTTAAGAAAACACAAAACAACAAAAAAATATGAAACCACCTCCTTGCGTTGCCGAAGCCAATGGCGGCTGTCCTTCCGATCCTTTCAGTGCTAGACACCAAAACCGGAGTATTACTGGACACGGCCGTAGCTTCCCTCCTTTTATCAGATAATCAGCCGGCTAATTCTGCAGAGTAAAAGCCTTTTGACGAAGGAGACGGCCAAAACAAAGAAAGATTAGAACTACCGTGCGAAACCACGCGGCCCCAGAGGTCCTGTTATGGGAATAAGAAGTAGCCCTTTTGGCCCAAAAGGTTCCCGACCCCTGATTTAGATTCTCCAATTAACCGAGCATTCAGTGAAATTGGTAACCCGTGACTGCGGTGGGTGGGAAATACTCGTATAGGCGACCTACCAGGGGTATTTGTTTAAATGTACACCATCCAGGTTTGGGGTTTTGAAGCAGTTCTTCCGTAGGAAATAATCTGTTCCAGGGTCAAACTGTGGAAGCTCCACAAAATAGGTGACAAATGTTAAGTTAGGTCCTGGTTATGACATATAATTTCACACTCTTAAGTTTGGTGCTATTTTTCGGCCAAATTTTGGTCAGATTCACAACTACGTATGACATTCGGCGTCCCCTCCAAGGTGACTTCTTTGAATCTCCTGGAAAACACGACTAAATGGGTGCGTTCCTCTTTTGTTGCGCCGTGGAAATAGAAAGCGGCGCTTGTGAGTCATGAGCCGAGTCCGCAGGCAGCGCGGGCCGCATCGTCTGTTGCCGCGAGCTTGCCCCGGATCAATCTTCTTAACGTATCTGCATCTTGCAGAGTGAAACAAGCGCACTTAAAAGATCTCCCTCGGCCTTTTATGGATCCTGAGAGCGCCCGTGTGCAAACGCGACGGCTCCTCAATTATTCATGCAACAGTTTGTCCTGCCGTTTTAACCGGAACGGCAGCTTCAAAAAAGAGAGGGAGCGGATGGTAAGCGCGTGGCAAGGAGGTTCAAGAGGCCGTGCAGTGATCTTTCTGTCTCACACACACACACACACACACACACGCGCACGCCGAAAGGGTTGGGGGAACCGCCTGGCTTTGCGGTATGCGTAAAGCGTCTTTTTGGTTAACCTCAGATTACAGAGCGCGCGAGGAGGGGCTGCTGGAGGCCGCTCGCAGCGTCAGTATGCTAATGTGAGGACGCGGCCAAGTGCTCGTTGGCGGCGTATGGAACACGCCGTGTGTTGCTGCTGCGGTAAAGATAAAGATAACTGCGACCCCGGCCCACCGTGCCGGGGTCAAGCTCGCTCTTCCTACTTCTCTGAGCAGGTTAAATTTAGACATACAGTGCGGGGATTGTGCTTTTCTCTTATGCTGCACTGCAGAATGGATACCCGACATGGATCTGTGGTGTTTGTTATGAAGGATCAGTGGCCGCTGCTGGTTGTTCGAGGAGGAGAAGCTCTTTTTTTTTCTGGCCTGCATCATAAAAGTGTTTATTTATTCATATGTAAATTCCACCCCCCTGTTGCCGGTCGTTTTTAACAAAGACAAAGTCTCCGGATCAGTTCCGAGCTGAGCTTCCCTTGCAGTCTTGGAGCAATCGCTACCACTTACAACCGCAAGTCAACTTTGTGCGAAGCGGATCATTCTTATGAAGGATGCATGTGTACACGCACCAATGACTCACGCAACATACAAGAGATCCTGATTTCAGGTGGTCGCATGCAGCATTCGAAGGCCACACCCCACGTTAACTACAGTCAAGCCTCGTTTTTTTTCTATGCCACTGTTGTGCACATAACAAGCAAGTCCGTTTTCTCTGAACTGTGTGGTTCCGGGAAATGGAGTGGCCGAACAACGCGCCCCACTTGTTGCTGACTCACCGACCGTGCGTTTTTGAATGGAATTCTACCCCTAAATAACCCGCCACGGGGCCAAAGAAAGCGGCCAGTGCCAGTAATTTGATAAAGAAGGTGACTCCACTTTCACACACCATTGGATAGTTCAAAAAATCGTTTGCATTGTCAACGAGTGTTGTCTGTCAGAAAGGAAGGCTCTACATCTCGATGTGCACCCGCCTGGCCAATCATTTTAATTTAAGGCCATTTGCTGAGGGAATAGCGGCTTGTCCACGCGGGCTCTTTGGACTCCCTGCCTGTCCGAGCCGAGCTTCAGGTCTCCGGCACTAAAGAGACGAGAGCGCCGCCAGGTGATTCATTATTAATGGCGCTCGGCGTCCTCCTGACATCATTTTTACTCGCTCTCGAGACACCGCTGAGCCCGGATAAGTGAATGTTGAAGGGCAAGGTAGAGGACAGCCGCGGTCCGCAGACGTCCAATGCAATGCCGCTGCTGTTTCTGCTCGCGCGGTGACGTGTGGACGTTGATGCCGCCTGGTTAAATGCCAGCTCGGACACACAGTGAGTCAGCTGACCTGCTTCTTCTTTTGTGCTAATTTGATCAGTTTCACTTTATTTGAGGCCCTGAAGCACAACATCATTGCAACTCAATGTAATGCTGTAGTTTATCTGGACCCCAGGAAGCCCTTCTCATGCTGGAAGAAGCAGAGCTTATGCATCGGATTAGCAATGTGATGATAAAAGACGCTAAAGGGGGCCTGTCATCCAAAAACTGAAAGCAGTTTTGGATGGCTCTGCTGGAACCCGGACTTCCTTGAATGGGCAATGTTGAGCAATGGCTCCCAGGAAATGTTTGTCCGGGTGTGAGGGAAAGCGAGTTTTGTTTAGCTTTCCTAAAGAGGCAAGCATCAGGCAGAAGTGGTTGAAGTTGCTGATTCCTTACTTGGTCGTGTTGACGAGTCAGAAGAGCAAGCTGTAAGTAATAATTTATCAGTGTGTTTATTTTGTGTAATAGGACAAAAGCGGTTGTGTGTGTAGAAGGATATTATATTAAACATTATATTATATGTTATATATCATTATATTATAGTGCATACATGGAGCGCAGGGAGTGATGCATGCATGCAAATTACAAGCTCACCCGTGTCTGGATCTGCTAATAGCTGTCAAAAGCCAACATTTTAAAAAGACAAATCATCGTTTACTATTATCTTGCGGGTTATCGTGTGTAGCTGCTCTATACGAGTCAGCAACTCATCCAATTTTCCCAGAATTGCAACTTTGTTTTGTTTGTTTTGCATAATAATTTTCTAAATGAATGTATTTGGTCTTTAACATTTCAACTTTCATCCGTTTTCTATGCCGCTTATGCTCATTAGGGTCGCGGTTGTGCTGGAGCCTATCCCAGCTGACTTTGGGCGGGAGGCGGGGGTACGCCCTGGACTGGTCGCATTTCGACTTTCATTTTCATTCATTTCATTTGTATTTCAATGCAATNGTTATTGACCAAAGTAATAACTCGGTAGAGCAACTACGATCTAATTGTGTATTGGCCGACTTGGACAAGAAAATAGTATCTCCTTCTCGAATGATGACGATTTTCTGGCCACCATCACCAGTCGGTTCCTATCATTCGTATGTTCATACGAAACTGCAACTGACCAGCGTCACTACCAGGCCGAGAAGCCTCGTCCTGGTCATGTTGTTTGACCTTGCATGTTTGCAGGAAGATGTCCCGTGAGGTACATTGTGGTCGTCCTCCACCACGCATAGTGCGAGGGCAGCAGGTTGGCGCGGCTTTCTTCTCGGGAGTGTGAGCACAAGAAGACCGAAAGGGATGAAGAATGTCTGAGAAAAGATGATGACGCGTGAAGAAGACGGGATTAAACAGGAAGCTTGGAGATGGGAGCGGGCTGGAAGGGAACGGGATGAAATAAAAAGGTGAGAGCGGGGCTTGGTGGACACATAAAACAAAGATGAGATACCTCCTGGGAGAGCAGAGTCTGGAAAATGTAGATAGACACTTTGGAGAGCGAGGAGGAGGGGCGGGAGGAGGCTGGGGAGGAGGGGGGGACGAGCGAGGCCAGGGAATGCAGAGGAGAGAGAGAGGGAGAGAGAGAGAGGGAGAGAGAGAGGGAGAAAAGACAGGCAGAGAACGAGATCCTCGTGCAGACACAGAACACACACGCACGCACACACGGAGGAGTGCATGAGCCATGCAGGACACGCACGCACGCTGAGAGGCGCGATGGAGGGCAGCATCTTCTTCGGTGAGTCTTTCCTCTCGTCATCCTCGCGTTCGCTGTGTCACGTGACGCGCGCGCGCGCGCACGCCTCCACCAGGTGTGCCGTGGAGGCGTGCGCGCGCGCACACGCAACTCCACCAACGAGAAGCATGAAGATGACAGCCTCCTCCGCAAAGTAGCAAAGACGCCAGATTCCGGTCCTACAGGTGACCCACTTGAGCACGCCTTCCGTGGTGACCCCAAAACAAGGTCCTGTGGGAGCCACTTGGTCCCAAAGAAGCTTCCGGACTCCGGTATGGAGGAGGTTCTAGCCTCCTCGTCACGGATTACAAAACGGCATCGCGTACGAGAACCGCAGGTCCGGTTCCTCACAGGGTGACCTTGTTCATGAAGGTCCTCCCCGGGGATTAAAGGCGTCTGTGGGAGGATGGGGGGACTTGGAGAAGAAAGTCCTGGGTGGATGGATGGAGGGATGGTGTCGGAACCACTCAACCGACATCCACGTGCATCATTTCACGTTTTTTAAATCCAGCACTTATTATCACTTTGACATCGGGGGGAAGCTTTGCGTTTAAAAAAATATCCCTACTTCACACGTTAATGGAGGACTTCATGCAAAACTTAACACCCAAGTAGCAGCAAAGTCTTCTTAAAGTGTCCTAAAACCAAAATGCTAGTGCCCAAATGTAAAGTCCTTCGCGTATCTCCCCAGGTAGTGTTTTAGCAAAACAAAAAAAATGTTGAAAAGACGTTTAGATTTGGTTGAAAAGGGAAGAGTAAAAAGACGCCCCCCTTCCCCGTCTAAATGTGTCTTTTGTTGGGCTATTTTTAGCCCAACCTCTATTTCTGGGCTAAATCATGGACCCACCAATGATGTCTGGTGTTGGGTGGGTTAGTCCAGCGTGTGTTTTTTTTGTTTAGTCGCAAACAAATTCGACGACAAATTCCCATCGTTATGCTTGACACGAGTCGAGATGGTTCTACAGAACCTCCTTGGAGGAGATGCAATGTTTCCCAAACTTTATTGAGCCAAGGCACACAAAGTATATAACAAGTATACTTTATGTACTTCCGGCTTTTTTGCAGCAAATAAACCGTCATTTTCCAACCGTCCATTTTCTTTACCGCTTGTCACCAGTGGGTCCATGGGTATGCTGGAGCCCCTCCCAGAACGGGTCGCCAGATATGGCTCTTTTGATGACCGCATCTGTCTGGCAGATCTTTCCCAGCAGGACAAAATGTACTTATTTATTTTCCGCTGACATTTTTAAGAAAACACAAAACAACAAAAAAATATGAAACCACCTCCTTGCGTTGCCGAAGCCAATGGCGGCTGTCCTTCCGATCCTTTCAGTGCTAGACACCAAAACCGGAGTATTACTGGACACGGCCGTAGCTTCCCTCCTTTAATCAGATAATCAGCCGGCTAATTCTGCAGAGTAAAAGCCTTTTGACGAAGGAGACGGCCAAAACAAAGAAAGATTAGAACTACCGTGCGAAACCACGCGGCCCCAGAGGTCCTGTTATGGGAATAAGAAGTAGCCCTTTTGGCCCAAAAAGGTTCCCGACCCCTGATTTAGATTCTCCAATTAACCGAGCATTCAGTGAAATTGGTACCCCGTGACTGCGGTGGGTGGGAAATACTCGTATAGGCGACCTACCAGGGGTATTTGTTTAAATGTACACCATCCAGGTTTGGGGTTTTGAAGCAGTTCTTCCGTAGGAAATAATCTGTTCCAGGGTCAAACTGTGGAAGCTCCACAAAATAGGTGACAAATGTTAAGTTAGGTCCTGGTTATGACATATAATTTCACACGCTTAAGTTTGGTGCTATTTTTCGGCCAAATTTTGGTCAGATTCACAACTACGTATGACATTCGGCGTCCCCTCCAAGGTGACTTCTTTGAATCTCCTGGAAAACACGACTAAATGGGTGCGTTCCTCTTTTGTTGCGCCGTGGAAATAGAAAGCGGCGCTTGTGAGTCATGAGCCGAGTCCGCAGGCAGCGCGGGCCGCATCGTCTGTTGCCGCGAGCTTGCCCCGGATCAATCTTCTTAACGTATCTGCATCTTGCAGAGTGAAACAAGCGCACTTAAAAGATCTCCCTCGGCCTTTTATGGATCCTGAGAGCGCCCGTGTGCAAACGCGACGGCTCCTCAATTATTCATGCAACAGTTTGTCCTGCCGTTTTAACCGGAACGGCAGCTTCAAAAAAGAGAGGGAGCGGATGGTAAGCGTGTGGCAAGGAGGTTCAAGAGGCCGTGCAGTGATCTTTCTGTCTCACACACACACACACACACGCGCACGCCGAAAGGGTTGGGGGAACCGCCGGGCTTTGCGGTATGCGTAAAGCGTCTTTTTGGTTAACCTCAGATTACAGAGCGCGCGAGGAGGGGCTGCTGGAGGCCGCTCGCAGCGTCAGTATGCTAATGTGAGGACGCGGCCAAGTGCTCGTTGGCGGGGTATGGAACACGCCGTGTGTTGCTGCTGCGGTAAAGATAAAGATAACTGCGACCCGGCCCACCGTGCCGGGGTCAAGCTCGCTCTTCCTACTTCTCTGAGCAGGTTAAATTTAGACATACAGTGCGGGGATTGTGCTTTTCTCTTATGCTGCACTGCAGAATGGATACCCGACATGGATCTGTGGTGTTTGTTATGAAGGATCAGTGGCCGCTGCTGGTTGTTCGAGGAGGAGAAGCTCTTTTTTTTTCTGGCCTGCATCATAAAAGTGTTTATTTATTCATATGTAAATTCCACCCCCCTGTTGCCGGTCGTTTTTAACAAAGACAAAGTCTCCGGATCAGTTCCGAGCTGAGCTTCCCTTGCAGTCTTGGAGCAATCGCTACCACTTACAACCGCAAGTCAACTTTGTGCGAAGCGGATCATTCTTATGAAGGATGCATGTGTACACGCACCAATGACTCGCGCAACATACAAGAGATCCTGATTTCAGGTGGTCGCATGCAGCATTCGAAGGCCACACCCCACGTTAACTACAGTCAAGCCTCGTTTTTTTTCTATGCCACTGTTGTGCACATAACAAGCAAGTCCGTTTTCTCTGTACTGTGTGGTTCCGGGAAATGGAGTGGCCGAACAACGCGCCCCACTTGTTGCTGACTCACCGACCGTGCGTTTTTGAATGGAATTCTACCCCTAAATAACCCGCCACGGGGCCAAAGAAAGCGGCCAGTGCCAGTAATTTGATAAAGAAGGTGACTCCACTTTCACACACCATTGGATAGTTCAAAAAATCGTTTGCATTGTCAACGAGTGTTGACTGTCAGAAAGGAAGGCTCTACATCTCGATGTGCACCCGCCTGGCCAATCATTTTAATTTAAGGCCATTTGCTGAGGGAATAGCGGCTTGTCCACGCGGGCTCTTTGGACTCCCTGCCTGTCCGAGCCGAGCTTCAGGTCTCCGGCACTAAAGAGACGAGAGCGCCGCCAGGTGATTCATTATTAATGGCGCTCGGCGTCCTCCTGACATCATTTTTACTCGCTCTCGAGACACCGCTGAGCCCGGATAAGTGAATGTTGAAGGGCAAGGTAGAGGACAGCCGCGGTCCGCAGACGTCCAATGCAATGCCGCTGCTGTTTCTGCTCGCGCGGTGACGTGTGGACGTTGATGCCGCCTGGTTAAATGCCAGCTCGGACACACAGTGAGTCAGCTGACCTGCTTCTTCTTTTGTGCTAATTTGATCAGTTTCACTTTATTTGAGGCCCTGAAGCACAACATCATTGCAACTCAATGTAATGCTGTAGTTTATCTGGACCCCAGGAAGCCCTTCTCATGCTGGAAGAAGCAGAGCTTATGCATCGGATTAGCAATGTGATGATAAAAGACGCTAAAGGGGGCCTGTCATCCAAAAACTGAAAGCAGTTTTGGATGGCTCTGCTGGAACCCGGACTTCCTTGAATGGGCAATGTTGAGCAATGGCTCCCAGGAAATGTTTGTCCGGGTGTGAGGGAAAGCGAGTTTTGTTTAGCTTTCCTAAAGAGGCAAGCATCAGGCAGAAGTGGTTGAAGTTGCTGATTCCTTACTTGGTCGTGTTGACGAGTCAGAAGAGCAAGCTGTAAGTAATAATTTATCAGTGTGTTTATTTTGTGTAATAGGACAAAAGCGGTTGTGTGTGTAGAAGGATATTATATTAAACATTATATTATATGTTATATATCATTATATTATAGTGCATACATGGAGCGCAGGGAGTGATGCATGCATGCAAATTACAAGCTCACCCGTGTCTGGATCTGCTAATAGCTGTCAAAAGCCAACATTTTAAAAAGACAAATCATCGTTTACTATTATCTTGCGGGTTATCGTGTGTAGCTGCTCTATACGAGTCAGCAACTCATCCAATTTTCCCAGAATTGCAACTTTGTTTTGTTTGTTTTGCATAATAATTTTCTAAATGAATGTATTTGGTCTTTAACATTTCAACTTTCATCCGTTTTCTATGCCGCTTATTAGGGTCGCGGTTGTGCTGGAGCCTATCCCAGCTGACTTTGGGCGGGAGGCGGGGGTACGCCCTGGACTGGTCGCATTTCGACTTTCATTTTCATTCATTTCATTTGTATTTCAATGCAATAACTGAGTTTTTTTCCTTGTAAAATTCCAACTTAATTCTTGTGAAATTATGATCATTTTTTCTGCTAAAATTTGGACTTTTGACAATTGGATTTTGGTATGTAAATGAACAGTCGTGAGCAGCAAATGGCCCTCTGGCCGCGCTTTGGACACCCCTGAAATAGTACATGTTGGCCATTCATTGCCACGTTTTCACTTCCTTCTTTACTTCGCCAGAGATGTCGACACGTGATGATTATCTCTGTTTTTATCCTCCTCATATCCTGATATTCTGAGCACCAATAAATTTGAATCATTTTTTTGCCCCGCCTCATCCTTGCAATGCCCCTTAGAGATTGAATGCCACCCTGGGCTCACGTAACCCATAACTTCCATCTATTGTGAGTGCATAATAAACATTATGTTTATTTGTTTTGGCGTCCCGATGTTTGCGGACACGCTGCAGAGGTTCGGCTATGTGCTCGCTGTCTGTGGCCGGGGATAAAAATATGACGTTATAATTTACATGCCAAATATTTGACAAGCTCAGCAGCTTTATAAACGTCACATTTAGCACACAAACGGGCTTTTCTCTCCTGTGTCTGTTTGTCATGCTCTTATTTGCCTGCCACATTTTTCAATGACTTTTACAAGCCCCTCAGAGGGAAAGTAGACTTTTTATTTTTATTTTATTACAGTTTTGGTTCTCCTGAACCTCGCGGGCGTCATGCAAATTTTCCGTCCTTGTCGACTCTTTTCCTCTGCCCACCTGAGTCCCCGGAGCCCAAAAGTAGAAGCTGCTGCCTCGGTGCGCGCGTGAAGTCAAATATTTACACCTCCAGCTAGAGTGCGTGTTTGTGACAGCGTCTTGTGCGGATGTTTTCCTCCTTTCCTCCATCGCCTTAGCGTGAGCATCATCGTGGTGATCAGGGGTTGAGATCAAATTCCAGGCTAGAGCACCAAGAGTCTGTGTTTAATCATGTCATTAAGCACAGACAAGGAACAGTGATGAAATGCCTGCAATATAAGTATTTATATATATTTATATAATATATAAATACAATAAAATATGGTAAAACGGCAGATTTTGGGGTGGTCTTTTATTGTAGCCAGCCCGTGCAATGCTCGTGCCGTCTAATCCGCATCTTGACATGCCACACCTGCGAGGTGGGCTTATTATCTCAGATAATCTCAGCTAATTTGTCGACAATGTTTAAAAGAAATCAGACTTCGGTGTACATCAGAAAAGACGTGAATTATTGAGCTCAGCATTAATCGCGCAGTTTCCACTAGGGTTGCACCGATTACAATTTTCCCGCCAATCACCGATTTTTGAAGAAGCCTGACCTGCTGGTTCCAATGGTGGTCGATGGCCATTTTTTTATATAACTGACAACATACACCCTCAACGTTCCAATCTAATTTTGTTGGGAAAAAAAATAACAATGGCTGCACGGTAGTTTAGTGGGTAGCGCATCAGCCTCACAGTCAGGAGGTTCTGGGCTCGAATCTCCGCTGGGCATCTCAATGTGGAGTTTGCATGTTCTCCCCGTGCGTGCGTGGGTTTTTTCCGGGTACTTCGGTTTCCTCCCACATTCCAAAAACATGCATGCTAGGCAAATAGGCAACTCTAAATTTTTCATAGGTATGAATGTGAGTGTGAACGTTTGTTTGTCTGCCCTGCGATTGGCTGGCGACCAGTCCAGGGTGTACCCCGCCTCCCGCCCAAAGTCAGCTGGGATAGGCTCCAGCATACCTGCGACCCTAATGAGGATAAGCGGTATAGAAAATGGATGGAAAATGACAAAAAAAACAATGCAAACTTGTTGTTTAAACTGCACGTGGTTTTAGGGCTGCAACTAACGATTATTTTCATAATCGATCAATTAATTTTTCGATTAATCGGATGTTAAAAAATACATTTTTAATTTTCCTTTCTTTGCAGTAATCCCTTTAAGAATGCATGAATGGATGTTTTCCCTCCAAAAATCATAACGAAAAAGGAGATCTCAGTCACAGAAATTCAAGTAGCAAAGTATAAACCATCAGTTTATTTTTCCAAAGTCCAATGTGATGCGTGTGAAGTATCTTGTTTTGCCTGAAACACAAAACATAATATGTATGCTTTCATGGATCACTAAAAAAAAATAAAAAATAGTTACATTAGAGTGGCTAAAATTAGGATATTTATAGTACATTTTTAAATGAAACGATTAATCGATTACCAAAATAGTTGTCAATTATTTGAATAATCGATTAATAATCGATTAATCAATTAATCGTTGCAGCTTTACATGGTATAGTCCTGTCAAATATAAATCAAAACTGTATGAACTTTCTGTCCAAACTACTAAATTATATCAGTTGATTTTATTCTTCATTTTATAAAAACAAGCAAAACTTACACTGCAGACTTGATTTGAGCCACTTACTAAAAATAAAGTGCACAGTGACAATTGCTGGTTGTCCATGAACACCATCATTTTCCTCATAGTATTATTAGCTATTTTTTATATTTTGTTCCATTCCATTTTCCTCCAAGTATCTGGGTTTGGGTCGCAGTCTTAGTAGGGACGTCCAGACTTCTCGGTTTCTGGTCACCTCTTCCAGTTTCAGGGGAGGACACCAAGGCGTTTCCAGGCCAGCTGTGAGACATAGTCCCTCCAGCATGTTCTAGGTCTTCCTGGATCCTTCTCCCAGGTGGGCATGCCAGAACACCTCACCTGGGTGGCGCCCGGGAGGCATCTGGACTAGATGCCTAAGCCACCTCAAATGGCTCCTCTCCATGTGAGGGAGCAGCGGGTCTACTCTGAGCTCCTCCCGGATGGCCGAGCTCCTCACCCTATCTCTTAGGGTGAGTCCAGTCACCCTACGTAGGAAACTCATTTCCGCCGCTTGTATCCGCGATCTCTTTCTTTCGTTCATGACCCATAACTCATGACCATAGGTGAGGGTGGGAACTTATATCGATCGGTAAGTAGAGAGCTTTGCCTTCCGGCTCAGCTCTCGTATTACTGCAGATGCTGCACCGATTTGTCTGTCGACCTCACGCTCCAACCTTCCCTCACTCGTGAACAAGTCCCCGAGATACATGAACTCCTCCAAATGGGGCAAGACCTCACTCCCAACAATGAGAGCACAGTCCACCTGTTTCCGACTGATTTGAAAGTGTTAAGTCTCATCCCAGAAGCTTCAAAGAAGCTGCAAACTTCTCCAGTAAACGCTGAAGGTCACAGCCTGATAAGGCCATCGGGACCACATCATCTGCAAATAACAGAGACAAGATCCTAAGGTCACCAAACTGGACTCCATTGACGCCTTGACTGCGCCTAGAAATTCTGTCCATGAAGGTTATGAACAGAATCGGCGACAAAGGGCAGCCTTGGCGGAGGCCAACGTTCACCGGAAACAAGCTCGACCACAAATCAACAGGATGTTTATTTTGAAGGCCGGAAGTGTGTTGTGTTGTGCTACTCAGCTGTCGGTGTGATCTTGTGTGGTCCGTAAAAATCTGCATCAGGAGTTTTGTAGGAGGGGTTTGTCACTGTTTCCGCGATGACCCTGCTGGGTTAGTTTCCTTCATCCAATGTCATCCTCTGACATCCTGAAGGCATCAGCCAAAGTTCATCTGCTTTTGCTCACTTCAACGCTGTTGGAAGTCAGCGCTCTTTCTGCACTTACGGTTGGTTTTGTGAATGAAGTAACAAAAGAGTCAAACTGTGAAACATGCGTCATCTTCCTTAAAGGGCAGCATCGTGTTCACCACGCTCTTACACCACCTAGCCAAGGCTCAGTAAGCGCTGGGGATCTGACAACTCCGGAATGAATTTATTTCCCATCTGTGCCTGATAAACTGTTTTAGCTTTAGCGCTGTAGCGTCTCGCGTTGTCGCACTTTGTGCTCCGTGGTGCGCAAACACGCATTAAAGGCAGGAGACAGGACTGCAGGCAGGGGTGGATGGAGGCATATGTTGCTCCACGGTCTCCTTGCATCTTCCAACCGGAGTAGAGGCTTCACTGATGTGCAACTTACCCACCATGCATTGGGGCACTAATAGCCCTAACATCCCCCCATCCCTATTCCTCATCACAGATGCGTTTCCATATTGACCTGCTGACAATCTGAACGCTCCTCTCCAGCTCCCACAGAGGACACCACGTCCATCGTTAAACTAGTCGTCATACTGCAGCACTTTTGCATCAGACGTCTTCAGATCTGGCTCGACTCCAGAGACATCATTAGAGGTCTTATCTGTTTTTACTGTGAAGGGTGGCGTCTCCACTTGCAACTGCACGGATAAACTGCCACTGATGATTTTCCATCTGATCCTACGTACATCTTTTCAGACTACGCAGGCAATCTCCTTTTTCGCCCACCCCCGATTTTGTATGTTTGGGTAACGACCAAGGAGGCAAATCTCTTTGTGATCGCCGATTGGATTGGAATCTAGATGCACGGGTAAAAACCGAACGATTTGATACGATTCCTTCGATTCTACGGTTAATGTTTGTTGACGTCGATATTAATCTTACATTATAAAACCAACATGCCAATGATATGAGAGTGGCATTCTTACAGTACTTTACAGCATCTTATTACACAACTTATACCCAAGCATCTTGTAAGACACTGGCAAGAATAACATGTCAAATGTTTACATTGTTTAAACACACAACCTCTTTTTCTTGGAAGGGATCAATATTTTACATTGTGTATGTTCTATTCCATCCCATTCCATTTTCCTCCGCTTATCCGGGTCCGGGTCGCGGGGGCAGCAGTTTCAGTAGGGAAGTCCAGACTTCCCGGTCCCCGGCGACCTCTTCCAGCTCCACCGGGAGGACACCAAGGCGTTCCCAGTCTAGCTGTAAGACATAGTCCCTCCAGCGTGTCCTAGGTCTTCCCGGGGGCCTTCTCCCGACCGGGCATGCCCGAAACACCTCACCAGGGAGGCGCCCGGGAGGCATCCGGACTAGATGCCTGAGCCACCTCAACTGGCTCCTCTCGATGTGAAGGAGCAGCGGCTCTACTCTGAGCTCCTCCCGGATGGCCGAGCTCCTCACCCTATCTCTTAGGGTGAGTCCAGCCACCCTACGAAAAAACTCATTTCCGCCGCTTGTATCCGCAATCTCGTTCTTTCGGTCATGATACCGGGGCCTCACCCTAGAGCCAGGCCTGGGGGAGGGTCTCGCAGGCGAGCGACTGGTGGCCAGGCCTTCACCCGTGGGGCCTGGCCGGGCCTATCCCGAAGAAGCCACACGGGAACTCCCCCCCGCAGACCCACCACCTGCAGGGGCAAGCATAAGGGTCCGGTGCACTGTGATTTGGGCAGTGGTCGAAGGCGGGTGTCCGGGCGACCTGGTCTTCGGTGGCCAAATCTGGTTCTTGGGACATTGTGTATGTTATAATTATATTTTCATACCTTTACATTTCAGTATGGAACAGTTACTGTATGTATTACCATGTCCCATACGCAGTGTTTTCCCCATTTCAAAATAATAAAGTTACCCCGCTCTGTTGGACTGGTTGGTCATGTTTTGCGCCCTTCTGAAATTAATCCAAAGACGTTCCAAACTTCAGCAAAGTAGCTCGCATGCCCGACAATCCTTTTGCCGGCAGAGCAGTCTTCTGCGTTGTTCGTCAGGCACTCGTTTCCCTCGCGATAAGAGTTATGGCCGATTATCATCGATGCAGGAGTCTTTTTCCGGGAGTCTTTTTTGTTAGCTCCTCAAACCGGAAATCCGTATTGGTTTATCGTTAACATCCCCAGTTTTGACGCACATCTTTGCCCAAATTTTGTTGAGGTTATCGTACGGTACGGCGCGGAACACCTTTAAAAAGTAGCATTCCTTATTTTTAAGTCAAATATTTTTTTTTTAAATTAGAGCATAAAAACGTCTTTACAACTTTGTAAATATGTTTTTTTTAACATTGTTGGAGCCCTGTAGACATGACGTAACACCCCTACAGTCACCCTTACACTCCTATTTCCCAATATAGTAGACATAATAAAAGAAAAAAAGACATTTAAGACAGACTAAATAAGGCTCGTGCTTGTGTGTGTTGCTGTAAACATGTAAATTCTAGCGGAGCTGAGTGGACAGGAAGTGATTTCCGGGGGTTCAGAGTTGAGTTTTATCTTGACGTGGATTCGGGAAGCCCGTGTTAGGGATTATTGTGCCTGTTGTGAGATCATTCAAACCCGAAAACCTAATAGTCGGCCATCCAATCTGATGCTCTCACCGAATGTTTCAGCAATATCACAGTGACCAGTGTGGAATACTACATATCATCACAGCGTCTTTGAACGCATCTTCTGAATGCCTTACATGTGTATTTTAGTACATTTGCTTAAATATGCATATTTTCAAAAATAACAATACAAAGCGCAATCCCACGCTGGATGGCACACATTCATCCAAATACTGCTCCGTTGGCGCAGACTGTTGGTAAACATGGCGGACGGCTGGAATGTACCAATTGTGTTGGTACACGTTGGACGTGTCACTGCTGTCCTGCAGCTCCTTGCAACATTTTCTCTTCTCATTCCTCACATAGCAGAGTTCCAGCCCCTGGGAATTGTCGAGCATTCCGTTCTAAGATTGAAGGCACCGTAATTAGATGTGGTGGAATTAACTCCACCGCGACAACTTTTGTTTGTTTGTTACTGCTATTGGGGGGAGATGGTGTGTAGCAGTTGTACGCAGTACCGGAATGGCGTCATGGTATTACTGCAGAAATGTAATTTTAATAAGTAAAAAGCGCCAGAATGCCCAGATGAACCTAAACAAATGCTTCCCAGAGAAACCTCCATCTGGGGGCGGGGGCATGTCTGGTAGTTCATTCTTGAATGATGCTGGTGCCAGCAACTTATACTGTGGTTTGTACAGATAAAGAAATACAGTGGAACCCTGGACACCAAAAATGTCATTTCACTGTGTGTACTAGTATTTCACTTGCATTCCCAAAGCGTCATCATAATTTTCATATGTTCACGCTAGCCATCGCGTTTTTAAAAATTAATTATTAAATGATGGCATTATGGTTATTTTTCCAGCTCTGCCTCCCGCCCAAAGTCAGCTGGGATAGACTCCAGCGTATCAGCGACCCTAATGACGAGAAGCGGTATAGAAAATAAATGGATATTATTTTTTTCCAAAAGAAGGAAAGAAGGGTTACACGTAGTATTGTGGTCATCAGACGCCAGGAATGTTACACTGATAAGACTTAAATTACATTGCAAGCTGCATGGGTGAAAAAAAGGGTTCTCCTCACATTCTGTGTGGAAGTGGTAGGTTCTTGGCTTCTTACTTTGTTCTTCTTCCGCACTTTCTTAAGTTTAGATAAGTAAATTGAACAGTCTCACTAGGTTGCTTGCTATGGTGGCAGCAGATGTCCATGTAGGGATGTGGTATAAAGATGACTATAGGGGTGATTTTCATTTCTTCAGGGCTCTATTACAAACTTATTCAGAAAGTCGTAAACCGTTTTTCGAAATATCCTTTTTATTATTGTTGAATCCTACTTTCTGGAAATTCCTGTATTGCGGCTGGATCTGATTAACCGCGATAAAAAATAAAAAATACATTTAAAACCGTATAATTACAAAAGCTTTTCCCTGTAATTTTAGTTTGCGTAATTATAATTTGTGTTGACAATTTAGCCAGAATGCTTTGGTAGCGTGCGGATTGAGAAAACAAACAAAAAGAACGTCCGTGTGGTTTTTTTTCAACTTTTTTCTCAGCATGTAATGCATGTACCTGTCAAAATTTGCTTTTGAAAATAGGGGGACTTTTCCAGAAATTATCATCTCAATTATTTATTCACTTTTTGGGGTTGGGACGTGCATGGCGACCCCGAATGTACATTTCCTGTCGCATTCTTTCTGTGTGTGGGGAAACGGCACCCCCCCAGTATCCGGTGTTCCTGCTTTATTGTGTACGGGAGGGACGTTTTGCGCTTGAAGTAGTTTCGCTGTCGGTGTGGAAAGTCATCATCACACATTTTACGCCGCGTCACGTCGTCCCTGCCCCACGTGTCCCTGGCACGAGCAAGAGGCGTTGTTGCGGGGTGACGTCGCTCGCCGCTGAGGCCTGAGCTTTTCTGGACGAGCGCCCCCCCCCGCCCCACCCCGTCCCGCGCCGGCACGCAGCAGATGGCGGCGCTGTCGGTTTCCCTTTCTCCCGCCTGTCTTCCTTACGACGTCTTCTGTTATTTACGCCTTCCCCGGGCACAGAGACTGAAACGCCGCCGCCCTCGTTTTATTCCTTCTCTAATTCATTTGATGTTCTGTAGAGTCGTGTTGGCAACCAAAAAAAAAAAAAAAGAATCCTCCCTCTGGTTTTCATTACTTAAAACTTCTGGAAGGCCTCAATGGTTTTATCTGCTTTTTCAGTTTGAAATGCTGGCATCCCCCCCCCCGCTCCCCGCCTGTCATGCTGTTTCCAATTAGTGATTTATAAAACATTCAGATGGCATGACCGGCACTGCGAATGCGGTCTCTCATCTGATAGGACACAGGTGGTCACTGCAGGCCACGTTCACGCGCGCGTCTTCCAAATTGTACATTTTTCTGTTCTTTTTCGGTCGTTGCTCTGCACGCAGGCTTGGCTTTATGTCGCCGAAAACGAACTTTTTGCAAAACCGCAGCGAGGATGAAGACAAAACTGACTTTGTTGACAGGAAAATGTGATTTTTTTACTGGCTTTGCTCGTTTGCATGATGTCACCAGGGGCGCCTTTATCTTCTCACGAGAGGCTCTAATGACTTTTTCTTTTTGTGCTTAATTTCTAACCTTAAAATTCAGGCGTAACTCTGCTTCATGTTTGTCCTTTTTTCTCCATCCTCTTGTGTTTTTGTTTGTCCGCCAGGAGGACGAGACACTCAGGCGTTATAGCGCCATCTGTTGCCTTGGCATGAGATATTGACGTGTTGTCACGGTGTGAAGAGCAATTTTACGAATTTGACTCATACCTTGGCCCCGTTTTAGTTTGTTGCTGTCTAAAGGGAAAAAATATGCAAGACATTTTCATTCAACTGGAATGATTTAACATAAATCTAAGAAAAAATTGTATTAGTCCTTCCGGTTCAGTGCCGTTAAACCAGAGGTGTTGATTACAACCCACAGCTTACGTTTTATTGGCCTGTGGTACATTGTACAAATAAAAGTACACCAGTAAAACCCCAGCAGGAATGAGACTAAATAAAGCAAAAAAGAAAAATGTAAAGACACAAAGCTGAAATGCTGATACTAAAAAGTAAAAATATGTTTTATTCAATAACAGTTAGTATATTTTTATATTAATAGTAATTGTAAATCATAATAAACATGTTGCTTATTAGATTATATTTATATAATTCTAAAATCAAATACTATTAATTATTTTAAAGCTTATCATTTTACCAGAATTATTAAAAAAAAAATAGCCCTTGTGTTTTTCTGTTGAAAGGGATCTCTACTAAAGGACACATAAAAATGCAATACTAATTTAATTTAGCTAGCTAGCATATCGATCCATCTAGCTAGCTAGCTAGCTAGCTAGCTAGCTAGCTACTCTAGTTACCTAACTAGTTAGCTACCTATCTGTCATCTATCAATCTAGCTACCTAGTTAGCTTATCTATCTATCTTTCCGTCTATCTATCTAGCTAGCTAGCTTATCTATTTAACTAGCTAGCTAGCTAGCATATCGCTCCATCTGGCTAGCTAACTACTCTAGTTACCTATCTATCTAGCTAGCTATCTATCATCTATCAATCTAGCTACCTAGCTAGCTTATCTACCTATCTTTCCGTCTATCTATCTAGCTAGCTAGCTTATCTATTTAACTAGCTAGCTAGCATATCGCTCCATCTAGCTAGCTAGCTAACTACTCTAGTTACCTATCTATCTATCTATCTAGCTAGCTATCTATCATCTATCAATCTAGCTACCTAGCTAGCTTATCTATCTATCCTTCCATCTATCTATCTAGCTAGAGCTTATCTATTTAGCTAGCTAGTTGCAAATCGATCCATCTATCTAGCTAGCTAGCGACTCTAGTTACCTAGCTAGCTAGCTAGCTAGCTATCATCTATCAATCTAGCTACCTAACTAGCTTATCTATCTATCTTTCCATCTATCTATCTAGCTAGCTAGCTTATCTATTTAGCTAGCTAGCCAGCAAATCGATCCATCTATCTAGCTAGCTAGGTAGCTACTCTAGTTACCTATCTAGCTAGCTACCTATCTAGCATCTATCAATCTCGCTACCTAGCTAGCTTATCTATCTATCTATCTTTCCATCTATCTACATAGCTAGCTAGCTAGCTTATTATCTATCTTGCGAGCTATTTTATTTGTGTTTCCATCTATCTATCAGTTATCTATCTATCTATCTAGCTAGTTAGCGCACTTATTTATCTGTGCTAGTTACTCTCAATGTATTCATCAATCTATCTGTCTTTCTATCTATCTATCTTTCTATCATCACTGCGAGGTGACAAAAAAGCTAAAAATAAAAGTGCCGTTACATTTAACGCTCACGTGTAATGTTGGTCAGCAGCGTGAAAGCATAAAACGAGAGATGAAAACCATAAAACTAATGGGCGTGTTGGAATTAACATCTCAGCTGCCCAATAAAATTGCCAGCATCCCCAATGTGTGCCTGGATGTGCTCTTACGCAAAAATGCAATACTGCGGTGAGTCCTTCATAACCGTGTTGTCTTTGCTTTGCAGGTAACAACTGTCAGAACGGCCTCGTGCCCGCCGCCGCCCGCCCTGCCATGCCGTCTGTTCACAGCGCACTTGGCATGAAGCATTTTCTTCCTTTTCCGTTGGACAGCGCCTCAGCAGCCGTCAGACTCTTCCCAGGATTCAACGCGGTGAGTCTCACTTTGTCGCTTCCATATTTTTCCGACGCGTTGTGTTCTTCTTGCGCCGCACGGTGGCTGAGTGGTTAGCACATTGGCCACACAGTCAGGAGATCTTGAAAAATCTGGGTTCAAATCTCCGTTGGGCATCTCTGTGTGGAGTTTGCATGTTCTCCCCGTGCGTGTGTGGGTTTTCTCCGGGTACTCCGGTTTCCTCCCACATTCCAAAAACATGCATGTTAGGTTAATTGGCGATTCTAAATTGTCCATAGGTATGAATGTGAGTGTGACTGGTTGTTTGTCTATATGTGCCCTGCGATTGGCTGGCGACCAGTCCAGGGTGTACCCCGCCTCTCGCCCAAAGTCTGCTGGGATAGGCTCCAGCATCCCCGTGACCCTAATGAGGATAAGCAGCATAGAAAATGGATGGATGGATGGATGGATGGGTGTTCTTCTTGCCAGACGAGTCCCTGAGTACGGATCTGTATCCGGATCTGTACTCGGAGTGGGCGGGGCATGTACAGGAATTTAACCAGAGGCTTAAATGGCCTAAAGAGGCGAACTTTAGTGTATTCAGGTATATGAGTACCGTGTGTGTAACGGTGAGCTGTTAGACTCTATTACCTAATTATTTAGTAATGATCCGTGAGAAGCCGCCGATCCATGCTAACATCCAGTGATGGCAATAACCTGTCAGCCTTCGTCACTCTATTTTTCCCTGAAACACCTCGTTCGGTACCGCGAGCAAAGTTTTCCAACTGCCTTTACGTTAGAAGGAAGCAGACAAAATACCTTTTGTGGCAGACACCAAACTGCCTTTGATGTTTAAGAAAGCATGCGTATTTGATGTGTCAAAGACTCTAAATCGTGTTTTGGCGTTTACGCAGAACGAGATTGTCTCAGAATTTGGTTTGGTACGTAAAACTTGTCAAAGACTACACCAGCACGGTGGCCGAGCGGTCAGCGTGCTGGCCACACAGTCAGGAGAACTGGTGACTCTCAATTGTCCATAAGTATAAATGTGCGTGTGAATGGTTGGTTGTCCGCCCTTGACTGGCGACCAGTCCAGCTCTTGCCCTTAGTCAGCTAGGATAGGCTCCAGCGTACCCCCGTAGGCCATAATGAGGATAAATCATTGATGTTTCCGAAAACTTGTACATCATGCTCTAGGCTAATTCCTTCACATGTGGACTGTACTTTCTGTCACTTTGCTGAAAGCATTTGGAAAACACACTTTGCTTGAAAATAAAGCCCAGTCGCCATGGCAACCACAGGTGACAACATCGTTTGGCCGGCAAGCCTCTCCGACCGGACGGGATTCTTTTTGTTATTTGGTTTGATTGCGTTCCCGCCGCGTGAAAGCTGGGAGAGATGCAAGGGTCGGCTGGGCTACGAGACGTAAGTCATGAACACGACCCTCGCCGCTCTTCCGACACGAGAATGTCAGCGCCACCACGAGCGGAGAGCGCCGTGTGCAGGAAAGATGGCTTCCAACGTTGTAAAGTTTGTCGGGGGAATATTTCCTTTGGAGAGAAAAAAAAAACATAAAACACTCAAAAGACTAAAAGACAAGTGATGCATTTCAGTGGTAATTTTCACATTTTGGAGACGTGTGTGTGCGTGTGTGCGTGCGTGCGTGTGTGTGGTGAGGCGCTCTGAAAAGGAGTTTTTCATATTCTGCTGATTTATGTTCAGGCTAGAGGAGCGCATCATTCCTCGTAGCAGCGTTTGCCTGCCAAGCGCGAGTCATCTCGTTGTTAAAGCTCACACGTGTTCCCTCTTAGCTGCAAACTCTCCTCACCTGAGGAGAAGGAGCTGGCGCGCTGCTTTACCGAATATCACGGACATAAACGTTCAAATGCACGAGAAAGCCTTTGGATAAACACCAGTGGAAATGCTTTTTGGCCTCTGTGGCATAAAACGTATACTTTTCAACGTCTACAGTCATACCACCGTGCCCTAAAAACCCTAGTTTTTCCAAAATTTATAAACTCATAAATCATGCTTCTGTTCGAATACGGCCTACTATTACTCAGAAATGTGCATATATAAGCAAATGTCATGCATATTTTTGTCTAAAATAGGTATTACCTAGCATAAAAAGGGCTAAATTAAATAAAAATACAAAGCAATTCAGAAAAGGCATGATGGTATGGGGTATTCCACACCGGTCTCTAGGTGTCAGTAATGTTGCTGTCATTTTGGGTGAGACACACAAGCACCATACTTGCGTACTTGCACCATAATGAAAAAAACGTATTTAGAGGGTTGTGAACAGGTTTTCTATGCTATAATTCCCAAATAACAGTGATAAACGAGGGATTACCGTACGATTCAAACGTCGTATTCTTGTTCTACGTTATGCGAGAGTTGTGTTTTTAAGCTATGCTTTTGTTTTTTCTAATAATCTCGTGAACAACACGAGAACTTGACGAGATTTCCGCGAGACGTTCATTCCATGTAAGAAGTATGTACGTGAATAGGAGTAAAACAACAGTGATAAAAACAACAGTGAAGATTTTTTGTTGTTTTCGGGGAGCTAAAGACACACCTGTGCTCTGCTCTCCCCACTTCACGGTCAGCTGTATTGTGAACTAATCACAGTGCCATTCCACATTCCCCAGTATTCGTTCTATTATGTCCAATATCCAGTTCTTTTGTCCTGTTTGCTGACGTGACCGCTTGAACAGGAATCCGAGCATGTCGGCCAAGAGGAGAAGAATGAAAATATGAACTAAAAGCAAAATGATCCAGTGCAAAACTCAAAATTCCAGGAGGATCGTATTAAAGGCAATACATTGCCCAACTGAAATCCAGTATCATTACAAAAAACCCTAAAAAGGATCTTGCGGAATTGGTTTCAGACCCGATCGTGATAATTGGATTTCCGCCGAGTAGGACTCCTTATTTATAAATGGAATACCTTTGTAGTTACAGCACAGAAAACCTGTTTACAACCTTTTAAATATGTATTTTAACATTACTAGAGCCCTCTAGAAATAAAATAACAAACCTATAGTTACCATTACACTCGTATTACCCAGTATAGTAGACATAATAGAAGAAACGAGACGTAGTTTAGTCTCATACATGTTAGCATTGAGAGAGTTGTTTCTTTACTTCCAGTTTCTGTATGGCTATTGTCTCAACAACGGAACATTTCTGACGTTTTTTGCAATGTGAAACTACAAAATTCAAAGGGAGGGGCCAGGGGAATCTATTTTGTACAAAAAAGGAGCAGGAAGCAGCAGATGTTATTTAATCCTACCCCATTTCTATGTGGGATTTTCGCAGGGTGTGTTTACATTATAAATCCAAAATATCATTCAAATAAGAATATGTTGGATAAACTGTACTAGTTGACTGCGTTCCATACTGTAGATCTTGTATATCGTGCACGTGGGACAGAGGGTGCACGCTCGCTGATGGAATTTGTCATTACGTTAACATGTTGGGCAGATTGAATGTGCAGATTTTCCAATCTGTGCAATCCCTCAAGTGTGCACTCGATTGATTTCCTCTTCCAAAGTCATTACATGGAAGAAAAAGAGAAAAAAATATATATATATAAACACACACACATATATATAAAGCATACTGTATATACATTTTCACACCTCGCTATCTCCCTTTTGAATTACGAGGACGTTTCAGTTTCAAGGAGGCTTGGATGTGTGCCGCACAGCTGGAGTTTGAAGGAAGCGGAGATCAGCCCACGGGGAAGGAAGACGAGGGGTTCAGGAGTTCATCGCTAATTGCGTGACAATATCAAGAATCCAAATGGCTGATAAGAACACTCACACATCTTTTTCTTAAGCTTAGCTTCCAATTACCTGCTTCTCTGTAGGTGCCGCATGGCACAACCACATCTGCATACACCTGCACCTCATTTTTACAGTAGTAAAAAATGGACTCCTAGGCCACGGTGGGTTCTAAAATTTGGTTGGGAGGAGTCCGCGTCACTAGCAGATTTGTTTATGTGAAGGCTATATAAAAACACGGTACTGCGGGACGTGCCTCATTTTCTGCTGTGCACAAGTTAGTACAACCTGGCAATAAAGTAGTAATCACTAAACAATTTGAATCAGTTAATCGTGATTAATCACCATGTGCAACTACATGTGTGACATAGATCATGCTAAAAGATAGCACGTGTCACGATCTGTATGTTTGTCTTCGTGACAGTTTTGGTTTCTTCTAGTTGGTTTTCCTGTGTTGTAATTTTCATGTGTTTTCTAAGCCGTTTGTTAGTTTATTCACTCAGTTAATTACGTGCACCTGTTTTTCCTGCTATTTATGTTCAGGTGCGTGCGCCGGTTGGGCGTCGGCCGATTGTCTCCTGTTACTTTTTCCCCCTCCTGTCGTATCGTTGTTTTGTTCCTGCCGCTGCTTCACAGCATTATTATTAAAAGATTCCTCGTACCTACCTACCTGCCTGACGTCCAGCTCTCTGCATCCTCGGGGTCGTTACACCATGCCGCGACGAGCGAAACTTGACAGCACGCATGTTTGAAAAGGTATCTATTACCTAACACTTCTCTCTTCAACATTTGCTTCAAACGCGGTTCAAAGACACCACATAACTCATTTAAATGTGCACTTTTTATGTGTAAATGTATTTTCTGGGATTTCGGAGCACACTTAAATGCAGCAAATTGCACTTCTTCTAAGAGTTGCAAAATGAGTGATTAGAATATCCACTTACTGCTTTTCTGTTCATTTAGATCGCACGGATCATATGAAAAATGTTGTGATGTTTGGCGTGACTCTGAATGCACCTCGCTGCCACCATGACAACAGTGAGGGGTGGTTTGACATGGTGCGCATGCAGAGTGATGGCCGTTAATAATTACACTTATTGTGTTCATAGACTCAGGCGTATTTCAGTCAAACTACATAGCGTTCAGTATTTCCACACTTCATGTACGCATTCAGTTTGGTTTTAAACATTACAATTACAAAAAAAAAACAATTATTGAAATGACAATACAGGCGAAGTCAAGGCAACACATTAAAAAAATAGCCAAAAGATTTTTTTTCAATTAATTGTAAAATAATTCAAACAATAACCAGTAAGTGTAGAAAAAACCATTTCTGTAATGGAGTTCAGGGCACGCATGGCATGTGACTTTTTTGTGGTTTAGTTTTAACTAGCTGCTCCAAACGCAATAAGGACTTTATTGTATGTGTATGCATTTGAAAGTTCACTCATTTCATTTGGAAATTTGACAATAAAGATGAAAAATACACTTTTACGTGCAGCTTGAGACGCGGTCTTCCGCCAGCCACAAGCGAATGGGATGTTCTGTTCGTGGTTAGGAGCAACAGCAAATCAGGAGGGGGCTTTGACGTCAGCTGACTGATGTCATGTGGGTTGTAGTATTGATAGCATCGATTCATCATTCATATATCAAACAGTTCAAAACATATTCATTTAGTTTTGCACCCCTAATACTACATACATACAGTATGACATTTAAAACCATGCGTCGCTTTTTTTCACGACTTATTTATTTTGCATTAGCCCAGGTCCTCTGGTTTCAAAAACTGTTGGAATTGTTTTGATTGTGCTCAGGTTTTATGGTAGTTTCAAAAAAGCATTGTAAAATAGGCATTCAAGTGAAAAAAGCTGTTCGAGAGCTGCTCAAAAGTGTAAGAGCACAGCCTTTAAAAGGCAAAAGTCTGGCAAAAATTTGGATTGAATGTGATTTGGTGTCAGGTATTCACACGATGTCATGATCTCCTGATGGCAAGGGCAAAGAAGCTTTCTCTCTTTGAATGCAGTGGGATTAAGCTGCATAGGCGAGACCTCATTGTGCTGAGGTTGGATGCAGTAAGACAGTCATTGAAACTTCTTCACACATCCTGAGGGTCATGGAACACAAAAGTCGAGTGTTAGACCCCCCCCAAAATGTCCTTGTGCCGGAGGATCCGGTTGGCTGTCCGTCAAGATTTGTGAAGGTTGTCACTGGTGCAAAGTGCAGTCCAATTACCATCAGGCTTGACAAAGATCCTTTCAACGGAAGAGTGGAGCTTCAGGTTGTGCAGGAGCGTCACACGGCAGCTGGTTATGTGGCCCTCTCTCTGAAGCCCCCGGTCTGTAGTAATGAGTGGCTTTTTCAACAGGACAGCCCTGTTCTGTTCACGGAACTTCTTCCGGAGTAATAAGGTCACCATCCTGCATGTTCCCCTCAGGTAAATCCAATGGAGAACATTTGAGGATGGATGGCAAGGGAAGTTTACAAAAACAAACATCAATTTCAGACTCTGTGAAGCCATCTTCACCACCCGGAGCAACATTCCCACTAGCCTCCTGGAAACACTGGCATCAAGCACGGCCAAACCCATTTTTTAGGTGATGTTAGGAGAGTTTTTGTGCTATGGTCTTAAACTTCTGATCAGCTGATGAACAGCCTATTTGACTCAAATGCTTGTTTGCAATAGAAAGCGTTTGTGTTTTTTTCATTTTGACGCTCCACTTAAAACCCTCTTACAAATCCAACAGTGCAGAATGTAAATTCTTGCGGTCCTAAAAGTTTGATCAGGAGCGTATTCTTTTCCCACGTCTTTTTTTTTTTTTTAAACTTGCTATATTTTCTCACAGAATTTCTCACCCGCCGGCACACTTTAAACACGGCGCCTATAGTTGATAGCAGCAGCGTTATAAAGGATTTTCCCAGCGTCCCTCGCTGCCTGCTCTGCCTTTGTGGTGCCTCCAAGACCCCCTGCTGCAAGAAAGGTGGGTTTATTTGAGGGCGTGCACGTGTGATTGCACAGCCGAGCGAGGCTCGGCGTTGATAAGGGTGCTCCTCAAACCTTATCGCGAGTCTGAATTTTAATCGGGCCTTTGCAAAAATGGAGCAAACAGAAGGCAAGGCTGGCGGTGGTGGGGAGAAATAAGAAGACGTTTTGCTTGAACTTGCTTACGTGCCTCACGGGAGCGACACAGTTTTACGTCCTCGTCGCAAGAACGATGCAGTCTTTGTTTTGTGAAGGCGCCGCATTCAGCCACGCAGTTCTTGTGTTGGATAGCATTGTGATTGTGCACCAAAGTGTATTTAATAGAGAAGTTTTTTCAAAGTCATATGGAGGTTATGCAAACGCTGAATTGGTACTAGAAATACGTGGAACATTCTGTCACTTGTTGCTGTTGGCCGCAGCCGCCATGAGGAGACATCCGATATTGGAACTGGAAATGTTTTGTCATATGTAGGAAAACAGGCTTTTTTTTTGTAAGGGTGAGGTGGATGTCACGGGGTGTCGCCGGTTCAGACACATGAGCGGGGGAGAAAAAAGGAAGTGAGCCGTGAAGATCTTGTCAGGATGAAGCTCCATCTCGCAGTGGATGGAGTCATAGAGGAGAGTGGCTCGTGTGGAATGGAACCTTTTGGAGTGTAATGAAAGAAACTTGAAACGGGGGCAGAAGCTTTCTGGTTAACACACACAGTTTGTGTGTGTGTTTGGTTTCTTAAGGCCTGAAAATGGGATCTGTCTCGCCCGCGGCCGACATTTGTCTTAGAAACAATACAAAGTCCATTTCCCCTTGCAGAGTAATCAGGAGTGTGATTTATTGATTGTGCACGCTGGGAAATTGCTTGGGGTGCATCGCGCGCGCACACGCACACACGGACCTCCATCACAGTCCATTTGGGTGTGGACCCATCATCACTAAGCTAGTTAGCGTTTGTGCTGAATAATAGATCAGGAAGCCCTTACTCACTTCTGGCTGGTACCTTTTTGTTTTGATGCATTCCTCCTTGTCCATAATGAGAGACAAGGGATGGATATTTTACACTTAAGAACAGGATTCAATTATTTGAAATCCCTTTTCACTGTACTTAAAACTATTATTACTGTTTTTAATTTTATTTTATTTATTATGTAAGAAATCTAATTGTTTTCAAACTAAAATTTTCATGTTTGTGAATTTTATTTGACATGTATTTTATTATTAACAAATATAATTTCATTAATATATAATCAATATTACCAAAAAGAATAAATTTTTGAAAAATACAAATAATACACAATTATAAGTTTAAAAAAAACATTTGAAAAATAAAATACAAGAAAATTGCTTCAAACAACAAACACAGTAATAAACTGACATGTCAATATTTAATAATGCTAATTAAATAATGACAAAAAATGTTATTTGGATTCAGATGAAAGTAGATGTGACATCATAGCTTTTAATTCATTCCAAAATGTGAAAACATACAAAAACTGGAGCAATTTTTTCCATAGGTAAAAATGTAAAAAAAAAAAAAGAGAGATTGAGAAAACAATTCAAAAGAAGACAAAAACTTAGTTCTATCAGTATGCAAATCTTTTCATTCACTCATTTAACATGCCGCTTATCCTCATCAGGGTTGTGGGTATGTTGGAGCCTACCCCAGCTGGCTTTGGGCCTGAGCCGGGGTACTGGTTGCCAGTCAATCCCAGGGCACATGTAGACAACCATTCACACTCTCATTCATACTTATGGACTATTTAGAGTCGCCAATTAACCTAACATGCATGTTTTTTGGAATGTGGGAGGAAACTGGAGTACCCGGAGAAAACCCACACACGCACCGGGAGAACATGCAAACTCCACAAAGAGATGCCCAACGGAGATTCGAACCCTGAACCTCCTGACTGTGAGGCCACCATGAATATAATCATGATAATAATAATATGAATGATAATGGCCATAAATGGCGATCAATCCAAGGTGTACTCCGTCACTCGCCCAAAGTCAGCCGGGATAGGCTCCAGCATACCCCGTGACGCTAAAGAGGATAAGCGGGATAGGAAATGGATGGATGGTAATGGCCATAAGCAAGTAGAAATGCTTCCAAATAGAAGATCATGAATCGCATACCCAGGAAGCTCAAGCTAAATAAAAGTATGGTATCAATTTGGTAATGTGAGGTTCTGCCACATGTTAGTCTTCATCTGGACCTTGCAGCCCACCGCATCCTGATCACGTGGCGCTCATGTGACCATTTGGATGATTTACAAGACTCACATGTTTTCACTGAATCATCACTGGAGCATTCCTGCCTGATTCCCTAATCCCATCCTTCGCTTTACCAGGGCAGAAAATACATCCATCATCCGCCTCCTCCGTTTGTTCTTGACGTGAACAGAGGATGGCTTCGAGCAGCAGGCGCTGATCAAATGAAACGAACAAAGCGGTGACTCCGCGCCTTTGTTTTGTTCCTTGGAAAACGCCGGGTGGAATTCCTTTAAGCGGCGTTCCTCCGGGAAGTTGGCGAGCGCTTGTGACAGCGGGGAGTGATCAAAGGTGGCGTGAAGCAAGAGGGCCACCGCCACGCTGCCAGCTGTCTTTGCACCTGTTATCTTCTCGCCGTGCGGCCACCGAAGAGAGGCCCGACTTGATGCGCTGTCCCTTGATGGCTTTGACCGTTCCTTCTTCACGGCTGCCAGCTCAGCACGGGCGATGACAAAAAGAGAATTTTCCATGGAGGTGCTTTGTGGTAGCTCCACAGTTAGGTCTAACCATGGACCTCCATCACACTAACATCTCCCGTAGCGCATTCATAGAGTTCACGCCTCATTTACTGGATTTGGATTGATACGGAATATTAGATAACCAAATGTATCCTAGTTTGGTGTCAAAGTTTCAAGCAGAACCCAATCTTATAATCGTCCCGTGTGAGGGTTGCCTGAGCGATGGTAGACACAATAGACAAGTGTCTGTCTGCTTTTAGATATTAGACGGTGGTGGAGAAAGAGAAAATGATGTGGGCTGTAACAGCCTGTTTGGTTGTTCTACAACACAAGATGACATTTGGATAGATTTGGCGCCACCTGTTTGCACTCGCTCATAAACACATAACAGTGGAACCTTGGTTAGCATCAATTCTTTCCAGCTGGACTAATAAAGTGTCCTCTAACCAAATCTGTTTTTTCCCATTAGAAATCTTGTAAATCCAGTTCATCCGTTCCAGAAAGTCCAAAATGTCAGCACAAAACAAGGTTACAATTATTATTTTACATGCCTGAAACAGTTCAAATTGCATATAAATGATGCGTGAACATTTACGGTTACCCTTATCGTGATAGACGTGATTGTTCCCAGAGACACCATGTGGCAGCGATATCAACACCTTCCAGTCAGTATGTGCACTAGATTGTCATAAAACAAACAAGACCCAGCATTCATGATATGCACTCTCTCAAGGCTGTGCAATTGGCCAATTAGTTGAAAGGGGTGTGTTCAGAAATAGCAGTGTCTGCCATTGACTTTACGAACTCAAAACTATTTTTGGTTTCTAGGATTTGGCAATCCTGTGAATGACTAAACTGATATTTAGTTTTTTATCTGTGTGGCATGGACTCTCATGGACAGCTTGTGGCACCTTTCAGCTGTTGTTCCTCTCCAACATTCTTTAACAACATTCCACAATTCATCAACATTTCTTGCTTTTGCTTCACAAACAGCATTTTTGATGTCACCCCACAAGTTCTTGATTGGATTAAGGTCCGGGGTTTGGCTGGCCACTTCATAACATTCATTTTGTTGTTTTGGAACCGAGATGTTGCTGGTGTACTAGTGTGTTTGGGATCACTGTCTTGTTGAAACAGCCATTTCAAGGGTATGACGTCTTCAAGTATTTTGAGATATGCAAACTGATCCATGATCCCTGCTATGGGATAAATAGTAGGAGAAACACGCCCATATCATGATGCTTTGCTGTCTTCACTGTGTACTGTGGCTTGAATTCAGAGTTTGGGGGTCGCCTCACAAACTCTCTGTGACCCTTGTACCCAAAAAGAACAATTTTACTCTCATCAGTCCACAAAATATTCCTCCATTTCTCTTTAGGCCAGTTGATGTGTTCTTTGGCAAATTGTAACCTCTTCTGCACATGCCTTTTTTTTTTTTTTTTTAAACAGAGGGACTTTGCGGGGGATTTTTGTAAATAGATTAGCTTCACACAGACGTCTTCTATCAAAGTACTTACAGGTAACACCAGACTGTTTTTGATCACCCTGGAGCTGATCATTGGCTGAGCCTTTGCCATTCTGGTTATTCGATGATCCATTTAGATAGTTGTCTTCCATTTTTTGCCACGTGTTTCTAGTTTTTCCCTCCATTTTAAGGCATTAAACTTTTGCACCTCTTAAGTTTTCCCCACTCCAATCAACTTTTTATTCAAAGTACACACTGCTATTTTTCTGAGCACACCCCTTTCAACTAATTGCCCAATTGCACACCCTTAAGAGCGTGCATATCATGAATGCTGAGTCTTGTTTGTTTTCTGAGAATCTACTGCACACACTGACGGGAGGTGATTGGTGAATGTGTTTGTTTTCTGAGAATCTACTGCACCTACTGTTAACTTGTTTGCCATGTAGCAATACAAATATACTAATAACAGTGATTAATCTGGTTAGTGGCCGCACGGTGGTCGAGTGGGTAGCACATCTTGTCCCACTCTTGTCTATATGTGCCCTGCAATTGACTGGCGACCAGTCCAGGGTGTACCCCGCCTCTCGCCCAAAGCCAGCTGGGATATGCTCCAGCATTCCCGCGACCCTAATGAGGATAAGCGGCATAGAAAATGAATGACTGAATAATCTGGTTAGTCACATTGGACTGCTATTTTATATATACTCTATATGCATTTTCAATTGTATGCATTTTCAATTCAAATGTAAAAATATAAAGAGTCAGCTGCTGATGACATTACAAGGAGGTTATGTGATAAAAATATTAACACGGATGCGCTCAAGCAGTGTATTAATAACACGGAAATACAAACCGAGGCCAAATTTTAGCTGAAATTGTCAACACTAACCAAAAAACATGGTAACTGGGGCATATGCTAACCTGTATAAGATAACATAGCAGTAGAGGTCAGTGTTGCCAACTTAACGATTATTCAAACCCCCCTACATTCTGTTTTTCAAAGACACGACTAGCGGCACATCTGGCCACTTTTTTCTGGGGAGAGACGAAAGCATGTATTGCGCTTAAGAACCGGTTGCTTGTGACAAAACTAAAACACAAGATTAAGCGATATTTGTATTAGTAAACATTTGTTTTGCTTACGTTGTTTTTTTTACTTTTTATGTCCCAAAGCGTCCATAAATATTAAATGCACATCATACCGCTGCTTCTTAACACACCATATACGAACCTGGTCTGCCAGAGAATAAGAAGATGTAGCAAGAGGGATCTGTGCAAGCTTTGTCTTGCTTGTGACGTAAAGCAAAAACAAAAATAGGATTAAGGGACAGAAAGTTTGTATTGGTAAACAAATTGTTTTGCGGATTTTTTTCGTTTTTATCTCCCACAGCATCCATTAAAGTTACATGCACATTGTAACTCTGCTTATTAACGCACCACGTACGAACTTGGTCTGCCAGAGAATAAGACGACATAGCAAGAGGGATGAATGTTGCCAACTTGGCGAGTATACAGACCCTTGTAGATTCTGTTTTTGTTTTGTTTTTTTTAAAAACAACTAACGACTTTTTCTGGGGCTTGTTTGTAGACCAACATGAAGTAACGTGTCGCTTTTCTCAACGAGCGGCTCTGTCCTGCTTAGGACCTATTTGTAAATATATTTGTTTTGCTGATTTTTTTTCACTTTTTGTCTCACGCAAAGTAAAATAAAATATGTCCATAAAATGAATAAGCATGAACATGGCAGGAGGGATCAGTGTTGCCAACCTAGCGAACATTCAGACCCTCCTAGATTCTTTTTTTTTTTTTTTTGCTACAAAAAAACAACTAACAACATTTTCTGGGGCACTTTTGGAGACTAACATGAACAAACGCGACACTCTTAGGAGCGGCTCTGTCTTGCTTGAAGACAAAAAAAGACAAAGATTAAGCAACAGAGGAGGTTCATTTGCATTTCCAAATGTTTGTTTTGCTGATGTTTGTTTTTTCACTTTTTGTCTCCCACAGTATCTTTTAAAAATGACATGTAGATGCATTGTCTAAAGGCCCTCCCCCGGGGAAACACTCCTGCGTGTAGAAAACAACAACAATGGCCTAAACGTTGTGGTTTGGGTTGAGTCTGAGGCGCAAGGGGAGTAGTTAAGGTCAAACGTTGCACGGAGACGTCAAAGACAACAGCACCTAAGTCAAAACACGCCAATGTTTGCGTGGAGACCAAACAACAGATAAAAGCTTTCTCTTGCAAAATTGGGATCGTTTGAACGCCAAACGATTTACAGCCTGTGAGGTTTCCAACCAACAACTTCAGGAATCTGTTGCCAGGGCGACTTGGAGATAAAGTCACAACTCTGCTGATAACCGTAATGGCTTCAAGCTGTCTGCTTGTGTTTTATCGCGGGAGGAGCAACGCGTTCTTTTAGTTTGTTCCACTTTTTGGTTTTCGCCTCTCTTCACTGGTAATGTTTCTACCGTGCATTGCTTGGTTCAACCCGCTAACCAGTGCTTCACTCGCAGTCTAACCACGTTAGCGTCGCTCGTTCAGGCTATAAATATCCATCTCCAGCCCCTAAAGATCATGTTTACGATCACCCGTGATCCAAACCGCAAAAATACAGCAGTAGTTGCCATACCCTGAACATTTAACCATGAAAGAGCCCAAACTCCTGAGTGCAGACTACATGAAGCATACATAATCAAATTTGTCTGGGCGTGCGACCAATTTCCCTTTGGGGAATTAATAACGTCTTATCGCTCTACCTCACCTCATACTTGTACGCAAAACAGTGTGAGCTCTCTCCACTGCACTGTGGTTTGGACGTGCGTGTCATTACTGAGAGTGCAACATCTGTGCTCCTGCGATGTTTTACTGCCGTACACGACCCAAGCCCATTATTTGAAAAGCAAACCCGTCCTCAAGGGAGAATTAAGCCCGGGGACAACGTTGACCGAGGACAACCGAGTGACTGACGGGCCCTGTGGACTGAGATGTCATTTGGAGGCAGCCCGGGGGGTCCCTCGGCTCCACTGGTTGTCGTCGTGTTTGTCTACTTCCTGGTCGGCCATAAATCATTCATGCCGCCGAGCTCTTAAAAGAGAGACGCCCTCTGCAGTTGAAAGAAACGAGGCCGACGGTCAAACCTCGTCGTCGTGTAAAAACCTGTCTCTGCAATGCAGCTGATTATGTAGCTCCACGAGGCTAGGCTGCAGTCATCGGCCTGCTTTGGGCTGATTTTCATTGGTTGTTCTGACCAGTTCGAATGGCAGTCTTCCTGCCTGGTCCAACCAGTCCCGTGTACAACAACCAGGATCTGCTGGTTCAAATGATGGGCGCCACAGACATGGAGACGACTTTGAACCAGGGCGATTATCACGAGTCGCTGTCCAGCCAAGCGGACAAGCAAAATTTGCGTCATTTAAATTTAGTTCTCGTGGACATGCGAGCCCAGAGACTTAAAAATTGTTCTCATTTTCATCGTTGTCACCCAGAAGAGGAAGGATCAGCTGGACAGGATGCTAGTCAGTACTTTCTCGCAAGTAAACATGAAGGGGAAAAAAATTATATTTGCCGTGTCAAGTTTCCCAGAGCTATTTGATATTTCTAACATGGAAATGTTTTCAGGCCAAACAACAAGTATTATCGTTTCAGCCTCTAATCCACACTGCAACCACATCTGGGTGGCCTGAAACGGTATTTTTTTTTAAACGACCCACCGACAAACTTGTTGCCGTCACATGACCTAAAGTGAGCTTTGACGACACGCCTACACAATATGTGAATATTTCGACAGACATGACCCACCTCAGTCGACATTCTCCTGATATTTCTTCTCTTACACTCCATAATGACTCCTGGACGTAGGTTAAATTCTCGTAATTCTCCATGACCCTTGGGAAGGACATGCGCTTTTTTTCTTCTGTGGTTTGGTGTGTCATGTGTGACTGTTCACAGCGCCACTCGTAGGTGGGCCTTGTGTATTGCATTGCTTTCATCCAGCGATCCATTCTTGTCTGTCCATCCATCTAGTTTCTGGGTATGCTGGAGCCTATCCCAGCTGACTTTGGGCGAGAGGCGGGGTACACCCTAAAATGGACTCAATTGCAGGGCAGACAACCAACCATTTACACTCACATTTATACCTATGGAAAATTTAGTCACTAGTTAACCTAACATGCTTGCTTTTGGAATTTGGGAGGAAACCGGAGTACCCGGGGTAAACCCACGCATGCACAGGGACAACATGCAAACTCCACACAGAGATGCCCAACGGACACCTTAGATCTTTTCAATGAGACTGTCATTCTGTGATTGTACATATTGAATCTGTGACTGCAAACGCTTAAGGTCTGGTTGTGGTGCAGTACACCATTAGATGCCGTGTTGGGAGTAATGGTGTTTTTCAAGTTTAAATAGCCTTTTGTAATAATGGGTAATCTAATTAATTACCGACAGTGAAATGTGCCGCGTTATTATCCACTGGTGTCCATAGCAACCACCTGCATGTGGTTTCACACGTGTGCTACAAAGGGTCCTACTGTAAATAGCTAGCCAATAAGAGTTGTGGCTGCTCACTCTGGGGAAATGCCCCCTAGCATTTTGGTTGAGGATTGAAAGTCACAAACGCCACTACAAAGCACAATTCCAATTTGTTTACATATTAACTTTTTAAATATATAAACAAATAATGCAATATTTATTTTTCCAGGTAACTAATACATTTATTCTGTTACGAATTCAGTTATTTTTTTGCAAGCTACAAACAACAAAACACAAAAATAGACAAAAACACCCGTAAAATTAAAGTCATCCATCTGCACTTTGCCCTTCAAATTTCATGGCCTCACTCTGTCACATTTTTTTAAAAAATGTATTCATTTATAAATCGTTTTGCTTTCCTGGTTGTTTCAATTTCCAAACATAAAAATGGCAAACTAAAGTAAGGGATGAATTCAGAAGACGCGTTCAAAGATGTGATGATATGTAGTATTGTACACTGGTCACTAGGTGTCAGTAATGTGTTAATGAGACAATGGCCACCACAGGAAGTAATGTACGGAAACATTGAGATAAAAAAAGAATAACAAGGAATTCTCTCAATGTTAACATGTGGGTTTATATTATGTCCTATTTGTTTTCTCTTATGTCTATTGTATTGGGTAATATGACTGTGTGACTATGGGGATGTTATTTCATGTTAGAGGCCTCTTGTTAAAATGTATTTAGAGGGTTGTAAACAATTTTTCTACAAAAATATTCCAGCATCTTGCTTCAGAAACCAATTAAATAATTGTTATAGTTCAAAACAAACGGTAATTTTAAAAATAGCATTGCAAATTCTATGGCAGGCTGCAGCTTCAATGTTAAAGGTTGAAATGTATCTGTAAGACATGTATTAATTATTTGATTTATGACTTTAGTGTTGCAATGTTTAGACGTTTGACATACATAAATATTTAGAGTTTAAATCTGTGAAAGTGTAAGGCAGGCCTATTAGGATTTTTGTTTTGTTGTTGTGTTGTTAACAATCAATACTTCTGGCATGCATCCTTTTTGAAAAAGCGCTATATGCTCGCTCTCATTGGAAGCAGAAGCCAGGAAGCTTCTTTAAGGAACATAGTGCACGTTTCTTTGTTAACATTCATCGTTTGCATGTGGCTGGCGCTTTGTTTCTTATCCGGGGACATCGATTTTTGGAAATCCAATAGACGTCCGCGCAGCTCTTCTCTCATTACTGTGCTTGCAGCCTTGTTTGAGATTCATGATGGAATATTATGGGAAGATAAATCGTTTAATCTTAGTTTTCATTGAACGCTGTCACAGCGAGAAACCGCCTACCTCGCACCCTCCCCCCTCATGGGTTGTGTGGTAGCATGATGGATTAGAAATTAGCCTAGAAAGGAATTTTTATAAAAACACAATCGAACTCCATCCAGTGGCGTTTCGGCGGGCCAACAGATGAGGATTTATAAGTGAGATGACTTTGCCTCGCCT
The DNA here is from genome assembly GCA_024372805.1 of Oostethus manadensis. Classification (NCBI taxonomy): domain Eukaryota; kingdom Metazoa; phylum Chordata; class Actinopteri; order Syngnathiformes; family Syngnathidae; genus Oostethus; species Oostethus manadensis. The sequence goes on along the minus strand of QODF01000250.1, from coordinate 1,843,176 downwards.
GACGCTGCACTTCTACACTGAGAGGCAAACACTTGAGTAAACTCCCCGTCAAGGTGGATTTTTTTTAAAGCTGCTCTTGCACTTTTTCATCAGTGGTGGGAGGGCAGGACAACCACATGCAACAGCTTTTATGTCCTGAGTGTCAATCGCAACTGCATGTAGTGATGCCGCCACTTCCTGCCGCAATATAGACTGGAACTAAGGAATGGGGGGGAAAAAATGTGGATTTTTCAAAAACTAACTCAAATAAACCAGTAGGCTGATGGAAAAGAGCCGATTGGGTAGTTAGAAATGTGAAAAGCCATGAGCCGATTGGCTAATTAGAAAGTAAAAAGCCAGGAGCGGGGTGGTTATTTAGAAAAGCAGAAGCTAGGGGCCGATTGGCTAATCAGAAAAGTGAAAAGCCGGGAGCCGAGTGGCTAATTAGAAAAGCTAGGACCGATGGGCTAGTTAGAAAAATGAAAATCCATGAGGCAATTGGCCAATTGGAAAGAAAAAGCTAGGAGCTGATGGGCTACTTAAGTGAAAAGCCCGGAGCTAATTGGCTAATTAGAAAATAAAATTAGAAAAGCGAAATTCTAGGAGCCAGTTGGGTGATTAGAAATTGAAAAGTCAGGAGCTGACTGGCTAATTAGAAAATTAAAATGAGAAAAGTAACAACCTAGAAGCCAATTAGGTGATTAGAAATTGAAAAGTCAGGAGTTTAGTGGCTAAGAAGAAAAGTAAACAGACAGGAGCCAATTAGCTACTTGGAAAAGCAAAAATGAGAAAAGTGAAAAGCCAGGGAGCCCATTGGGTAATTAGAAAGTGAAAATTAGACAAACAAAGCTAGGAGCCAATTGGGTAATTGGAAAGTGAAAAGCCAGAAGCTGATTGGAAATTTCAAAACTGAAAAGCCGGCAGTCGAGTGGCTGACAAGGAAAGTGAAAAGACAGGAGCTGAGTGGCTAATTAGAAAAGCAAAAGCTAGGAGCCGATTGGCTTATTAGAATGTGAAAAGCCAGAAGTAGAGTGGCGAATTATACGAGTGAAAAGCTAGAAGCCTCTGGGCTTCTTAGAAAATGACATTAGAAAAGCAGGAACACCTTGGAGCCAATTGGGTAACTAGAAAGTGAAAAGACAAAAGTCGAGTGGCTAAGAAGAAAACTGAAAAGACAGGAGCCAGCTGGCTAGTTAGAAAAGCAAAAATTAAAAAAAGTGAGAAGCCAAGAGGCGATTGGCTAATTAGAAAAGCCAAAAGGTAGGACGAGCAGATTGGCTAATTAGAAAGTGAAAAGCCTGGAGTCAATTTGCTAATTAGAAAGTGAAAAGCCAGAAGCCAATTGGTTCTTTCCATCTTTCGTATAGTTTTCTTTTGTTAGTTTTTACTGTCAATGGAAGTGTCTGTCTTTCTTCTCTACACCGTCAAATCCCATCTTTGCGCGTGCTTATTCAACACTGATAAAAGCCACAGCATCCATAAGTAGGACAAAGCTATTTCAGGAACATTCCTGAGGTGCTCCGGTTATCGCACTTCTAATAAATTATACCTCTCAGCGGCACCCATAGGCCCCGCGGGGGGATGACGCTTGTAACGCGCACGCCGCCCCGCGGTGAACCCTTTCCAGCGAATGTGCTCGTGAGCAGGTCACACAGGCCAGGGTGATATACAGGCTGAGAAAGAATCCAAGTAAATCTTTAATCACAGCAATGACAGCATGATGACTGCGTGTCAGCCCAGAGCCAACACAAGTCCACTGTGGCAGTTTTGCAGCAGGACCAGGTGCGGCTGGAGCTCGCGGCGCTCCGCTTCTTTCTTTCATTTGGCGCGGAGCGGGAGGGCGGCCAGCCAGGCGGCCGAACGCCCCGGGAGGGGGTTCAATATTTCATCCTGATGGAACTTGCTTTGGGAGAGGGTCAGTGGGGGAAGTTCAGGAAAAACATTGGTACCTGATGGAAAACAAGGATGCAGAATTTGCCCGATTCAGCATCTATTTTCATAACCTTCGCTCATCATTTTATCATCACGAGACACACGACCTGCACGCTCCATCATTCACTTCTTTTCTGTATTGAAGCCATGGACACTTATTGCAATCATAAAGTCTCACCATCTCCTCCCTCAAAAATCCCAACCCACAATAAGGATGAATTTCTTTTGTAAAAGAGACGCAGGTCACAATGCGATTCCTGTCATCGTTGTCGGTCGTCGGTCTCGTTGTCCGTCGGCTGTTCAGCCATGATGCCGGCTTCGTGAAAGCTCGTACAAGAGTTAAAGCAGATACCTTAGCCATTCACACATGGTGCCGTATGTTTTGCTACATACGGGTAGGGTACTACTGTAGGAATGGCGGAAGTGTACGTATGACCTAATGTTCTCTGATTGGTTTATTGCTGCCAGTTTAAATGCAGTACTGCACTTGGCTGCGTATTAAAGGTAATAAACTTTTAGAATTTGAACTCAATATACATTCTACTTCAGGTTTTATTATTACATTGCATTTGTATTACAATGCTCGTTATTTATACAGTATTACATGTGCAGAACAGTTTTTTTTGCGGGTCAGTGGAAGGAATTAGCCAATTTACATGTTAAATGCTGCTCGGGTTACAAAAAAAATTCGGCTTACAAAAATCCTTTTGGAATGAATTTCGTATTCAGGGGTTCCACTGTATTTGAAAAACTGAACGATTCAATGCAGTGTACAAAGGATTCGATACGATTCGATTCTGCGGTGAATGTTTGTTGACGTAGATAGTAATCTTACATTATAAAATGAAGATGAAAGTTACAGTACTTTACAGTATCTTTGCAGTGTCACCAGACACCAACCAAAAAAGACATGTGAATGTACATCTTTTTCTTTGATGGGACCGATAATTTAGATTCAATATTTTATACCTATATTTATATACCTCTTAAAATTGAATTTGGAAAATGTGTGTATTAACATATCCCATATAAAGTCAATTTAACACTCCAGACACAATATTTTAAAGTAATCAAATTACCAAGCCTGCGATTGACTGGCGACTAGTCCAGGGCGTACCCCGCCTCCCGCCCGAAGTCAGCTGGGATAGGCTCCAGCATACCCTTGACCCTAATGAGGATAAGCGGTATAGAAAATGAAATGATGGAAGTTACAAAGCAGAAAAGTTACCATACTCGCCTCTGTTGGTCTGGCTGGTCAGGTCCTGCACCTTTCTTGAAATTAATCCAAAGACGTTCCAAACTTGGACGGTCAGATGCATTAGTTTGTTAGCCAAGCGGCTAACTCTGCTAGCTCAGCTGCTGTCACAGTGAGCTATGGAAGATGCCCAACAATCCTTTTGGTGACAGACTAGTCTCTGGCGTTGTGCATGTGACACCGATTGCATCTGTTGCTATACCCGGTGTCTCCACAATTGCTTCATCTAAAGCTTCATGGCTGATTCGTAGCGATGCGGGAGTCCTACTACGACGCTGCGATGGATAGGACAAACAGCAATGCAATTAGCTTGGAGCTAGTTTTTGTCCCACGGGGGAAGTGAATATTACGTCCATCGGGTACACACTAACCTTTTTTAAGTGTCGTTTACTAATTAGGTCTCGTCCTACGAACACTATTTGTGGATTGTTGTTGATTGAACATTACCTATTTGCCAGGAGCCCTTGAAATTGTCTGAGGCGGACCTGGTCGATAGCACTCATCATATATAAACGTACAGTAAATCTATGTCTTCTTCCGTACCATCGAACTAGTTTTCTTTTTGTTTTCTGGCTTCTTCAACATGTACAAGGCTCTAAATAGTAAATAGTGTATATTACTTGAATATAGTTAACATTACCTTGTTTTTACACTTACTCTGCTTTTGTGTGCTTTTGTACTTGCCCGGATTGCCTGTATCGTTACAAGGTCAGCAATAAAATATAACATTACAGTTTCTTCCCAGAGTGCTTAGAATGTTGGCCTCAAAAACTGGAGCTATATATGTGTCTGATTTATGGACCTTGTTTTGGAAAGGGTCGTGCCCAAAGCATTCATACATGACTACTGGTCTGCAAACATGATGTACGTGTAGCTTTTTGCACTTTCATACCCTTTGAGTCGTCATGTTCTACATAAAAACCCAGATCATTGAGTTGTAATTATCCATCAGCACATTTGAAATGAATTTTTGTCCATGTCATACCTGGCAGATCTAAGCCCTCAGATCTGACTTGCTAATCCAGTGGCAGCGGCTCATGATGGACTAAGCGTGCGGGTCAGGCGCTGGAGGTAATCATCAGACACCTAGCGGCGAGGATTACTTGTGACGGCCAATTCATCCCACTTTGACTAATAGCGAGCCAGGCCAGCGGCGCTGAGCAAAGGGCTCGGACCGCACCGGCAGAACCCTCCACTCCTCCGCTGCTTTGATGGATATATGAATTATGTAAAAAATATTATATTTGTACTGAATAGTAGCCAAGACGGGAGCGTGTCCAAGAAGTGCTTAAATACCACATGTCTCCTGGTCATTGACCCGTATGACTTACTGTATTACAGTATGCGGGCGCGGGACCACACACAATGTTAATGTTAATTCATGATCCCCGCGGTTATTTGCTTTCGTCTAATCCCGTCTAGAAGTGTTAGTTGGAGCATTTACATTTTCAATTGTGAATCATTTCGGAAAACAAAGTGGACAAAAATTGACATACTTAACTTCACAGAGCACAGCAACAGTTAAACTAATTGATGTTTCAGAAAACACATTGACAGTGAAACAAAATGATGTTTTAGAAAAGACATTAACAAAACTCAAAACATATTCACATTTCAGAAACAACATTGAAAATGAAATTGACGTTTCAGAAAACACATTAACAAAACTCAAAACATATTCCCGTTTCAGAAAACACATTAACAAAAGAAAAATTGGAATTTCAGAAAACACATCAACACAGCAAAACTCGAAACAAATAAACTTTTCTGAAAACACATTAAGTTAAACTAATTAATGTTTCAGAAAACACATTAACAAAACCGTCAAACAAGTGAACGTGGAAAACACACTGACAGCTAAAAAAATACATTTCAGGACACACACGAACAAAACTTGAAACAAATGAACATTTCAGAAAAGACAAAGTTGAATCAAATGAGAAAATACATTAACAAAATGTGAAATGCGTGTATATTGCAGAAAACACATTAACAAAACTGAAAACGCATGAACAGAAAGTGAAATAAATGGACATTTCAGAAAACACATGAACAAAAGTTGAATCAAATGAGAAAATACATTAACAAAATGTGAAATGCGTGTATAGAGTATTTTAGAAAACACATTAACAAAACTCAAAATGTAAGAACTGGAAGCCAAACAAATTGGCATTTCAGGAAACATTACAATTCAGAAAACAGACGAGCAAAATTACAAAACAAACATTTCAGAAAACAGATTAACAACATGTGTTACTCTGTTTTCTGAAATGTTCTGATTTGCACTCACGGCTATTGTAGGTTGGAGCCTTGGAGTGTTCCATTTAATTAGCAACTTATAAAATCAACCCTGAGTAGAAAAACGTTTGTGTTTTGGAATAAAACGGGCGCAGACAAACACACAAATGATATGAGTCAATAGCAATAAAGCAAAGAGCAGAAATGAAAGCCCGGTGGTCAATGTTCAGTTGTTTTAGGCTCAGTAAGACGTATTGATTCCTCAGACAGGCCAATTGAACAAAATGTCAAGTAATTGATTCTCTCGCTTTTTGCTGGGTGTTTTAAAGGTGGCTTTTTTTTTTTATCGTCACGCTGAAGAGCGGCGCCTTGGGTACCTCCGCCGCAAAGATCACGGTTTGTTTTTGTCCTTCCCGTCAGTCGTCTCCTGTAAAAGACAGACGCCGCCGTGGACTCGTGGCGGCTCATCACTGTCTCGTCTTGTCACGTTATCCCTAGGCGGGCGAGCGCAAGACCTTCTGACGGACGGGCCTTCTGTGGGCTGTCACATGACATCCACCAAATGAGGCCGCTTAACTCCGTCCGTCGCTGTCAGCCTCCTGCCACCGTTTCCCCCCAGACGGGCGCACGTCAGCGGGAATCAAACGTGCCAGAGGAGACGACCGCGGTCGGAGATTTGATTTCGATTATAAGATTGAAGGAAAAATATCAAAATATTTATCCAAATATTACTACCTGCAGGCAGACAATTTGTTAGGTACACCTGAGATTCAATAGTCGTATGCAAAAGTTTGGGCACCCCTGATAATTTTCCAGATTTTCCTTTATAAATGATTAGTTGTTTGGATCAGCAATTTCACTTAAATATATAATATAGCAAACAAACACTGATATTTGAGAAGTGAAGTTACGTTTTTAGGATTCACAGAAAGTGTGCAATAAATATTTATAATAATAATTATTATTATTATTATTATTATTATTTAGGTGCATAAATTTGGGCACCCCAGCAGAAAAATTGCAGAAACGGCTTCTTCCTCATACAGCATCCGCTTGGGCAAAGTGCGCTGAATAGTTGACCGATGCACGGCGACACCATCTGCAGCAAGATCATGTGACATCATCAGGACTTCGGAGCTGGAGTTTGACTGTTTTCACCATCCTTTGTCTCTGCTTGTCCGAGATTTTTCTCGGCCTGCCACTCCGTTCCAAAACCAGAACTCTGATTGTGGTCTTTTATTTCCTCGCTATGTTGCTCGGGGTGGAAACTGACAGCTGGACTTTCTGGGCTAGCTTTTTGTGTCCTTCCCCCAAACCATGATGTTGAACAATCTTTATTTTCAGGTCATTTGACGGTTGTTTTGAGGCTCCCATCTTGCCACACTTCAGACTTCACTTGCAATTGGCCACCTTAAAAACCACCTTTAAATGTATTCTCGTGACTGGCATGACCTGTGTATGTAGGTCAAGGGTCAATGAGCTTATCAATCAAATTTTGTGTTCCAAAAATTAGTGCTAAAGTTGTTCAAATCAATAAAACAACAAAGGGTGCCCAAATCCACCTACCTAATTGTGCTTAAATAATTATTGCACACTTTCCGGAATCCACTTTCACACTTTCTGTGAATCCTAAAAACTTCATTTTGCTTCTCAAGTATCACTGTGTAAATAGGAAAATCTTGAAAATGACCAGGGTTGCCCAAACTTTTGCATACCACTGTACAAGAGCATTATAAAGGCATTTTATTACATTTTTACACACACGTTCATGAGCATGCATATTTTTACAATACTTTCCTTTTGCTCAGTTATTGAACTCTCTACCAATATGACATGCACTATTTGTCATCCTGTTCAAGTACTGTATTTTGATTTTAATATAATGTTTGGACATTGCCTGAGCTGGCTTTATGTGCAGTATAAAATTCAACTAAATCAACCGTGTGTAGTTCTTACTGCACGCTTGAGTGAACTTCTGTAATTATTGCCCCACAGTAAGTCAACCCTAGCAAATATTTATCTGTATTGATGATTGACACACTCTACCTATTATGATATCATTTGACTTTATTACCAAGTCACCATTTTCTTTATAATTCCCAAACATAACATTTGTCTGATTTAATCCATCCATTCTTTTAATTTGATTAGCTCATTGTTTACATTATTTATAAGTTTACTATGATTATCACTAGAATAGAAAATGTTTGTATCATCTGCAAATAATAATAATTTTAATATGTTTGACACCCTAAATATGTCATGTATATAAAGATTGAACAGCTTGGTGCCCAAACAGATCCCTGCGGGATTCCACAAGCAATGGCCAAGCACTCGGATTTGTAGTCACCCAACCTCACAAGTACTACCCAAACCTTTTTAGTATGATTTTTTGTGACGTCTGTAACCTCTGCGCCCCAAAGTTATTATCAAAAATATATAGGCTGAACAATAAAACAGAAGATTTAATACACCTACCGACTGCAAAATGGGAAACAGACCTACTCAGTAATTTGCATCAAAACACATGGATACAAATATGTTCAAATACATTTAAAATGACGAAAAACTTAAATCTACAGCTGATTCAGTTAAAAATTCTTCATAGGACTCATTATACAGGACAAAGGACGTTCAAGATGGCTCTCACAAAGTCAAATATTTGCTCACAGTGCACAAATAACTCTGTTGATAACTATATACATGCTGTTTGGTATTGTGCACCTGTCCAAAGGTTTTGGCTTCAGGTATGTGAGGAGCTGTCCACCTGGTCCAGATGTAATATTCCAGCACACCCCACATTGTGTTTACTTGGCCATTTAGGTGGCATCAATATCGATAATAACACCTCACGTATGGTCCTTACTGCGTTATGCATCGCAAAGAAAACTATTCTCATGAATTGGAAAACAAAAGCTAATCTAAGTATGAACCAATTTAGGAACCTTTTATTAGATCATATCTCTTATGAGACAATGTCTAGCTCTTTAAACAATCAATTGGACCAATCTCATTCACTCTGGTCCCCGGTGATTAGCTCTTTCACTTCACTCTGAGAGTTGGGCGGCTGGCGGAGGTGCCAGGGGCATACAGGCCGCTGGGGGTCCCTTGGGGAGGGGGGCTGGGCTACGCTGCTCTGCGGGGGACCGGTGTTTATCTCTGTGGAGGCTGGGGTAGGTCTGGTGCCGAGATGACCAGTTGGTGGAGGGGCGGGGGACCGTCGGGCCCCGGGCCGGGTGGCTGGGCTGGCTGGGTGTGGGTGGGGCGGCACTCCTGGGCCCTGGGTTCCGGGGGCTGCCTCTACCCGGATGTGGGAGTGAGGGCGTATCTGACCCCGGGGGCATCTGGGTTGGCCCGGACTCGCTGCTGCGGGGGTGGATGGGTGCGCGTGCCGGATTGGTGCCTGGGAGGACCAGGGTTGGGGGAGTGTGCAGGGGGTTGGGTGGGTGTGGGTGTGTATGCGCGAGTGCAGGTGTGTGTCAGTGTGTTTGTGTGTATGTTGTATGTCGTATGTTGGGTGCAGGGGATTGAACAGGGGTGTGGGCACAGGGGGCAGTGGTGGGGGGTGATGTGTGTGATTGTGCCTGGATCGTTGCTGCCTCTTCGAGTGGTGGAGTGTGTTGCCCGGTTTCCTCTCTGATACGGGGTGGGGATGGCGGTGGTGGTGTTTGGGGGTGTGGGCCGCCGGAGTCTCCTACGGTGGTGCGCATGGTGACTAGTGTGTAACATCTGGGTGAGGCTGCTCCCCGGGCTGCGGTCGCTGAGCGACCTCCTTCTGTCATGCCCTGGGGGCCGCAAACTCCCCTGTTTTAATTACACTTATTCACTATACATAGACTCACAGACACCTCACTTTCATTTTTGGGGGGCGGGACTTGTGTCACAGGGTGGGCAGAGCTACTAAGCCGTGCTCAGCCGGCGGAGTGGTTCTGCCCATGGTGTCACGCAGTTTCGGCTCCTCAATTTTAATTGCCTACACACACACATCTCACACTTGATAACACTTTTAGTTGGGTGGGGAGGCGGGGATTAGAGGGTCCTATTACACCCCTGTTTTCTTGGACGCTCCCTGGGGTGAGTATGGGAACAGGGTTTGGTGTGTGTGCTGGGGCTGGGGTGGATGGGTCATACGGGGTAAGAGGGGGGGTAGACCCATGGGCCCTCTATGGGCACCTGCCTCTGGCGTTGGGGAAGGCGATGGCCCGCGGCAGTTGTGTCTGGGGTGGCCTGGAGCTCCCGGGGTGTTGGGTATGGCCCCTGCTTTGGGGGGTTGGGTGGCTTCTGGGCCCGTGGGCTCGGGAGCGGTTGTCCTGCTTGCCCGAAGCTGGCTGGCCTCCGGCGGGTGTTCCGGCGGTTGGCGCCCGGGCCTTCCCTGTGGCCCTTGCTCGGCTGCTGGGTCTCCCTTGCACCTCTTCGGAGTGGACTCGCGGTTGCCTCTTGGGGTGGCGGGGTCGGGCCTTCCCCTCTCTAGGGAACCTGCTGGGGGGCCGTGCTCCGGCGTCTTCCTAGTCGGACCCTCACTTTTGGCGGGAGTGTTGTTTGGGATGCATGGCGGTGTTCACCACGAACATCTCCTCATTCTCTGTTTCACTCTGATGCAGTTATCCTGTCACTGCAGACTAATGTAGATTTAATGTAGATTTGTTGTACGTGTCATCTGGATGGTCATTGTTCAAGAGGTTCTGCTTCTTTTCTCGTTGTTTTTCTTGTATGTTTATCATTATTAGTAAATATGTATGTGTGTATACATATATATGCACACTGTATGTGTGTGTATGTATGGACTGCATGGATATGTGTATGTGCACAGTATGTATATATTTACGAATATGTGGATATATATATGTATATATGTGTGTGTATGTATATGTATGTGTATATATGTATATGAATGTGTGTACATGTATATTAGTATTATCATTATTATTATTTTTTTTAATTTTTTCTTCTTTCCCCTGTATTTTTGCTCATTTTGCTCTGTGACTGTTCTGGTTGTTGCGTAAATTGTGATTATCACGGTTGTTTATAATATGGTTGAAATATGTTTGAGGTTCTTCTGCACCCTTTTTTATATCCCCCACCCCCCACCCGTCCCTTTTCAGGTCAGGTCCGGCATCGAAATGTGGCGCAACAAAATTCATAATAAACGCAGTCAAATGTCAAGGGAGACTCATTTGGATTATGAAATCTCCCTTGGCAAAGAAATTTTGCTCAGCATTTAAAGGCAGCTTGACTCCCATTCAGCTGTTATGATGCTGGACAAGAAAAAGAAAAAAAAAGTATGATTTTTGTTAATATTTAATAGATTAGTATAATATGGTTTCTTACTAGCTCTTATTATATTTGTCACTTTATTTTTATACAATTTATATCTTCATAAATACCGATTTTTGGGGTGTTTTATGATGATTACAATCATAGTCATACAATGTGAAGACAGGTAGATGATCAGATATATCGCATATCAATAACCCACTAATGTTTATATGCTATTTGTAATCATAGTATCTATAAGCGTGGTTCTGCTGGGTCTTGTTATGGTTGGGTGGAGGCTCATACTGTGCATCCTATTGATGAATTGATCGGTTGTTTTGTGTTAATTTGGATTTATCAGATGAATGTTGTAATCTCCACAGATGAGTAGTTTTTCATTACTTACTACCGAAAACATTTTTCCCCTCGGTCTGTAAATACTTCTAAATTTGAGCCCGGTGCCTGGCATAAACAACTTTATAAATACATTTTTCTTATTTCTAAAGATATACATTCTAACACACCCTTTATTGTTAGTGTCATATTTTGACAGGCATATATGGCGACACCTCCACCTACTTTATTTTCCCTGTTCACATAAGTGAGAATATAACCATCAAGCTCAAAGTTGATACCTTTATCTTCATTAAACCATGTTTCTGATATTGTTATAATACTAAATGCTTCAGATTTGCTGGAATCATTATACTCCTCTTCAGAATAATATGAATGAAAAGAACATATTGTCAGGGTCTATCTCTGATTCTAAGTTTGCATTATTATATTCAGTGTACGGATTTAGCTCCGGGTGATTATAGTTCCAAGTCATTTGTTGTATCCCAACCTTAATGTTATCATCCATTGAGTTTGTTGAGCGGTGCTTAGATGCCATAATTATTATTATTTGTTCTTATAAATAGTTAGCCCTTGTATTTTACCAGTTCCCTCTGATCTTTGATGACTATCACCTTGGCCTCCTCAGGTGAAACCTTCAGTTTTATGAATACTTTGCAGTTCGTAACCCATGTGTTATGAATTTTGTTTAGCGTCCTCAAATATCTGGGTTTTTTTTTTTTTAAACCAATTTCTGCATTCGTTTTTGTTAGATAAACATTGGTTCCCTTTCATTTCTTTCCTTGTTTCATCAGTGCTACCTTATTTTTCCTGATAAAACTCATTACTGGAGTTCCACTGCCACTTTCCTCATGGGGAGAGGGTGACAAGCCTCTATGGCAGAGATCGGCAAACTTTTGGGATAGGCGAGCCATAAACGACACATATTTTCAAATGTACAGTATATTTGTGAGAGCCTTATCCTATTTTTTCATATATGAAATACATATAGTGAGGGAAAAAACTATTTGAACCCCAGCTGATTTTGAAGTTTCCCCACTAACAAATAAATGATCAGTTTATAATTTCCATGGTAGCTTTATTTGAACACTGAGAGACAACAATGACAAAAAAAAATCCAGAAAACTGCGTTTCAAAAAGAGTAATAAATTTGTATTTCCATGAAGGAAATAAGTATTGGATCCCCTATCCATCAGCAAGATCTCTAGCTCCCAGGTGGATCTTTTACAGGTAACGAGCTGACATTGGCAGCCTTCTCAGCTCGTTACCTGTATAAAAGAGACCTGTCCACAGAATCAATCAATCCAGATGCCAAACTCTGCACCATGGCCAAGACCAAAGAGCTTTCCAAGGATGTCAGGGACAAGAATGTGGACCTACACAAGGCTGGAATGGGCTACAAGACCATCGCCAAGCAGCTGGGTGAGAAGGTGACAACAGTTGGTGCAATTATTTGCAAATGGAAGAAACATAAATTACGTGCCAATTTCCCTCGGTCTGGAGCTCCATGCAAGATCTCACCTCGTGGAGTTTCAATGATAATAAGAACGGTGAGGAATCAGCCCAGAACCACTCGGGAGGAACTTGTCAATGATCTCAAGGCAGCTGGGACCATAGTCAACACAAAAACAGTTGGTAACACTACGCCGTGAAGGACTGAAATTCTGCTGTGCCCGCAAGGTCCCCCTGCTCAAGAAAGTCCATCTACAGGCCTGTTTGAAGTTTGCCACTGAACATCTGACTGATTCAGAGGAAGACTGGGTGAAAGTTTTGTGGTCAGTTGAAACCAAAATTGAGCTCTTTGGCATCAACTCAACTTGCCATGTTTGGAGGAGGAGGAATGCTGCCTGTGACTCCATAAACACCGTCCCCACCGTCAAATATGGAGGTGGAAACATTATGCTTTGGGGGTGTTTTTCTGCCAAGGGGACAGGACAATTGCACCGCATCAAAGGGAGGATGGATGGGGCCATGTACCGGCAACTGTTAGGTGAGAACCTCCTTCCATCAGTCAGGGCATTGAAAATGGGTCGTGGTTGGGTATTCCAGCATGACAAACCATCCAACCATCCAAAACACACGGCCAAGGCAACAAAAGATTGGCTCAAGAAGAAGCATGATAAGGTCATGGAGTGGCCTAGTCAGTCTAAAGACCTTAATCCCATAGAAAATCTGTGAAGGGAGCTGAAGATTCGAGTTGCCAAACATCAACCACGAAACATTAATGACTTGGAGAGGATCTGCAAAGAGGAGTGGGCCAAAATCCCTTCTCAGATGTGTGCAAACCTACAAGAAATGGCTGACCTCTGTGATTGCCAACAAAGATTTTGCACCAAGTACTGAAGCACGTTTTTCAAAGGGATCAAATGCTTACTTCCTTCATGGACATGCAAATTATTTATAACTGTTTTTGAAACGCATTTTTGGCTGTAGTCGTCCTTTTCCACCACATTTTGTTCTTCTTCTTGTTGTCCTGATGTACTCGACTGGCTGTAGTCGGGCCAATAAATCACTCGGACCGCACTCCGAACACCCCTGTTGTAAAACAAGATATGTTACATATATAATAAAAAAAACTAAATTAAAATAAATACATTTTACGGTGTTTAGAAACTTTTGAGAGCCATATGTGCTCATCAAAAGAGCCACATCGGGCTCCTGAGCCACAGCTTCCCTACCCTTGCCTTATACTTCCTGGAGAGGATGTACAAGGCAAGGGCTCTGCTGAGGATACTATAAACTACAACTATTTTGGTGCTTTTCTGAATACAATTCATGAACACAAGATCGCAACTGGTTGCCCTCAACCTTAACTTGGATCGGTGAGTGGTACAGATTCCCTGAAATCAACGAGTTACATGTGTAGAAAGCTGCTAGGAAGCCAAGATAACAGGATACTTACCGAAGTGTAAAGCAGTTGCCTAGCAACAAGGCCAAACAAAAGAAAAAAGAGAAGAAATCAATCATCTATTACAATTGTAAAGGATGCTGGCCCTGGATACGTGGACTCAAAATCACAAGCGTCAGTCTTGTTGCCAAATGTGGAGGGGGAGGACGACTACAGCCATGAGTCGAGTACATCAGGACAACAAGAAGAACAACAAAATGTGGTGGAAGAGGACGACTACACCCATGAGTGGAGTACATCAGGAAAACAAGAAGAACAAAATGTGGTGGAGGAGGACGACTACAGCCATGAGTCGAGTACATCAGGAAACAAGAAGAGGAAACTTTCTGGGAGACCTGGATGCAAGACTTTAAGAAGTTAAGACAGATGGAGATGCAGATGCAGGAGACACAGGAGTGTACTGCAGCACAACCAGACCTTAAGCATGTGCAGTCACAGATTCGACATGTACAATCGCAGAATGACAGTCTCATGGAAAAGATCCTAGGGGTCCATGGTGATGTCATAAACCTGATGGCGGAAAATAGAGCACTGAGCAAAGAAACTAAAGCTCTAAAAGAAGACATCGAGAAGTTGCAAGATAAAAATGTTGCGTTGTGTGCTGCGGCTGTTGCTGACACTATTAGAAGACAATGCCGCCTTGCGTGCTGCCCTCAAGGAGGTTTAAAACCCCAAGGAAGTAAATCATGCATTACGCAACGACATCACTGCTCCTAGTCCTTTCGGACATGTAGAACTGAGGAATGTAACATGAATAATTCTTTGTGCAATGTATGCATGTTTGAAACAAATTCACCCAAACCAAGTGTATGTCCTTGGACGCGAGAAAAGAGTACAGTCGATATCCCAACCGGACTCTTGACTCTACTCCTTCCCAATATGCAGATGATACTACAGTGCTTGGGTGGCACACAACAGAACCACACCCCCTTTTTCACAGACTGTGGCCACAATTAAGATTCTGGACACCCACATATCTGTGGAGCTCTCCTGGCCCCAAAAGATAGTGAAGAAAAGCAAAAAATCCATCTGTATTTTCACTTCTGGTGTGTCCTCAAGTAGAACCTCTGGCCTCGCTGGATGACATATCCAGATCCTTCTGCAGCAGTAAAATCAACCATGACCGGGGGACCCCACCCACCCACCACCTGTTTGACCTGCTGCCCTCTGGATGACGCTCTCCAGGTCAACCAAGTCCCAGACAAGCGGACTAACAAACAGTTTTCTCTCCCGGGCCAAGGACTGGCTCACGCAATGGCCCCAGAGTGTTTCCCAGTCCACATTACCAAGTTAGTTCTTTTTTAAGGCACATTTTTCTGAAAAAAATATACAGGCAAACCTAACAAATCATTCATTTTAATGTATTCAAACTGCTATTACTCTCCATCAGTGTGACTACCACTTAAACACATTTTGGGGCATTTTAGCCAGAAAATCCCGGGCTTCTAAGAGGTTAAAGTATCTTTAATAATGCCCCTGTAAGTGGGGGCCCCCCCTCCCTACAATGAAATAAAATAATAATAAACACAGCACCACCTGCAGGATCTATTGGGTCATTGCTACATTCGAGCCCAATGCATGACTGCTGTTACCGAACGTAAAATAACAGATGACGGTCAAAGTCCGTTAACATTATAAAAGTTTTAATTTAATTGTGCAGCAACATGCAATGGGTTCGGCTACTTATTTATGCCAAAAAAATTTTTTTAAACGGGGTGTACAAAAAGTGCTGTTCAATATTTTTTTGTTAATTGGTTACACTTACATTATCCAATATAGTAGACATAATAAAAGAAAATAGGCCATTTAAGGGTTCATATGTGTGTTGCTGTAAATTCTGTTCTGGTGCTAGAGGAAGCTGGGCCGGGGGTTATAGTAAGTGTGGTTGGAGGTACTAAATTACCTTGGTGTGGGTTGCGGCCGCAACAATAGCTCGTGTTAGGCATTGTCATGGCTGTTGTGAGGTCTCCCAAACCTGCAATAACAGTCTGGTGCTTGTGTGTCTCACCAAACATTGCAGAAACAATACTGACACCCAGTGGCCAGTGTGGAATATTACACATCATATCATCAACGTCTTTGAATGCGGCGTCTGAATGCATTATATTTGTATTTTGCTTAATTTAGCCATGCTTAAAAATAAATAACAGTTGCTTAAATGAGCATATTTAAGCCCCTGGAGGGGGCACAGTGAGGTGTTGAGGGGACAGTGGGTACACCTTAAATGTATTCACAGTTGACAAATTTATCTGTCTTTTTTTTTTCATGCTTCACAATGCTGCTGCCAGCAACTCCTACAGCAGTTTGTACAGGCAAATAGATTAATATTACAGGTTTTTAATCAGGGTTGGTGTAAACAAAATGCTGTCCCCTTGGGGGGGGGGGCGTAACAGAAAATATTTACAAACCACTGATGTGGGATGATGCTTGTTTCTGTCGAAAAGTCCGCAAAACAAGTTCCTCCCCCCCCGAGGCTGCGTCGAGTCAGGCGGCTCATCAGGTGATGATGACAGCCGATGAGCCACCCCCCTCCGACCCCACGCTGTACTATCACACAGGAAGTGATGAAGCAGATTAGACTGTGGAGCGCTTCATTTGTCCCAGCAGTGGCGGCAGCGGTTTCGTCGCCTGCAGGCGTGTCCCGCGCGCAGCTCAGTAGGTGGCTGATGGCTACCAAAACACTTCCCTGACTCTGAACACACCATGAGGGAATGAAATGGTACATGGCGGGATGGAGAGAGGGGTGCAGGTGGGGAATCCTGCACTGCCTTGTGGGTAAATTAGCAACTCAGCCAAGAAGAATAAATCCTTTGTTGAATCCCCTGATGACGGATGTTTCCATGAGTCGGTCCTGATGCTGAGTCGGTCCTGATGGTGTCCCCGGGCCACATGTAAGCACGCTTGAGAGAAGATTAAAAAAGACGAAACAAAAAACACATGTTTGGAGGCCAACGCGCACTTCAAACAACATGTCATCCCTTCTGTCACGGCCCAGATGTTTTTAACTGGCGCTGCCTTTTCACCGCAGGGGCTGCAGTTTCCCAGCATGCCGAGCGGCGTCTGGTTCCGTGCTGCCAACACGCCCCGCTAACTCCATGTGTCACACACTCCCACAACCGCTCCCCTTTTTAGAGTTTTAGGTGAGAGCTGCAGCTGTGTAACGCCAACAACCTGGTCTTGCTGAATAAAGAGATATTTCTTTCACCACTGAGGGGCAAAACTCCACTCATTTTAAGGCACTTTTTAGATGCCGACGTCATTGGATGGCTTGACAGACTGACTGACAGAGTGGAGTTCCTCAAGGCTTTGTACTCAAGTCCCAGCTGTTGGGTATGCATTTCTTTCTAAGTGGAATGATGGGTATAGCTAGACGGCTAGCCATACTGTATACTGTATATGTATTAAATGTCCTCCTCCGCTGGTACATAACTAGCAGCTGTCGAACCGCTTAACGTCCCGCCTCTCCCGCCGCAACATGAATATGAATGAGTCCGCCCAGTCAGAACTCATTTAGGCGTTTCATCTGTTTGTCGGAAACCGTGCCAGCTGCACCTGTCGGGTGCAACTGGCTTTCTGGACGTCTTTCAGAATGCATCATTAAAGAATCAGAGAATAGCGCGCGGATGGGTATCGGTATGAAACTCCATCAGCCATCGCCGGGAAATCCTGCAAGTCCGCAATGGGGCCCGTAAGCGGATCACACTGACAGGCTGCACTCAGCATGATGCTCCCTGAGTTAGCTTGGTTGCATTATCCTGTCATGTGGAAGACACTGGGGTGTTTTTTTTTAACTCGCCACTTTGCGCTTGGAATTTTGCATTTTATTAATATGATAATTCATAAATCATGCTGTTTTTTGTTTGAATATGCATATTATTAGTCTCAAAAAAATTAAAGTTGACATATTTTTACCAAAATTAGGACATTTCAAGAATAATAATGGCTAAACAAAGTAAAATAAAATACAGACGTTGTGATGCTATATATCATTAACACTGGTAATTAACCAACAGAGGCTTTTATTGCAGATTTGAATGCTCTCACAACAAGCACAGCCTACTGTTGCGGCAATAACCCACGCTAGGCTAACTGTACAGCTAGGATCTGAACACATTTACAGCAACACACACAAGCCTAAGTCTTATTTATGTCTTAAATGTCTTATTTTCTTTTGTTATGTCTACTATAATGGGTAATTGCCGTGTAAAGTTGACCATAGGGGTGTTTTCCTGTCTAGAGGGCTCTAACCATGTAAAAACAATATATGTAAACAGGTTTTCTATGCTCTAACACGGAAAATATCCCATTTATGAACAAGGAATCCTACTTGCAATTGAGATAAACAAGGGATTACTGTAATATAACACATCTGGCACGCCCTGCGTACAAATGGGGGCTCCAACCTGGGACCACCTAATGGGAGTGGAGAGCGCTAACCATCGAGCCAAAAGCCCCTGCTGTATGCTGAATGTGACTGTGATGATTTATCAGCACATTGTCCAGACTGCGGTAGGTTCTGTACTGGATCTATACCAGTCTGTGACCAGTGTGTATTCGTCAATCCAGAACGTGTTATATTTTCCAGCACTGTGAAATCTGACCCACAGAGCTCTTCAATTAACCTCCACCCGCTATTGTGTCTCCCCTGCCTGTCCTCCAGATGGACCCGGTCCAGAAAGCCGTCCTCCATCACACCCTGGGCCTCCCGCCCGCTGCCAAGAGGAAGCACGTCTCCTGCAGCGTCTGCCAGCTGAGGTTTAACTCGCAGGTTAGCAAGATAACACTAAAATGATCACTTTTTATGTCCTGTCCTGCTCATTATAGGGACTTTTTCAAATGATGTTGGATTGGTCAAGTACAGTCCACAAAACCAACTGGGTCTATTTTGTGAGGACCATCAGCCCACATGTGCAAATGGACAGAACATTTTTTGTTAGTCAGAGAGCGTGTGTGTGTGCGTGGCTGCTCTTGTCGATCAATAAAACATTTGAATAGAATTAGGTCCATTTTCGGGCTATACATTTTAAATCAGGGAATATCAATTGTACAAGAAAGTGATGTGTAAGCACAAGCGATCAATGCATACAACTCTTTGTGTTGAATATTTATTCTCCACTATTATTTTGTAAAGCTGCTAACCCTGCGCTTTTCCAACAAGCATGTGTCTGCAACCAGTGCCGTTGTGAGGTTGCTGTGGCTCTTACAACCATTACAACCATTACAGTGAGACTTTAGGTGACAATGGTGCCGGTATCCACGCTTGAGCCTTAGCAATCCTCCAGGAGAAATATTTTCCGTAATTTTTTCAGAAAGGTTCCCATATTTTCAAATGCAAATGTTGACAGATATCCACTCTATTAACTATTTTAAAACGTATTTTTCACACATGTTTCTACAGTTTAGGTTAAAGTGGGGTTGTGATTGCTTTTGGCGACACCTAGTGGCCACAATCATTTATTCAGTTGCGCATGTAGTCTGTGTCTGTAAGTAATGTGCCACTGTAATGATATGATACCTGTGCAGATGGAGAAATGTGGTGTTTTAACAACAGTACTGTTTAATTAGGACACTAATTCTGTTTAACTTGCCGATAGCTGCTGCGTCAGCCACTGGCTAACTAAATACACACAAAAGATTGTACTTTTAACTTCAATTTATTTGTGAATACAAAACTAATGTTAAAATACATCACTTCTAAAAACAAAAAAAAAGTATAATACCAGTAAATGTATCTTATACTCGGATAGCGCCTTACATTCTGGATTATTTTCATTTTTTATTGATTTAAAAAGTCATTATAATAGTTAATCATTAGGTATTAAGGGTATTTAGTCATATATCTGTGTTCATTTGGACGTGACAGCATTGCATTCTGGGTAAATGTACCCCTTCCAGCACACAATGTGAGCTTCGAATTAAATCGGATTATTGAGCTAAATGTTAGCACAGCGCAGACAACAATGTGTGCAAATTTTAGCGCGGTTAAAAAGCTTCATTCCCGTCGAGCTTCTTTTATGTCGTTGAGTGCTTATGCTCAGTAAATGAAGGCTTGTAGGTGTCGCCATGGCAACGTGGGTCCACCGCCACGCCGGAGGGAGGTGAAAGCCAAAGTTTTCTGGCATAAAATGAGCTATTATGTGATCACAGTGTTTATTGTTGTTGTACTTCCAAGAGTGCTCGGTCCAGTGATACCCCCCCTTGGACCGCCTCCACCGGGGGTGAATGCGGGTGTTTATGTGCCTTTTTACCAGCAATGTTGTGCAAGAACTAAACATGCCCCCACTAGTCTCCAGTGTAACTACTCAACGTCAGGCCATCAGTGAGTGCTTAGTTGACATTTTTGGTGGACCTTATTTATATGAACTTTAGGTAACCCAATTTGTAGGATTTTCTTTATATATTTGTTAAAATATACACAGTATATGTATTGTAATTTTATCAATTTCATTTTTTAAATCATATTTACATCCTCATCTATTATCATGAGTCAAATACAGTCTTTGATATTAAAAGCGCTTCAGTATATTGGCCATGTTTTACCCTTCAAAGTGTTGTTGACATCATTCATCTATTACAAAGCCTAATTAAAGGGCTGAAGAGCCCCGCCTATTTCTTAGGCACACGCACAGATAATGTAACCATGATCATGCGGCGATTGCAAAAAAAAACCCAACAAATTTTGTCAGAGTCCTCCACGAGTCACCTTTGACTCCTCTTCATCCTTTACAGCGGGGATGAAAGTGAAATTAGTGCCAGCGTGGCATGAAACACTTATCTGTCTGTACAGCGTGCATCAAGACAATGGATGTTCAAAACAAGTTTGACTGAGTGGCGATTTTTTGGCTCATTCGAAAAGAATGACGAGAGAATTCTGCACTTTTATGCCAAAAAGAGTGATGGATAAATGCCTGACTTGATATCTAATAAAACTTCCACACTCTCCAAATGCCAAAGGAGACAAAGAATTTCATTACTCGGCGAACAATGAGCCGATGGATGGACTGATAGACGCAGGGATGGACGTACAGATAGTTGGATGGATACACAGATGAATGGATGATAGGGTGGATAAACTTATAAACAGATGAACAGACAAATAGATGGATAAACAAGCAGCTGATGTGTGGATGGATGAGTGATTGATGGACGGATAGACGGACAGACAGAAAGATAAATGGATCAATGGATAGATAGATGGGCAAATAGATATGAATATACAGATAGCTGATGGACGGATAGACGGATAAGTGAAGAGATAGATGAACAGTTAGATGAGTAGCTGGATAGACGTGTAGCTGATGGATAGATGAGTGGTTTAATATATGGATGGACAAACAGAAGGATAAACGGCTCGATGAATAGAGAGGCGAACAGATAGTCGAAAAGATGGAGATACAGATAGCTGATGGACGGATAGATGGACATATAGATGAACGGACGGACGAATAGATGGATGGACAGAGAAAGATAAATGGATCAGTGGGTAGATAGACAAATAGATGGATATACAGATAGCTGATGGATGGATGGATGGATAGACAGAAAGATAAATGGATCGATGGGTAGATAGACAAACAGACAAATAGATGGATATACAGATGGCTGATGGATGAGTAAATGGATGGATAGTTGGATGGGTGGACAGAAACAGTAGACGGATGTTTGGATGGATGGACAGAAAGATGAACGACTAGCTGCATATATAGACAAACGTATGGATGGATAGCTGAATAGACAGATAGCCGATAAACAGATGAGTGGATGGATGGATGGACAGATAGATAAATGGATCAATGGGTAGATAGACAAACATATGGACGAATACTGTAGATGGATATACAGACAGCTGATGAATGGATCAGTGGATGGATGTACAGATAGATGGATGGATGAACAGATAGACGATGGATAGATGGTCTTTAGGAGGTTTTTTGCCAACTACTAGTCCTACCAGCTACTAAAGACAGTATTAAATCTTGGCAGAGGTAATGAATACCTCTCTGACAGTGATAAACCAAAAGTGAGGATTATTATTTTAGAATTTTTGATACAGTGCTTGCATTGTATTGTGACCTCCAGGCGAAACATGGTGGAAATATTGAACAGGCTTTGGTCTGAGGCATTCATTGATGAAGACTAATAAAATAATAGTGTGATTTACAAGTGAATGAGTCCACCGGGCGGCGAAATAAGAAGAAAAATGGCAGTCGAAATGAACCAATAAATCATCCTGTAAGATTTTCTCAAAGCTGGCAGCGAGAAAATCAAATGTTAGCGTTTTTTTGGCGGGGCTAATTAGCTTTAAGCTGCTTCATTGCCTCTGCGCTCGTCTAGTTTTCATGTTTCATTTCATCCCGGGCCCCGTGCGAGGTGACTCAATCAGGCCTGCTGTTTGTTTCCTGGCAGAGCCAAGCCCTGGCCCACTACAAGGGGACCAAGCACGCCAAGAAGTTAAAAGCCCTGGACGCTCCCAAAAGTAAGCTGAAAGGCTCTTCGGTCGCCAAGGAGACGGGCGGCCAGGAGGCTGCCGCGGGCATCAACAGCTCGCAGGTCGCCGGCAGCGTCGACAGGAAAGGTGGGTTTGGAATGCTCCATTTTTTGTTAGCGTTTTACCTCAGCTGCACACACAGCATGCAGATTGCAAGTTGGAAACCATTTGACTGGCTCGTGAGAGGTCTCTGCTGCTGTTCCAAAAGCTAGCGGGAGAGCTCGTTGACTGGATTTGGAGCAGCAGGAGGGATGAGCGATCAGTCACAACATCGCATCCGTTATTGGCAGCCATCTTTCGGGAACTTCCGAACTGGCCTTTGTTTGGTTACCATGGAAACTTTGTTCTAAAAGTCACTTGTAGTCATTTTCAAAAAGAACTTCTCTTAGGTTTAAAGGGTCACTGCCATGATTTATCATCTTGCTTAAATATGCTCTCTATTATTATTATTCTATAATTACGTTCTACATTCGTTGTTTTTGAAAGTGAGAGGTAAATTGGCATAAATTATGTCTATAGTTCATGGGGCCAGCCATGACGAACTTGATGTCGCAGCAAAGCGTTGATTCCAGGAGTGACATCAACGGAGTAACACATGTCAGCTAAAGCTGAGTAAACAAATGCTTCTCAGGAGGTGGGACAAGCCAGGAACACCTTGAACAAAGGAATCCGAGTTGCAAAGAGGAATTACTGAGAAACTTAAAAAGGCATTCTGAGAGAATGACTCAGAAGCTGTGTGGAGTGGCTTGAAGACCATCACCAATTACAGAAAGCAATCCCCCCACCCAGTGGAGAAAGGCTGGTCGATGACCTGAATGAGTTCTACTGCAGGTTTTCACACCCATCCCCCACTCCGTTCACAGCTCCAACCCCCAACAATACTATCCAGCTCCTACCTGCACCTCCAACACCCCGCTGTGACACCCAGCCTGCGCTAAAGGTCTGTCAGCTGTTTGCTGGCAACACCAGAGTGGAATGAAGTCCAGCCCCTCTCGAGAGGACTGGTTCCAGAGCACTTGCTGTGCGTTTAGGTGAGTCCGACCATATCTAGCCGGAATTTCTCCACCTCACGCACCAGCTCAGGCTCCTTCCCCGCCACAGAGGTGACATTCCACGTACCGACAACTAGCATCTGTAGCCGAGGATCGGACCGCCAAGGCCTCCGCCTCCGAGTCCATGGTTCTAGCCCGGAAAAGGGTGTAGTGCCATCTCCGGGTCGGGGATGAGGTCCTGCCTCAAGTGGAGGAGTTTAAGTACCTCGGGGTCTTGTTCACAAATGATGTAAGGATGAAATGCGAGATGGACAGGCGGATTGGTGCAGCGTCTGCAATGATGCAGACTCTGCACCGGTCTGTCGTGGTGAAAAGACAGCTGAGCCAAAAGGCAAAGCTCTCGATTTACCGGTCAATCTACGTTCCTACCCTCACCTATGGTCATGAGCTTTGGGTAGTGACCGAAAGGACAAGATCTCGGGTACAAGCGGCCGAAATGAGTTTTCTCCGCAGGGTGGCTGGGCTCTCCCTTAGAGATCGGGTGAGAAGCACTGTCATCCAGGAGAGACTCGGAGTAGAACCGCTGCTCCTCCGCATTGAGAGGAGCAAAATGAAGTGGCTCGGCCATCTGGTTAGGATGCCTCGGCGGCACGTCCAACCGGACGGAGAGACTATGTCTCTCAGCTGGCCTGGGAACGCCTCGGCATCCGCCGGGAAGAGCTGGAAGAAGTGGCCGGGGAGAGGGACGTCTGGACTTCCAATGGTCAGATGGTATCCTGGTGCAGTCACAATAACCTGAAACTAAACCCGCTTAAAACTGTAGAAATGATAGTGGACTTCAGAAGGTCACCCCCTTCTACCCCATCACAATCCTCAACAACACTGTGTCTACTGTGGACTCCTTCAAGTTCCTGGGCTCCACCATCTCCCGGGACCTGAAGTGGTCCCTTCACATAGACACACATCCGGAAGAAGGCACAGCAAAGAATGTACTTTTTGAGACTGCTCAAGAAGTTCAATCTGCCTACGGAACTGCTAACAACAAAGCCATACTTCTTCTTCTACAAAAGCCATAGTACAGTCTGTTCTCTGCTCCTCCATCACAGTTTGGTTTGGCTCCGCTACTAAACTGGACAAGAGCAGACTGCAACAGACAATCAGGTCTGCAGAGATAATCACTGACACCAGCCTGCCCTCCTCGTGGGAACTGCACAGGTCCAGAGACAAGAAGAGGGCAGGCGACATCTCTGCATCTGCATTAACTCAACATCTCTCCCCTCTGGTAGGCGATACAGAGCACTGTTTGCCAGAACAACCAGGCTCAATAACAGTTTCTTCCTTCTGGCTGTCCAACTATTACCCCCCCTGCTATTTTGTACCCATGAGCATTTGCACTGCATCCTGTGTTCCTTACCTTGGATGTTAACACTGTCAACATGTATTGCTATTTTTTGATTTTTCTCATGATCATTTGCACTACATACTCTTTGTACATTACACTGTAAATTGTATTGTAACCTGCAACATTGTAAATAGCATAATTATTCAGTATATCATGTATATAATCACAATTCTATACACCCCATGTAAATATGTATAGTACTATTCTCCTGTTCCCCACTATGTACACTTATTATTATTATTATTATTGACAGAGAGTGATATTGACCGGAGTCAAATTCCTAGTGTGGCAACACATATGGCGAATAAAGCGGATTCGGATTCTGTAGAGCGTCGACTTGGTCGGTATATCCTTCATCAAAATTGTACTCATGTCAAAACATTGTGTTGCTGCCGGATGTTTCCTGATGCGGTGCACTGCAAAAAAACGATAGAAGAATGACGTCAAAGTCTCTGCAGACCAGAGTAAGTGTTGTTTACATCTTGCATTTGAAACGCTATCCCGCCATTGCGACAAGCAAAGCATTATGCATGTTGTATAAACATCTTTTCACAGCGATATGTTGACGGTGGCGGGCGGCTACAACAGCTAGGCTATAACAACCACTTTATGTTCATTAAGAAGCCAATTTAAAACAGTCTTTACCGTTCGCGTTCTCAAACAATATAGGAGATATTTAGGCAAAGTTGATAGATCATGTCAAGGACCCTGATGTTTAGTCATTGGAGCAAGCGTAGTGTGAAAACTAATATTTTTGGAAAAATATGCCCTCTAAAGTCGCGAGAACTTGGGAATTTGAATCGGCTTTGTGTACGACAACTTCGATTTTGTTTTTTTTTTATTTGTCACTCTGGCAAACACTAATTCATAAAGCCATTGGCAGCCTCTCAAGGATTAGGTCATATGCACGCTACCTTAAATCATTTTTAATGCAATTTTTCATTTCACATTTTCATCACTTACATTATAATAATAAATTGGATAGCGCTAGCCATCGAGCTAAACGCAGCTGGTTTATCGACGTACCAGCTTGGGACTGTAAGCGGAGCCCTGCAGAAACAAGTCATTGTACTTTAGAATTAACACAAAATAGCCAAAGTGCCTTTTAGTGTTCTTTAACCATGACGATACAAGTTCCACGTTATTCCGTACTTGAACATAATTGGCGTAGGCAAGCCATGATCAACATTCGCCGGCTCATTA
Source organism: Oostethus manadensis (assembly GCA_024372805.1). NCBI lineage: Eukaryota > Metazoa > Chordata > Actinopteri > Syngnathiformes > Syngnathidae > Oostethus > Oostethus manadensis. Next base: position 1,817,172 of record QODF01000250.1, on the reverse strand, counting down.
TTCAACGTTTATTGACATTTTTATTGCCGGTGTAACTTAATACGCGTCAAGTCGCTACCAGGTGGATGTTTAGATCTAATTATCACAGCCAGATGTCAAACAAAAACGACAGCAAGAAAAGTATTCCTGTGGGAGGTCCAACTTGGAGACAAGCTGCCACTCGGAACATCACACAGGAATGGGAGAAAGTGCTGGAACTCACGTTCAAAGATTCTTCTCATACGTGGGGCTGATCCAAGACGCATTCCAGTACTCCCACGTAGCATAACCGGTTGCTAATGGGTGTGTTTTGTAGATCCAGTGACCAAAAAAGGCCTTTCAGGTCCAAGATAGTGTTAAAAGGTTCCTATTCTGCTCCTTTTAGGGGTTTTTAAAATGACGTTGGGTCCCAAAAGTTCCTTTTTAATAAAATACTCCCAACCTGTGAACAGGGTAAATCTGCATTCTTCTCCTCTTGGCCCGAAAGGCTGGGATTCAGGTGAGGTCCAGTATGCACGTTGCATCCAGTAACGTGGCATAGCTGTGTTGATACCGTAAACACATCACGTGCCGAGCGGCGACCCCTGCAACCTTCAGCAAGACGCCGCTGTCGTCGGAGCGCGCAGACCGTCGGCCATTAATCATCTCGGCACGGCTCCTGAAAGACACCTGCGCACTTTCTGCAGTGTACCACCGTCGTGCTGCATACCCACAATGCACCGGGCCGGGCACCGCTTTGTCGGCGGTGGCACATGCTCATGAATATTGATGCACTCGGATGTCAGAGGGATTAATTGTGGAGGAGGTGCGAGCGCGGAGGAAGAAGACTGCAGGGTGAAATGCGTTTTCAGGGCGGACTTTTTTATGAAATTGTTATTGTTTGTCACAACACAGCGCGATTTGCCACAATTACTAAAAAGGACAAGATATGTCTGAAGTGTGTGCTTTGCGTGGGAATTAGTGCCCTTCTGTCAACATCAGCATCCTCCGCCAGTCTTCTTCTCCTTCCAACTTTTTATAGCATGCTCCTCCTTCCTATTGCACCCCAACTCTTGCAACCTCCAGATACATCCTGCCTCTTCCAGTCTCCTCTCCTTCTCCCTCCAGTCTTCTCAGGCCTCTTCTAATCCCTTCATGCATCCTGCCTCCTTCAGTGTTGCTCTTTCTTCCTGGAGTTCTTACCTCTTCTTGCCTCCTTCGGCATAGTTCTTTAACCCTCAATCTTTTAACAGTATGCTCCTCCTTCCTTTTTATGCGCCCTTGCTCTTGCAGCCTTCAACTACATCATCCTGCTTCCTCCTTTGTCTCCTTCTGCCTTCAGTCTCCTCAGGCCTTCTCTAATCCCTTCATGCATGTTTTCTCTTTCAGTCTATCTCTCTAAAGCTCCCCTCCTCCTCTATTCTCCTCAGCCTACAGCCTCACTCCTTCAGTCGCCATCTACATCTTCCTTCCTCATCCTGCTGCCTCCTCCTCCAGTCTTAGGCTTCCTCCTTTTACCTCCAGCTTTTGAAAGCGCGCTCCTCCTTCCATGCAGCCCCACTCTTGCAATCTCCAACCTACGTTCTGCCTACTCCTTCCTACTTTGTTTCCCTCAGTCTTCTCTCCTTCTTCTTGCAGTCTCCTCAGGCCTCCTCTAATCCCCTCGTACAATGTCTCCTCCAGTGTTGCCCTGTTCTTCAGCGTACTCCTATACCGATCACTCCTCCGATCTTATCTACATCCCCTCATCACCTTGCTATCTCACTCAGTCCCCTCAATCATCTGTCTACCTCCCCCAAGACCCCTACACTTGCAATCTTGATCTACATTCTGCCTCTTCCTTCCTACTTTACCTCCTTCTTGCCTCCAGTCTCCTCTAGTCCCCTCCCGTCTCCCACAGTCTTGTCGTTTCTGCTTCCTTCAACATGGCCTTACACTATACCTCCTCTGATCTCCCCACCCTGCATCCTCACTCCTCCAGTCCCTAGCTACATCCTTCCTCCTCCTCCTGCGTCCTAGTAAGGCCAGATGCCGGGCAGGAGGCCTGCGGACGGCAGCGTGATGACGTTGGCTGCTTCTCAAGCTGCCAGCGATCTCATTTGAGAAGATTTTGGGGTGTGAGGGAGCCAACCGCTGAGATGGAGCACCAGAAATTAGCCGCGGATCATTTGCCCTCAGATGAAATTGGGAGTAAGAAAAAGCAAATCCATGTGAAAGCGACTCCTGCTGCTGCCAAGTCTTCTTCTCAGCGCAGATTGCAAACACGAAGGTGCGCTCCTTTAAGGAGCTTATGAATATTCCAACACGACTCCGACGGAGGCTAAATGAAATTTGACAGCACTCGACAGCCACGAGGGATTTGTGTCCTTTAAGTAGTGACAGCGTGTAATGATTTTAATTAAAAGCTTTTAATCCAGCGCTCCTTTAGAAAGGTAATCAGATCTCTGGGGAGTCATGTGATTGCGCGAAGGCCTAAGTGGAGGGGAAGGATTTGGAAAGGAGCGTCAGGAGGGCACCGAGGTGAAAAGAAGGTATGTCAAAAACGAAAGGTGTCTACCCTCCCGTTTTCACCGGGAAACTCACATATTTTGCCTTTTTTTCCCGTTTCCTCAAATGGTAATAGTTTTCCGTATTTCAACTTTAATGGGGGGGAAAAAACCTCTCTGGTTTATCCAATATACTGTATACATAAAAATCATCTATTTCATTTTAGTGCTAGCCGAAATGAGCTGCTCAATGTGGTACTTATTATGCCCTTCCTCTTTTCTGACCTAGAAATGTTGCTACATTGTTGTGTTCTTGTGGTAAACGATGACAGAGTGCCGAGGTCCACTGATGTCAGGCAACACAGACTTGCTTATATGGAATGGGCGATGTTGAGCAATGGCTCCCAGGAAATGTTTCTTCGGGTGTGAGGGAAAGCTCATTTTGTTTAGCTTTCCTAAAGAGGCAAGCGTCAGGCAGAAGTGGTTGGAGTTGCTGATTCCCGGCCCGCAAAGGAAAAAATATGCTATATCTCTCAATGGCACATCACACGGGACGGTTTTGTAAATATGGGTCAAAACAAACCTGAGCTATCCTCCAAACTGTTGCTGACGCGTTTCCAACGTAAGGAACAATTTATCAGTTCCCTGTTTATTTTGTGTAAGTAATTGGGCAAAAGCAATCCTCGGGAGCGCTTGGGAGTGTGATCAATAACAGCGGAGTGGGCTCGGCAGGAGGCATACCTGTGGGGGTGGAGTAAATTAAAAGGCCATTTGGGTGGGACGCAGGAAACCCAAGGAAACACTGCAGGAAAAGACAGAGTCTGGAAGATCTTGAGAGCATTCTGTGCAGGTAACCATGTGCAGCTGCTCTGTAGGAGTCCACAACTCAATACAAAGGCCCAAAGATGAGTATAATAGGTGGCTTTTAATGTGAATGAATGGAAGAAAAGAATACTTGTCTCTAAGGGTCACCATTCTCTCCACCCTCTCCCCTCTTTTTAATTACCTTCTCGCGTGGCCATATCTCTCCTCTCACCTTGCCGTGTCCTTCGCCAACCTCCTCGTTTCTCCTTTGGCTCCAGAGTGAGCTCACCTTCTCCACTTCCACTTTCATTTAAATTCCTGCTTTTTTCATCCGGCGCGCTCCTCGCCGCGTTTGTTCAGGTCGCGGCATCCCCTCTCTTTCAATCTCTATCTTGCTGCTGTCAACCGGCCGACGTCAGATGGATGGCGGTCATTACGGCCATTAACGACAGCCGATTGACTTCCCCCAAAGTGGGCCACGCGTGGATACGGAATACTGGAGGCTTCCCCTTGGCGTAAACTTTAATCACCTTCAGCTCTCAAGTCTCTTTAATGGCGCCAGACAACAACCACGACAAACGACTCAGCGTGGAACAATAAATACACAGTCACCTTGGCGTTGATTGGCAGGCTGATGACATCACAGGACGTCGTCATGCAGGGAACAAGAGAAATGAATACACAATGCATGAAAGTCATAGAAAATACAAAAAAGGGATTTTTTAAATACAAGAAACAAGGAAAGTTACGGATTTACTTCCGTAATAATACAAGTTTTTCTTGTAAATGTACAACGTTATTGTCACAAGTGTCACTTTTACGCTCCAGTTACTCTTTGTTTTCATTGCATTGGGCAGGCTAGGGGATCTCTGCTAGCATAGCAAGCTACCGAGCTAACTAGTTAGCCTCTCGGGTTTACTTATTCTGAACTTAAGGTGTTTCAAACGAAGTGGGGAAGAAGGACAAAGAAGCCAAAAAACAAACCACTTCCACACGGAGTGAGAGGAGAAACCTTTTTTCCCCGTTCTGTGTCAGCCATTGCATGTCGGCTTGGCTCTGCTGGCTCAGTAGCCATTGAGAACGCCATGTCTTGTAACATTACTGATGCCTAGTGACCACAATACTACATATATTATATTTCAATATTTTTTACAACAATTGCCATAGCCAACCACAAAACAGCGATCATTTATTAATTATTTGTTGAAAAACAATATAGAGAGGGAATGATACTGGAACTAGAATATAGTAAGGTTCCCTTGAATTCCAACATCTCTCCGGAAGAAGTAAAGACAACGGCAGTCTCTTCATTGCGTAAACAAAACAGGCTCCTGTTGACTCGAACCGCGCCAAAACAACATCAACAAACTTGGCTCATACTGCCAGGACTCACGTCATGTTCACAGTTGGAAATCATAAAACTCTTGAACACTCCACATAACTGCTACAGTATCTTTGAGCATGTTAAAGAATCTGCTCCTATGAAAGCGACAGTAAAAATTAAACAGTGTAGTGTTTTTGTGTTTTTTGTTTGTACGGTTTAATTCTTGTATCATTGTTTTATTACTGTATTTTATATGACCTTTGTGTGTTCTGTGAACAGCGCGGTGACGTGTCATAGCACGGATCCTTCTTTGTGGGTCTTTCTTTGTGCTTCAGAACCAGAGACGGCTATATTACCTAACACGTCCCCACAAAGTGTCAAGCATACAATGGTCCGAAATGTCTTGCTAAGATGAAAAACGAAGAAGCAGGGAGGACTGTAGTCCACGTATTTCTTATTTATGTCCATAAAGTGATGGCCACAAACACTCCGTGTGCCGTTTATACATTGCGGCTGAGAGGTATTTACCCACGCTGGTGTACCCACACAAATGTCTTCCCTACCGCAGAATCTGCCGTGTGGTTTGGGATAAAATAAAATAGCCTCGGCACACTACGCTATTGATTTTATTTCCGTTTTCTCCCGACCTCACAGTCATCAGTCATTTTCATCTCTCTGTGTTTGCACGTTGGAGTTGTCGTGGCGGCACCCGCACCCCCCTAAATACACGTCCACACGCAAGTACCCGGGGTTCATTCAGCCCCGCAGACCCCGGATTGGGAATTTATTCGAGGTCACGTACACAACGTGTCCGCAGGTCCGGTAAACTAGTCGGAATGATGACACTTTTATGAGTTGTTTGCTTCCGTGCGTGTACTGTTTACTTTCTTCTAAACTTGTCAAACCCTTCAGGAATTTGACTTTTGGCTGCCTGATGTAAATACGGCCACACCAACTTTCTTTTTGACCCTCTTTTTGGAAAATAAATTATTACACGAGAGAAAGAACTGGAGATGCTCGATGTTGGCTTCCTTATTAATATCTGATGTACTGATTTTGTCTTTATTTCCAATCCAAAGACAAGACTTGGAAATAATTTCAGACCGAATCATCCCTCTCATGCTGATATCACTCAAGCGATATCTCATTGTTATGCCAATAATATCACATGTCCCTACAAAACTTTGCGTAACGGTATCTCATATTTCAAGTAAGAACCTGTCCAGATGTGGTGACTCCGAATAAAAGTACGGATTAGGGAGGTCTGGATTGATACTGAAATATTCATACTTTCAATACCAGCACGTGATGCAGTAAAGTTGATAGTCGAATATACAGTAGATACTTTTGATTCTTTTGGACTCAGTATCGGATCGGAAAGCCAAATGAGTAGTTATTTTTAGTTGTTAGGCAATTCTAAAGTGGATATTTGAAGGTAAAAGGAACCCATCTGTCTATTGGTGTCTCTACAGAGGCCGTCCCAAGCACAGCGGTGACGCCGGTGTCCCCGGTGCTCAGACTGCCGCAACTGCTTGAGTCCACAGCCACCCTCGCGACCCCGACATCCGCAGCCGGCGCCTCGCTGCCAGTCCTGCACGCCCCACAGACTACCTCAGCTGCCGGGACGGACGAGGCACCGCCACAGCTCCACTCGCCCTCAGAACCAGACCCGGACCCTGATGCGGAACCCGAGGAACAGCCGGACCCAGAGACAGAGGAGGAGAAAGCTCGCCGTCTTCTTTACTGCTCACTGTGCAAAGTGGCGGTCAACTCGGCATCACAGCTGGAGGCTCACAATAGTGGTTAGTAGTGATGTGTTGGTCGTGATTGAACCACCTCTAAGAGCTGACTTTTTGAAATGAACAAAAGGAGCTGGCTTGCGTTGTTGGGAGCCAATTGGGAGGCAATTAGTGTTTTGTGATACTCTTAGAGCCGATTCATTTGCGACACCTATTTTGTCAATTGAGATTAATCTTTGTATTTGAATTTTATAATGTAACATTATAGTATAATTTTGTAGTTCATTAATACGTCCATTAAAATAATATTTCAAATAATGTATTTTTTTACATTAGTAATTCATTTCACACAATAAATACAATTTGGTAATAAAATAATTAAAAGACAACAAAAAAATCTGAGGAGCCACTTGGGAGGCGAAAGAGCCGGCTCTTTTTAGTAATCCGAGCCAAAAGAACCAGCTCTCCTTAGAGAGCCGACATTTCCATCGCTAGAGGTGAGAGCGTCTAGAAACGTTCAGGTGTCTTGTGTGTGTGTGTAGTGGACAACATAACTGTGTCAGTTGCCAACCAGTTCAAACAAAAATAGAACCAAATACATGCCTATGTGCGCTTTCGCACTTCTTGTTGGCTGTCTATGGTCCAAATCCGTTCATGTGTTAGTAGACGTCGTGCTTCCCCCGCCCCCTTAGTGCAGGTCTTGCTCAAGATTTCAAGGTTTACATTTTCCAAGCGTAACTAAATGCGTCACAGCCAGCCACGTCATTTCGCTCTCTTCTCCAATTGGTCAGCGGTTGTGGGCGCCAAACGCAGGCAAAAAGAAGGTTTGTGTCGCCACAGGAGTGAAAAAAATGTAGTTTACCCTTAACTTTGGTAATTAAACGGAAAATCAAGTAGGCGAGTGGCCATCAAGAGGCTGTCGGGAGCAACACAATGAAAAGATATGCTGCTTGAGCATCAATGAAGAAATGCTAATTGCTAACTTGCTAAACCGAAAACACGGAAGTCGCCGCTGACGTCTGTTTACTGTGGGTGGGCGATACTCCTAATCTAATACCGATCTGATACCAAGATAAACTGGGCCATATCGACCATTCAGATATCGATGTTTTTTTATTCTTTTTTTTTTTTTTTTACACACCTTTGACTGGTTTGTTTTTGCGTTTATGTGTTGATCATGATTATAATCACAATAAATTGCAACAAACTTATTTGGGAGCAATTATTCAATTAAACTAACAACGTCAATAAATTAATAGTTATTCCCATTTGTTACAATTGTTTCGAGTAAGTAGTAAATAAATTATTATTTATGTATTATGTATTATTGCACTATAAGTTTGAAGCGTTATTTTCCATATTTGTTTATTTGTATTCTATTTTTGTATTTTTCTTATCTTTCCGGTCTTGCCTTGGTTTTTTTATGGTGTGATTAAGTGTTCATGATAATTATCACAATTTTGCTGAGCTGCTGGAATTGTGAATTTCTCTTGGAGATTAAAATTATAGTATAATAATATAGTATAGCGTATATCCATCAATTTATCTAATGTGAAAACAAGTAAACAAAAGGAACAACTACTAGTGGCTCTCGTTTAAATCATTTGGCTTTTTGCGCGCCAAATAAAGATATTATATTTGTGACAATTAACACAAAGGAGAAGTGGACAATATCAACCTCATCACGTTTGTGTAGAGATGATATTTAGATGGATCTTCCCACTCTACTGTTTAACTCCTTGACGACATCTTCTAGACAAATTGGGGTTGATGGGTTTTCTGTATTCAGACCTGACCAAACAAACTGCACAGAGGAAGGCGGAAAACAGAGTCAATCTTAATCTTCTGCAGTCCAAACTTGAATCACAAAGGCGTTCTCCTTTAAGATACCTTCCTGACCTGGCTACTTTCCTGTTCAAACCCCGCAGGTACAAAGCACAAGACCATGCTGGAGGCCCGCAGTGGGGTGGGCTCCATCAAGTCCTTCCCACGGGCCGGAGTCAAAGGCAAACTGGCGCCGCCGTCCAAAACGTCGACGGGCTTGCAGAACAAAACATTTTACTGTGAGACGTGCGACGTGCACGTCAACTCCGAGACGCAGCTGAAGCAGGTGAGAGCTTTGATGAAAAATTTTTAAAAATACATGACATTTCAAAAGTAATAGTAAATAATAATATGTAGCATGTATATCAGTGTTTCCCACAGAGCTGCAAGTAAAACAAGTAAAACACGTAGGTGTAGGAGGGGCGCCCACAGCATCACCCAGTGCTCGCTGAGAAGAGCAATACATGCTTTCATGTCAGATTATCCAAAAGTCTTTTCACACTGCTGTGTGTGCTGTGTGTTTAACCCTGCCCCTATTGCATCACAAATTAACAGAAAAAAAAGACGAGAAGAGAAATTAACCGGCTCTCAAATTGCGCTCACCGACGCTCTTAGAGCCGATTCGTTCACGACCGACGCATCACTACAAAGCGGTAGCTCTCTACGAGAGAGGTCATTACTCAACATAATAGTCTAACTCATGGTGTCATCTAAAAAAGAATACTAAAATCATCACGCAGCAGCTTAACACACAAAAGGTAGGTAAGAAATATACAAGACAAGTACCGATTTGAGTGTCGGATAAAAGAACAACTCTCAACTGCTTCCAGTTCTGGTTGCAGTTTATTCAGCTGCAGTGACCACTGGAGGGAGCCCCAGCAGCTGAATGGGAAGCAATGCACGATGGGAAACAGTTTGTACGCTTGTATTGTTACTTGTCTTGTGTATTTACTACCTACCTTTTGCGTGTCAAGCTGCTGTGTGACGATTTTATGGTTCTTTCTTTGATGGCACCGCGACACTCGTGAGTGCCACAACATGCCCTTTTATGACCTGGACACGTGTGGCTTAAGTGCCTGGTGCGTCTTATACAATACACCAGAAACATCTTCTTATTCTCTGCCAGACCAAGTGCATTACAACGTGTTTATGAGTGATGGCCAACAGGTAGCGCTGAACGCATTTGTGGGTGGGCTGCCAAAGTGAAATGAACGTACGGGAAAGGCTGCAAATGATTGACAGCAACCGCTGTTGTGACTAATGTCATGTAGCAGGGTCGGTTGCCATAGTGACAGCCCCCTTGTATCATTATCAGATGGCTTGTCACAAACGGAGCCAAAAAAGGAATCTTTCTGCATGAGGTGAAAAAAACATGAAACGTTGCCGTGGCAACAAGCCAGCGGCAACACAAACACTCTTGACGACTTTGACATCGTCAATTTGAGTCCAGCGTGTGTGACAACGTGTCAAAATTAAAGTATAATGTGTCTGGGATTTGTTTGAGCAAACTTTCGAGGATATGAAATACTTTCTTTGACGAGCTTTGTGCCGACGGAAGTGATGGTCGGCGAGCGTACATCCAGCGACGCTTCTCGAAACCGGTCATTAGCGTTCGCTCTCTGGCAGCTGTGCATCATTACATCGCTTACATTTTTGCATGAAATCAGTCACCCGGCGGTGCATTAGAGGAGCTCTCCATTTACTGACACGTGCACATTAACCAAGCAACACTGCACTTGAATGTAAAGTAATTACACACACACGCACACACACTGGCCACTCCTTTAGACACACACGCTAATGACTACGCGAGCTGTCAGAGGCGTGTTCATGTAACAATATGCTTGTTATTGTGCTTGTACGAACAGGTCTCATTAGACTGTGTACGGATAATCCAGGTTATCACGCAGAAAGAAGCATACACAGTGGTACCCTGGTTAGCGTACGGCCCGGTTTTTCAGTTAACATTGAAAATGTAGCCTTGGTTTGCGTATGTTTGCACAACACGGCACCTGTTTTGTCGCGTTATTAACGCACTGCGTAGGTCCAACTGTGTGCTTAATGTATTTTTTAATCCCAAAAACGCAGCCTATTATTTTGCCAATACATGCTAATAGGAACAGGAAGTCAGCTGCATCATCTGTCTATGATGTCATCAGCGGTTGACTCTGTAGTTCTTTGCTAACTAACACGGTTACTCCACAAGTCATAACACACATTTACGGGTTTACAGTTAGGGATGTCTGAATGCAATCTTCCGAATCGGGATTGGCGGCCGATCCGCTCTATTCTGAAGATCGGATAAGATAGGTTTCTGAGACGAGATCGGACCTGTCCGGTTGTCGTAACTCTGGGCCATGTGATACGTAGATGCGGTAAATGCCACTCGAGGTTGCCACTCGACTCTCGCCACCCGGATGAAGAACACCAGACAAGTGAGTTTCATGTTGGATGCTGGATATTCGGCTCTGTAGTTACAGCGGTAGATTTTCCTCGCTGTGCCCGGACTCCTCTGTCGGGATTAGTTACTATTGCTTTGAAGATAGTTGGTAAAAAAAAAAAAAGTCATATATTCTAAATCACCGCAAACTGATGTATAACCTTGTCAAATGATTAGTCCTAAAAGTATTGCAACGGCGGCGGAATAATTCCACGTCAGGACGGCTGTAATTCATTTGGCCATTAATTTGCATGTCAACACAGAGCACTCACTCCTTCGACAAGTTGTTCCACTTTCTAGTTTTCTCATTCTACACATTTGACCCCAAAAGCTTGTTCTTACCAGCATGCTGAACACCACGGCCCATCTCTGCAGTATTTAGCGCGCCCATTTCCCCCAATTTTATCTTTTATTGGATAGTCTGTTTTCATTAGGGACCTGACTCACAGAGGGTTGTTACAAAAGCCAAACAATATTGTTGTTCATGCTGTGTAATTCAAAGAAAAGGTAAATTCAGCAATACTTTGGTTGGATTATTTGGAATGCTTTGAAGAGCTATTTTAATAACCATATTCAAGTCCACAAATTCAAGTAAAAAACAAAAAAAAAGCATCAGCACCGGATCTAATCGGCACGACTATAAAAAAACGCACATGTAAGGTTACTTCACTGAAGACGTGATTGTTTCCAACGACACAACGTGGCAGCGAGATCAACAAGGACAGCATTATTTTGTGTTCCTCGCCTTTATCAAAATGCTGACTCCTGCAGCTTTCTTTGGCTCCGTTTTGCTGCCGTAATTAAAAGAAAAGCAGAGGCTTGAGGTGAGAAACGCTACTGAAAAGCTCATGACAAAACAAGAAGGTGGTGTCCGTGTTGATCTCGCCGCCGCATCGCGTCTTTGGCAACGATCAGGTCTTCAGTGAAGGTAAGAGTAACCGAAAATGTTCTTTTATCCCTTTTTTATGTGTTTAGAATTGCTTCCTGCCCGTGAAACTGGAATTGTAAAATTATAAAGGTGTTGGCTCTCTGGAACAGATTAATTGGATTTACATGATTTGAATTTGAAATAAAGACGCTAACCAAGGTTCCACTGCAATTAGCGGGCTGCCGCGAATAAGATTTGGCGCTCCCTTTTCACCATCGCCTTGGTACAGCAGGTGGCGGTATGCAACACAGAGAAGACGACGACGTAGCAGAAGGGATCAGAGGAACCAACGTAGCCACGTTGTTGCCATATTTAGGGAGTCATCCGAGCCCTATCAATTAAGTATAAAGATGTAGTGACGAGAAGCATGTATTGCTCTTCTCAGCGAGCAGCAGGTGTCTTGTTCTTGACATAAAAAAAGAAGCTTCCATTTATAAACATATTTGCTTTGCTTTTCATGTTTACTCGCTTTTTAACGTTATTCTGCTCTCCGACAGCGTCCATGGCAATTACATGCACGCGCGTTTTTGCCTGTTGCACAAATCAGACGTCTTTCGTCTGCCGCATTTTCCCTTTTCATGGGTGCATCCGCAGAACGTATATCGCTACAAGCGTGTGACAAGTAATCAGATTACATCCCTTGAAATCCCTTCTAGATGCTTTATTTATTAAAAAAAGCGCGTCAAGCTCAAGTCTCATTAATATTTCAGTCGGTGTTTTTCAGGCTCCCTGCTGCAAGAACCTTTTTGTTTAGAGCACATTTAGAAGGGGTCTTTTTTTGTGGGGGGGCATGAGCGCCATTATTTCTCCTCCATCCCGCTGTGCCGTGCTTCAACATTCACTCCCTGCGTAACACACAAAACAATTTTGTTGCCAAAGTGAAGTTCAATAAGTCTCTGCTAATTGCAGTGTTCCATCTCGCCTACTAAACCATGCCTGTACGTTTGGGTCGTCACTTCGGGATTCAAATCTCGTGTTCTTATTGCCACCCATCATTCTGTCACTGCACGTGTGTGTGTGTGGGGGGGGGGTATGTGTAAGTCTGCAGTGGCTTTTGTCTGGGCTCTCTTTAGGATTTATCACTGCGAAAAAAGAGAAGCTCTGTATGAATTTTTCATGTCGGGACTCCACGTAATAAGAACAGCAGCACCTCTGAGACGGAACAGTCTCGGCTCAGACAATAGGAAAATAATCACTTCCAAGGTGCAATGTTTTATTTAAGTCACACTTTAACATACTTAAGTGTCACTCAGGTGTAAGAGGAAGAGAAGCCGTGTCGATAGTGTAATTAACTGACATTACGACACATTAAGACACGTTACATAAATAAACTCTGGCTACTTCACTTGTTCATTTGTTGAAACTGGTGACATTAAGCTGTTTGTAAAAAATGTACTTGTAGAAAGACGATGATGAGTTAGTTAAATAATTATGCACAACATACAGCACTGCCTTGGTTAACGTCATTAATCCGTTCCAGAAGGTCCGACTAAAACCAAAACAGACTCTAACCGGAGCCAATTTTCCCATCAAAAATAATGTAAATCCAGTGAATCCGTTCTAGACAACACAAAACACATTTTATAGACAATAATTATTCATTGTACATGCAGAAAATTACGTAAAAATAATGACAAATGACATGGAAATCGAACATCACTTTTACGCAGTATTGTTGGGAGAACCCCCCCCCACACACACACACAAAACCATCAATTAACAAAATAACACAAAATAAACACATTATTCTGTTGCACCCGCAATTTGCAAATATTTCAAAAATATATCGACCAATAGACATCTACATTGATGTTAAATAAAGAAAATGAAAAAATGACGTCAGCGCTGGTAGGATGCGTTAAAACAGCGGTAAGTAGCAGCTTGTAGTCTGAAAAATAGGGTAATAATGAAAAGTGTGCATGGTAGCCCCCCCCACCCCACACGGAAGTATCAGAACATTTCGTCTTGGGCGCGTCAACAAACCCGATGGTATTTTGGATGCTAAACAAGCAGGCAAAATTTGCAAACACGCTACCCGGGGCGGACGCTAACCAAGGTACCACGGTACATCCAGTACGTATTTCTGCTAAGACACGATAATGTCACAATGGCTTGCTGTCTCCAGAACACGCATGCTCATCACACCTCATTCAAAAAGCCCGGGGTGTCTGGGCATGTGAGTCTGCCCTTCTTTATCTCTTCTTTTTCCTGCAGGCGAAGATCACTCCTCCTCTGGTGGTTGTGGTTTCCGATATTAACTAACATTTTCGCGTGAGCAGTCATGACATTTTCTCTAGAAGCTGTCAGTTCAGGTTGTATTGATTTGTCTCCCTGCATGCAAGTGTTATTAAATTGTAGCTCTCATTATTCTCCAAGAACTCGCCTCTCATTTCCTTCGGAGCCAGCAGAAGATTTTTTCCCTCTTGACAGCTGTTAATGTTGATGTTTTTTGACCCGCCGCTAAATTAGAGACCCTGGAGATTATTTGCTTCCGGAGACGACAGGTTTCAACAGGAGCATTTTCGGTCCTGAAAAAGGAGACGTCATCGGCAGCACGGAATTGACGTTTATTTCTGTCATCAGCACATCAGCAGTCGTCGTCATAAAGACCGAGCCGCAGGGAAACCGGCCAAGCCCAAATACAGCCCCTACAGCAAAGCACAGAAAGGAGCCGCCAAACAGACGGTGAGTCTAAATGCAGTTTCGCACACTGTGCTACACGCTTTCAGTCGCCTCTCCTCAGCAACAACCTTATAGTTCTATTCCCACACATCATCTTGGTTTCATCACAAAATGATCTTGACATCGAACCGATTCGTCACGGGTGTCTGCGACACAATGAAGCATCTGCTTAAGCAGGGCTCATACATCAAGGATAGAATTTTATGACTTTTATGTTGGAAATCTCATTAATAAACAAGAACAAATCCGCTTAGATGCAGTGTTGATCTCCAAACGTACAAAACCTTTTCATACCTGGATTTGCTTACAAGTACATCCCTCACTATGTTTTCTAAAAAAAGAATTAAGTGATCACCGTTTCGTGGTTGACCATGGCCTTATATTATTCAAAATATTTTGAAAGACAAGTCGTATGTAGTATTGTGGTGACTAGGCATCAGTAATGTTGGATCACGTTACTTTTCACACTGCATGGAGACTGGCCACTGAGCCAACAGAGGCGAGCAGACATGCCAACGGCTGGGACGGACATGTCCTGGCTGAGATCAAATGAAAAAAGGGTTCTCCTCTCATTCTGTGTGGAAGTGGTAAGTGTTTTAGCTTCTTGGTCCTTTTTCACCACTCCGTTTGAAACACGTTCTTAAGTTTAAAATAAATACTTGGAGAGGCTAACTAGTTAGCTCACTGGCTTGCTATGCTAGCGGCGTCCGTCTGTCCCTGCACCGACAGCGTAGCCTGCGCAATGTGATGTAAATAAAGAGTAAAAGTGACTATAGGGTGTTATTTCATGTCTAGAACGCTCTAATAATGTTAAAGACGTATTTAGAAAGTCATAAACAGGTTTTCTATTCACCAGAATATTCACTTTATTAATAATGTATCCTACGTTGTTGAGTCTGAAATTAACTGCGATATACAAGGGACGACTGTACCTCGGTTTTTGTTACTAATTAGTTCCAAAAGGTCGGACAGAACCAATACATATAAAAAAAGAGGCAATTTGTCTTATCGGAAGTAATAGAATACCAATTACTTTGTCCAGACACCCAAAAGTATGAACCAAAAAGGTCTTACTACACTAAAGGACCCAAAAATACAATAGTTACTGAGGAACTAATGAGGAACTAATGAGTAGTTACTGTGAAACTAAGGCACATACATTTAGAGGAGTTACTGAGGAACTAATGAAGAACTAATAAGGAACTAATAAGTAGTAGTTAGGATCAGGTAGGTTCGTTCTTCACTGACTACTGTAATTTTAAAAAACAAAAAATATATTTTATATAGAATAATTTTTACTTGCAGAAAACAATGCAACTTCATTACAAATGTTGAACGAAATGGACAGGCTTTTATTGAAGACTCTTGATGGTGGTGTCGAGCGGAGAGAATGGAGGGAAGGAGACGCCATTTTCGTACTTTGCAATGAGTTCTGTCTTGAATTCAATAGTTTATCGCCTCCTTTATCAAATTCCTGGCCCTCGCAACTTTCTCTGGTCAGCCGCACGCAATAAAAATTGCACAGACGGTGAGTCAGCAACAAGCACGGTGCTGACGTTTGGGCATTTGATTACGCCCAACGACGCAGTACACGACAAACGGGCTAATTTGAGACAGCGTACGAAAAACCAAGACACATTTTCTGTGCAAAAAAATGGAATGATATGAAAACTGGCATGTATTGCACACAGTCTATATGCCGGTAAATATTTAAAAACACAATTTGGGGATCAACTTTGCAACAGATGCTCAAAGTCGCCCATAGTAGAGATTTTCAAAGTTTTTTTTCTTTTTGCCCACAAAGAAGTCATATGAGGGGAAGAGTTTCGGGAAGAAGGGGGGTGTTGGTAGTGTAGGCAAAATGGTTTTTCCTGAAACCCATCATTGACCGAGTTAACGGAGAGGAGCGTCTCTGACGAGCGGGGGGCCCCCCCATCGCCCGAGTCGGTGATTGATAACCCGTGACATCGTCTGACGTCCCCATGCCGCCAGAGTGCCGCTTTTCCATCACGGATACAGAAGATTAGGCCGGATAACTTTGGTCACCTTTTCACCCTATTAAGTCGCCGCGCTGCATCGCCAACGACAACCTCAGATAACACCGCCTGCCTGCCGCTATCTGCAGACGTAAAGACCATCGGCGGCAATATGAGATGCTTTCTCCCGCCTGCTTTCATGTTTG
Organism: Oostethus manadensis; assembly: GCA_024372805.1. NCBI lineage: Eukaryota > Metazoa > Chordata > Actinopteri > Syngnathiformes > Syngnathidae > Oostethus > Oostethus manadensis. The sequence continues at coordinate 1,800,805 of QODF01000250.1, read as the reverse complement.
TGCCACCGCGTTTTATTCGAGGCAACTGAAGTTGATTTCCTGTCATTTCGATTAACTGAAGGCGCGTACTGTACATGTGTCATTGAAGACCACGCCGTCCTTGGGCATAAACACGGACGTTAAGTTCAATGAAATGCTAACAAAACCCGTCAGAATCATTGAAAATTCTATTGTTTCTGATGTTCGTGAGGAGAAAAATACATGATGTGTCGGCATCTCCAAATTGCCATTGGTGGTTACTCCGGTATTTACAAAAACCTGTATGTGAAGTTTAGGATGATGAAAAAAATAACATTGAGTTTTATGTCGTAGTAAAAGAAACAAAACAAAGTAGTCATTTTTGGAAAATTAGGTTGGGGGAGGCCGCACGGTGGCTGAGTGGTTAGCACATTGGCCACACAGTCAGGAGATCTGGAAGACCTGAGTTCAAATCTCCGTTGGGCATCTCTGTGTGGAGTTTGCATGTTCTCCCCGTGCGTGTGTGGGTTTTCTCCGGGTACTCCGGTTTCCTCCCACATTCCAAAAACATGCATGTTAGGTTAATTGGTGACTCTAAATTGTCCATCGGTATGAATGTGAGTGTGAATGGTTGTTTGTCTATATGTGCCCTGCGATTGGCTGGCGACCAGTCCAGGGTGTACCCCGCCTCTCGCCCAAAGTCTGCTGGGATAGGTTCCAGCATCCCCGTGACCCTAATGAGGATAAGCGGTACAGAAAATGGATGGATGGATGGATGGATAGGTTGGGGGAAAGTTTTAAGATTATATAGCCAAAATATGAAAAAGTCATAATATTACGGGGGGAAAAATACGACGACTATTTAAGAACAAATATTTGGAAGCAGGGTTGAAACTAATAGGCTTTTTCACCATAATATTAGCATGTTAGCATAGCTAATATGCTAATGCTAGGTGCTAACACCTAGCATGATAGCGCCATGTACCAAGATGGGTAAATGTTCCGAGTGCTGTGACCATTTTTTGTACACAAATGCTGAAAATGGCAATGGTAAAGAATCCTTTTAAAAATGTCCCGAATCCAGACGGCGATCCGGATTACCCCCAAAATTTAATCAGTTCTTCCGACAATACCTGAAAATGTTTTGAAGTTATTTTGAACACAAACGGATAAATACCAACAAAAACACAACCTCTGCGCTGGTAAATACCAAAGTGGCAAAGTAACAGCCTTTCATTTTTCCATATGTGGCCTTTGCTGGAAAAACGTGTGGATCCCCCTGCCCTAGACCGACCAAATCGACACCAACCAAACAGACGTTTGGTACGCAACACGCCAGAAAAGAGTTGCCGATCGCGGTTTTCCAAAGTCGAAGCTGATGTGTGTGGATACCTCGTTTTGCCTTACAGATAATGTCTGCTATCATGGATGATTGAGCAAATCAAAACACGCATTTTTGAGGCTGAAATCAGACATTAAAAAAAAAACGATCACTCCAATACCAAAGTAGTTGATTAATCATTGATGGAATGATTAACTGTTGCGGCGCTACGTGGATGCATACAAACTCACATAGACGCTAACTAGTTGTTGACGTTTACAAAAACACGTCGGTTAGCTTAGCTTTATCTGAAACTGATCTTTTGACTGTAACTCGTCTCCACTAGTTACAAAAAACATTCGGTTTGATTACAACTGAGGTGAAAATGTGTTTTTCCCCGACTATCCTGAATATTGTTGCGCACACAAAAATGTGCAAAAGTGTGCACAACAGTCCTCCTCATGGCAAGGTCACGCTGGAGAGGCTGTGATCTCCACCCAGGAGGAACTTCCCACAGCTTGAAAGCGGTGGAGCGAGGTACAGTCAGGTGACCAATAGGCGGGAAAAAGTCCGCGTTGGTGTCGGCTCAGCGTTGTCATGATTTCTTGGAAGGCCTGGAAAAGTCTCTGGAGGCTTTCACGCCAATCTGCCAGAATACGTTCCCTCATTGTAACCTTGGCCGAGCGTGAGCCATTCAAACTAAGACAGTGCATGCATGAACTGCTCGTTACCCAAAACGGCCAAAACAGGTGAGTATGAAGGGACACTTGGCACCCTCGACGGGCATTGTAGTTTTCTTAGCCAAAACATGCTTTTGGGTAGCGTGCCTAATGAAGTGACCAGCCGGAGGCGGTGGACCACATGACCGCCACCACTGACCCTGTTATGTCCTCCAGCAGATAAAGCTGACCTTGGGAAAAGAGCGTCAGTGCCCACCCCTTGCCGCCCACATGCTACCCCTGGCGGCCATGGCCACCGCCCTCAACAACACCTTCATGCACCGTGCCGCCAGCCACGCCTCGAATGGCGCCGTGGCACCCGCCCTCTTCCAGACGCAGCCCCTCCCCGCCGCTTTGCTCCGCCCTGCCCCCGGGCCTGTCAGGACCTCCCACCCTCAAGTCCTCTTTGCCCCCTACTGACCCCCACAAGCTCGGACCAGCACTCCCAGTCTATGCATTCAGGGTTCATGCCGTGACTGAGACCCTCTGCCGACGAGGACACGTGGACAGCTAACATGCGGCCGCGCCTGCCTCGCAAAGGGGCGGGGCCCGGAGACCGCGGACGCAGATTAGACGGCAATAATGTAAACCACACGTGAACTATGCACACTTCATGATGATGTTGGTGTCGCTCTCTTGCTGTTTGCACTTTAACCCCCGTTGACGTGCACGGTAGACGCTAGACTGTGTTTGATGGTGACAGTGTGTGCTGTTTTTCTATTCGTCCGTACGTACGTGCGTGTGTGTGTGTGTGTGCGCGTGCGTGCGTGTGAACGTTCCATCCATCCGCCAGGCGTCCTTGTTGACATGTCCGTGACCCCGTGACGGACCACCCGTGCTTCTGTGTTCCATGTCTCCGTGTCAAAGAAAGAAATAAAAGAGTCCTACTTTGGTAAAAAAAAAAAAAGCAGCTGTTTGGGCCTTCTAAGCGAGCAACAGTCTCAGGTCGGAGTCGAAGACGGAGCTCCATGCAAGTTCTATCAAAGTGATGCTTCAATGTCGGCTCTCCGCTTTTTAACATGCAAGACAAGATTTGAATGCTTTGATGAAAACCTCAGCACTTGTTCCCATCAGCTCATTTCTAGCCTGGATCGCAAGCCCCGCCTCTCTCCACCATGTGACCGCCCCCGGAGCCGTGATGACAAACATCTGGAAGGGGGGCGCCTCTTCCTCACATTGCCAGCGCTGCCAGGTAGAAGGAATTGTGTACGGTACGTGACACACACACGCGTGTGTGCGTGCGTGTGTGTGTGTGTGTGTGTGTCGCTAAATCCTTTTCCACGCTTGCACCAAGCAAGACTTCCTTTAGGGGAGTCCTCAGACTAATAGATAGCACTGAGTACTGATGTCAATCAGATGGCATGCCACCATATACCAGTTTGTAGCAAAGGTGCCGATGCATTACGGCATGCCAGGTAATTATTTGACCACAAGTAAAACCGAAAACATGCTAACAGTAATCATGCCACCAGCCAGAAGTTTCGGAGTTGCGAACATAAAATGCAGTTGCTCTTGCTGTATGTGTGGGTTGACACTCTAGTGCGTTGTGTTCGACCTTTGAGGTTTGAGCTATTTTTGGTTCTTAGCTTTGTTCTCATGAGAACCACCACAATGGAGAGCAAAACCTCTGGAGTCACTCGACTGCCGTGTGGCTTAAAACTCAAATTGACTTCAATGTTTGCACACACGCCTTCTGTCCGACGCACAAGAGCACATTTCCAAACAGCCCAGTGTCTCCCGAAGTTTGCTAGATGTCCGTGTCATCAGCGCTAGAGGATCCTAAAGCCAAACCTAATCCTGACTCTATAGTCTAGAGTTTGCTGTGTCACGTGGTTCTGTCTGCATGTCTGTTCTCGCCACACCAGTGATCCTTTCCCATCTGGATGCAACTGTTTGCTATTCCGGCACCGTGTGGACGCTATTTTTTTTCCCAACCCGCCAAATAACAAATCCCAGGAATGTTGCCGTGTGAACAGGGAGGGAAGCTAACCCAAACTCGACAAAACCCCCAACTCTAACCCCTTATCCTAAATCTAGTGTTCTTAATTATTTCTGCCGTGACCCCACTGAGGGACCGAATCCCCCCCCCGGATTTGTAATTCTGAGAAACTGATATTTATCTGAACTATACAAACTAAACTGAAACCAGTGAAACCAGTAACAAAAACAAGTGTACTGAAGAGTCAAATTGCATGCTGAATGACAAATTGATACATGTAGGATTGGAAGTTTTCCCTGCCACTGATGCCCCCGTGACATTACCCCGCACCCCCCGCCCTAAATGTAACCCTAATCCTGATGCAACCGCATCCACAACCCGAATTCTAACCCTAAACCCCAACTCTAACACTAAAGCTCCGTCTCTAAAACCCTAGCACCAACCCCGACTCAACCCTGTGGTTCTGTTACTTTCAGTCACGCCTCCCAGGGGCCAGAAATGTTGCTGCACCTCCCCCATTTAAAACACGATGACAACTGGTAATATCTACAGTGGTGTGAAAAACTATTCGCCCCCCTCCTGACCTTTTATTCTTTTGCATGTTTGTCACACTTAGATGTTTCTGATCATAAAAAATAGTTTAACTATTAGTCAAAGATAACATCATTGAACACAAAATCCAGTTTTTAAATTAAGGTTGCCCCCCCTTGTTAAAAAATAACTGGTTTATCACACCTGAGTTCAATTTCTGTAGCCACCCCCAGGCCTGATTACTGCCACACCTGTTTCAATGAAGAAATCACCTGAACAGGAGCTACCTGACACAGAGAAGTAGCCCGAAAGCACCTCAAAAGCTAGACATCATGACAAGATCCAAAGAAATTCAGGAACAAATGAGAACAAAAGTAATTGAGATCTATCAGTCTGGTAACGGTTATAAAGCCATTTCTAAAGCTTTGGGACTCCAGCGAACCACAGTGAGAGCCATTATCCACAAAAGCAAAAACATGGAACAGTGGTGAACCTTCCCAGGAGTGGCCGGCCGCCCAAAATTACCCCAAGAGCGCAGAGACAACTCATCCGAGAGGTCGCAAAAGATCCCAGGGCAACATCTAAAGAACTGCAGGCCTCACTTACCTCAATTAAGGTCAGTGTTCACGACTCCACCATAAGAAAGAGACTGGGCAAAAACGTTCCAAGACGCAAACCACTATTAAGCAAAAAGAACATTAAGGCTCGTCTTAATTTCGCTAAAAAAAAACATCTCGATGACTGCCAAGACTTTTGGGAAAATATCTTGTGGACTGACGAGACAAAAGTTGAACTTTTGGGAGGGAATATTAAAATGTGTTTGATGATCAGAAACATTTTGTGTGACAAACAAAAGTCAGGAAGGGGGCAAATAGTTTTTCACACCACTGTAGATATTACCAGTTGTTGTCGTGTTTTAAATGGGGAGCTGCAGCAACATTTGTGGCCCCTGGGAGGCGTGAGTGAAGTGAAGTGTATTTAAGACTCACATGGCGTGTTGAGTACAATCAATTTGGACATATCGGCAGGTTTACACCAACAATGAAACTAGTCCCGGCTTCTGGCGGGTACCCCCACCGCCCCTCCACTATTTGAGGGGCCTGCCTTAACCCAAACCCTGATTCAACCCCATCCATAACCCCAAACCCCTGACTTTAACCCTAACCGGACCCCATCCCTAACACTAAACCAACCTTGACTCCCTTCCATAACCAAAACCCTGATCAGGGTGTAGGAGGGTTCCATTACTCTAACACAACCCGATTCAAAACCCTAAACAACCCTTAATGAAAATCCAAGATAGCCGTTGTTAGGACATGTTGTGAAAATGAAGGTGTTACTTCTCACGCGTGTCCTTCCTGTGAGAGGCAAAAATGCACGGCAGGCTACCCAGACTGCGGTGGAAATGAAACAAAGCATCTTATCTGTGAACTTCATTGCTGTGGTAGCAGCTCGGGTGTGATAAGGCTTTATACAAACAACACTCATCTGCTTGCAACAACTCCACCGGGTGCGTTTCTATTCCGGCTTCGGGATTTGTTGGTCCTTCCACGCTGACAATCTCAGTCCTCCGTGTCAATATTTAAGGTTTAACGTCCACGATGGAGAAAAAGACACATCAAATGAGTAGCTGGGCCTTTGCTGACTTGGGAGGGAAAGGGGGAATAGTTCAACTGGTGTAAAAGACATTAGCATTAGCAGCATTCAAACTCCAGCAGCTGACTTCCAAAACCACAACAAATGGAAACATCTGGGTTGTTCTACGACAAAGACGTCATGAAAACCAGCGCGCTCTGCAAAAGCGGTAATGCAAAAAGACGTCTTATTTCCCCACTTTGTCGCTTTCCCGCCGCAGCCGCCCGTCATCTTAAAGGAACGATCCAAAGTAAGCAGATGCTTTCTGTTCTCTCGTCTCCAAAGCTTCTCTTCGGTATCACAAAAACATTCAGGCCTCATTTGCACGCGTCTCTAGGCAGAGCCCCTCCTGCTTGAAAAACAGCAAGAGGATCATCTTATGAATGCAGACAAGAACTTCCTGTCTCAAATAGATAGCAGAGATGGACCATACCATTTGCTGCCAGCATTGAAACGGTCACACAGGATCCTGCTAGTAAATCCACACGTCTAAAACGTGTGGATGAGTCATGAGGTGGAGCTGCAAGATTCCAATCTCCTAATAGAACCTTCCAGACGCTGATCGGATCTTTTCCTAGCTGCCAGCACACTTTTTTTTTTACTGCCACCAACACCACAAGAGCGAGTGTGAACTCGTGATTTGCTGTAAAAATGCATTTTCATTCATTCGCTGCTAATTTGCCGGCAAAGCTCTTGATTTACCAACTGATCTGCGTTCCCGCCGTCACGAGGTTTGGGTAGTGACCGAAAGGAGAAGACCACGAGGCCACACGGAAACATTCCTGAGAACGTCCACATTGTGCCGGATTAGTAAAAAGTCTCATGCAGACGGGAACGGATCACAGGGTGAAAAATGATGTAATCCACAAGGTACCCAGACGGAACCACGTGGTAAGACCGCCGTCGTCAGCGTAGCCGGCTTGTCTGGACTTACGACAAAATGGAATTACTTCTGCGATTCATTTTGGAGTACAAGACAACAAAATATCCGGTCTGGGGTGAGTCATGTCCAAGTTGTTGACTTGTCGGGTTGTCACGTCTGGTCGGTGCTGTGATGTCGTTTTGAGAAAGTAGTGGTTTGCTTGTCTGCACTGAAACGACAAGACGACTATCAGATTTTCCCACTTTTTACACCAAAAAAAAACTGCCTAGAAAGGCTGAATCACTAAAATACTTTGCTTTTTGGACCTGAAAATGCTGTCTTGAGGACAGCCTGGGGATGTCAGACCAATAGGGGCCCTCAAAACCCGGACACGTCGGGGAGACCATGTCTCTCAACTGGCTGACTGCGTTCACAGGGCAACCCTCAAAGCCAAACACTGTACCGCTTCCCTTTTAAGGAAAACTTTACTTTTATAAACGTCCACAATCTTTATGTGAGACAAACACACGTCTTTCTCTTTTCTGTGCGTTGTAAAGCTATAAAAACAGCTAAACAGAGGCAAAGAATGCACGTAATGCCAAAGTAATAACACACTGCCAATAACACTTCTTTAAACAAATAATGTGACCAGCATTGTTATTATTACTGGTATGCAGAAAACCTACTTTACCAGCGTAGTGACACCTCACCCATCACGCAGGCTAGCAGCTAGCTTCACCGCACACCTGCTGACTGCACCGCAGGCCAAATATATCGGAGCTGCCCCCACTGCTGCTGCTTTTTTGAGTTTGGAATAGTTAACGCTAGCTGTAGCGCTAGGTGCTGATGCTCAAAGTGACCAAAATACTGCACGTAATACTACATGGTTCATGCACGCATAAAAACCATATGTGAGGTTGTTTAGGGTTTTTTTTTTATAGCGGGCTTTCTAGGCAGTATAGGGTGTGTCCCAGCACATGCATTAATTAGCTGCCTCTTTTTAGCTGTTTTTATATCTTGAGAACACACAGAAAAGATACATAGATGGGCAAAAGTTTTAAAACAGTGCAGTTTTCCTCAAATTGCAGTTAACCCAATCAGCCAGTTGAGAGACATAGTCTCTCCAAAGTGTCCTGGGTTGTCCCCGAGGCCCGTACTGGTCCGACATCCCCAAGGAGACCCCAGTTCAGTAAGCATTGATGCGTGCTACTTTTTACAGGTTGTTCGAGCAGCAGTATGTGAAGTGAGGTTCATGACTATCAGGAATGGAATATTTCCCCGCTTTTAGTACAGCAACAGGATTGTGCTTATCTGACAGACGTAACAAATTCACAAAACCTTTCACTTGGAACATCCCTGTTGTTTTTATCTGCGCACACGCACACTTTGTAGTCTGAGGAGTGTTTCTGCCAGTTTCAACTAATATCCCAACAGAAGATAAAGGAAAGTTATCCCCCCCCGACAATCATAAAGGAAAGTGAAAGTGAGTTCGATCGGGCTTCGCTGAACCTTTGTTGGCCATTACTCTTTCCCGCGCCGGTATTGCAATAGTTCGGATCTACTGTTGTCGATCTGTTTGGATTAAACTAAACTGTCCTTGAGACTCCTAGACTCATTTCACAGCTGTCAGAATAAAATTAAGTTGCTTATGAAGAGGAAAACAGGAAAGGGAAAGATTTTCTTTCACGGAAAATGTTTTTAAATACTTCTTTGTTGGAAGAGCACCAATTAGACTTGTTAGGAGTCACGAGGTCTACCTGGAGGTGCATCACTGCAGTGTGACCTTTGCTGTCACACACACGTACACACACACATCCTCCATAAAGCTCAGCATCTTCAGGTAGCTGCGCCTTGTCACCGTGGTAACCACTTCCAAGGCCCTTCTTGTGTGTCAGCACCCGAGTTCAAAATTTGTCATACCCCCCCCCCCCCCCCCCCCCC